>JARKIB010000013.1:600000-1170696 GCA_029378385.1 Mycena metata
CCAAACGGTCCAGGATCTTTGGTAGCTTTCTCTACTTTTCTTCTTGTACACTGTGCTCAAAATTAATGTAGGTCGGTTGATGATGGGTCCCACAACCAACGTTATCGCTTCGTCCCCGTCCCGGGATTGACCAACACCTTCAACATCATCTCGGGTGAGCGAAACAACCCTCCGACTGACTAGTCACGTTCTAATGAGTATCAGGTTGTCAATACTATTTGAGTTGCCAGGATTGTAGCGGAGTGGCGACTACAGATCTCTATGCCGCAGGGGACGACGGATCTGGCCGCCAAAGGTGTGCTACTTTTTTCGGAGGCGATTCTTCATTTAATCTAATATATATAGATGGGTTCTCAAACCTGTGGCGGGGGTCGCAAACACATATAATATCATCGTGGCGGGTGGAAGAGACGCTTCGTGCGGTACATATCTCAGCACTGGATCGGCATGCACCGATACATTCGTCGACTTGTACACCACGGACGATGGCAGCGGCAGACAACAATGGACTCTGACGCCGGTTGCTGTACCCGCTGGCTCACTCCCATGTAAGATATTCGCAGCACAGCCGTTGAATCCCTTCTGACTGATCAAAGTGGCGGCTTTCAAATACCAAGAGCTCCCCCTCGGCGCAGTCAAGCCATCGGCAAATAGCTGGCTCTTGAACCAGCTCGAATCGCAGGCCAACGGATTACACGGCAATTTGCAGAATTTTTGGCCTGACGTGCAGACTTCAAGCTGGGTCGGCGGCTCTTCTGATTATAGCAATCTTCAGTAAGTTATCGTCCGACTATTGAACACGCACCTTCCTGACTGACACTCGTCCATAGTGAGGCCGGTTCATATTGGTATGATTCTCGCGAGTCTGTGTAAACTCTCACTCATTTATTTTTCAGGCTCAACGGCGTCGTCCCGACCGCGTTTCAACTCAATGACCAAAGGTTACTTGGGGACGTTGGGAAATGGGTCAACTATATCATCTCCCACCAAGGCTCGGACGGGTGGCTGGGTCCCGATAGCAATCCTCGCGTGCTTTGGGGAACATATCCAGCTCTCTTGGCTCTCAGAGTATGTGTTTTCTTCCGCCTTTCGAAAAACGTCTCACTGCCTCAACAACAGCAATACGCTCAAGCTAATACCACAGCGCAACCTACGATCTTGAATTCTCTTGAGAAGTTCTTTACCCTAATGAACACCATGCTCGAGAACGGTGGGCAGGGACTTGAGGAGTGGGGAATTCAACGATGGTATGCGTTTCCACTAACGATGGCGATGCCGTCTAATTGCAGAATTTAGGCAAGATGCTTCCGTCGTGATTGAATGGATGCTCGACGTCCATCCCAACGGCCATGTAAGCGCGTCTTGGTGATGCAATCAGGATTGTAGCTGATCTTGCGTTTAGGATTCGATGTATTTGAACATGCTGCGACTTTTAAGAAACGGCGGAGCCAACTGGAAGGGATACTTCGTCGCCGGTACATTCCCCACGGCCGCTATCAACCACGTCGATATCAGAGGCCACGGCAAGCCTTCTTTTCTTCACCACAAGGAACTTGACCCCCTGACTTGGTCACTCCGAGTCTAGGTGTAAACGTTGCCCAGGCTATCAAATCTGAAGCCGTCGCCTATCGTTTCAGTCATGATTCGACTGACTTGGACTCTACGCGAACTCGTGTCTCATTAATTGAGCAGTACCATGGTCGCGCGAGCGGTGTTTTCGGTGCGGATGAACATCTCGCTGGATTGATGCCCTCGAGAGGATCTGAACTCGTAAGTCGCCCTCGCGCTCGGTGTATAGGCTTCTGTTGACTTAACTTGTTCGTTAGTGCACGGTGGTGGAAAGCTTGTATTCCTACGAATATATCTACACCGTGCTCGGTGACAATTCGTTTGCGGACATGGTTGAGAAGCTGGCGTTCAATGCTCTGCCTGGCACTCTGTCAGCAGACGCTTGGGAACATCAGTACCTTCAGCAGAGCAACCAGATTCAGGCGGCGCACCTGGACCCTAGTCCATTTGCTACTGACGGGCCAGGTCGGTGAATGTCGCCGTGTGCTGGATTATAATTAATAATACCTTTCAGACTCGAACACGTTTGGCCTGGCTCCCAATGTGCGTATCGTCCCTTTTTCAGCCGAAAGACGTGCTCAATTTTACTCCATTTAGTATCCTTGCTGCGCGGTTAACCACGGTACCGTCCCTTCTTCGCCCGAAATATTCTCCAAGTCTAATCCCTTCCTTTCCAAAAAGGTCAAGGATGGCCGAAGTTCATCGTTAGTATCCGAGAGCATTTGACCGAATTCAATCCCAACCTAGTTTGCAGAGCCATTCGTATATGACCTCCCCCGATAGCTCAACACTTTACCACGCCCTCCTTTCCCCCACCACGTTCTCCTCGACGTTGGCGAACAACAATCAAGTTACCGTTAACGCTCAGACGAACTATCCCTTCTCGTCGCTCATCAACTACCAAATAACGGCGCAGCAAGGATTCAGCTTCGGAATCCGTGTCCCGACATGGGTGGCCAACTCGCAGATCTCGTATACCGTCGATGGTGGGGCCAGTAAAACGGCCACGGCCAATAGCGCTGGATACGTCGTCCTCAGCATCGCCCCGGGGTCCCACACTGTGACGGCGACCATTCCCATGAGCATTCGGACGCAGACCAGATACAACAATGCCGTGGCAGTCTTCAGAGGACCACTGACGTATTCTTTGGACATCGCGTTCAACACTGTGGTTTTGAACACATACGCGGTGAGTTCAACGTCCTTCAATTTTCTTTGTTACTTATATCATCCTGCTATAATAGCTCAGCTCTAAAGACCTTCAATACTCTCCGACCTCGGCATGGCAATACGCCATCTCGACCTCCAGTCTGACTTACAACGGGGACTCCTCGAGTGCAGGAACAACTCAATATCCGTTCTCGCAGAATAACCCGCTCGTAACCATCTCAGCGAACGTCTGCCCGATAACTTGGAACGTCGTTGACAACTCGGCCGACGCTCCTCCCAGCAGTCCCGCATCATGCACTGGGAGCCAGATTTCGGTCAAGCTGGTGCCATATGGCAACGCAAAACTTAGGATGACGGAATTGAGTACCTACTAGGGTTTGTTGCACGGACACTGGCACTAACGAATCGGTTTCGTCCGTGCCACCGTGTCTGGTGGCGCTTGTATGTATTTAAATTTGAATGTAAATCATCGATACGATACACTTTGGGTAGACTCGTTAACAGTCTGGGCTAAGCAAAAGAAGACATGAGGTTGTAGAACTCGGGCGCCAACTGCGCGCCCGGAGTTTGAATTTTTGGCGAGGCCGAGCAGTGCCGACGCAGTGGCTGTGCCAAGCCATCAATTCCCCGTCAAAATCGACTTGTTCGAAACTCACCCTCTGGACCACAAGAAATCATTCTAAGAAGACGGAACTCAAGATGCAAGGCTTCAGAGTTCCGATTTTTGAAAAAAATCCCCTGAACAAAATCCAACTTTGGGGAATTTTTCAAACTCCGCAGCCCTTTGACCAATTGCTGTACGCCATGTACCAGTCTGCATATAGCTGCAGCAAACGGCCTCGTATTTTCTTTGCCGTAGCGCAGGCTACAGCTTGGTAATTGAAATCTTGCAACGAGTGGGATCTGCGCCGGGCCGTTGCCTCGAGGCTTTGTGAAGTCTTCCCCGATTACGTAGCCGAAAGGTTGAACTTTGCCTACACACGGTTGTATGTTTCCCGACCTCGCGCTTCCTCTCAGCCTTCTGGTGCTCTGCCAGCTCTTCCTCTCGAACCCCGTTCATGCCGCGCAGCAATGCCGCCTTCAGCTCAATAAAAATTCATTGGCAGGTGGCGGTGACTCCGGCGCGCCTTCCGAACCAACATCTACATCCACCTCAACAAGCGCCGGCGATGCCACCGCACCTGCAACTTCCCCCACGGCCAGCGCTTCTAGCGTTCCGACGCCATTTGGTATGGAGCGAGTGTAATCCACGACCGAGCCGTTGACTGATTGTCTTGGGATGCAGCCTATGGCAAAACCCCCATCCGAGGTGTCAACCTGCAAGTTTCTTGCTCCATTTTTGAACGTGGAATATTAATATAGCTTCAGAGGCGGCTGGTTCGTCCTCGAGCCATGGATCACACCCAGCATCTTTCAGAACACTGGAAATGACAACATAGTGGACGAATTCACTTTTGGGAGTATGCAAGATCCTGCAACGGCGCTGAGCGTGTTGCAAAACCACTGGGCCACGGTGTGTACCGCGCCCTCTGACTTGACTTGGCAATTCATGCCGCTTGATACAGTGGATAACCGAAGCCGACTTTGCTGCGATTGCGGCAGCAGGTCTCAATCATGTTCGGTATGTGCCACTTGTCCAGTTGAATGAGTACGTCCTGAAAATAGTCCCAGAATACCTTATGGGTATTGGTCTGTACCCTTGACATCTGCCGACACCAACGAGAGCACCTCAACGGCTCCTTACACGCCAGGTGCTTGGCCGTACCTTCTGAAGGCGCTCAACTGGGCGAAGAAGTACAATATACACGTCCTCTTGGATCTACATGGCGCCCCGGGCTCCCAGAATGGTTGAGAAATCCAATTTTGGAATTCCTGGCCGCTCAATTCCACTTAGGCTTTGATAATTCGGGGCAAAGGACCGCAACACCAGCGTGGTCAATTAACGCAGCAAACATATCGCGCACCGTAGACACGTAAGGATCCGCGCCTCCATGGACGTTTTTTAAACTGATGAGGTGTAGAATCCGATTCGTTACGGAGAATCTCGGTGGTATGGTCGATATCATCGAGCTGCTCAACGAGCCTGCTGCATTTTCAACAAGCACCTTTCCGGCCACATTGAGACAGTACTGGCAGGATGGCTACTCAGCTGTGCGGGGGGTAACAGGCGTAGAGCCCAAGGTTATGATCGGGGACGGGTTCCTCAGTGTTGATGTGCGCGAATTCATCGTCTGTGTGAACCTATTCTGACCTTCATCCTAGTCTTGGAAGAACTTTTTGACAGCCCCTAGCAAGTGCTTTCTTCTGGTAACTCGTAATTCGACCTAACTTTGCAGCTTAGATTCTCAGGGCGTTATGATGGATTATGTGAGTCTTGGTCGTCTGTTCCGGTTCCCATCGTTGCTCACTGCCGCAATTGCAGCACGAATACCAAATTTTCAGCGTCACAGAGTTATCACGTTCATTCCAGGATCATATCAACGTATTTCTCATCCTTCTCTCCACGATTCCGCTCATGTGCGCCCCTTCAGTTCGCCTGCAGCAGCATCCAAGACCTCGTCAACTTCGCGACCGGAAATATCTGGACGGTTGTCGGTGAATGGTCGACGGCTGTCACGGACTGTACGCAGTGGTTAAATGGCCGCGGTGTCGGCGCTCGGTGGGATGGGACATGGTACACACCCAATACCCCGCTGGGCAGCTGTGCCGGATGGACCGGCAGTTACTCCAACTTCTCCGCCGATTACAAGACGTTTCTACGACAGTAAGTTATCGCTGGCCCTCATATATCATTCTGATGTCGCTTTAGATATTGGGAAGTGCAAGTTACGATGGGGGAGAGCGTCCAGGGCTGGATCTATTGGGTGCGTCCTTTCTCTCGATCAGCGAAAAGTTGGCTCACGAGCCTCCAACAGACGTGGAAGGTCTGCGCTCCGTTTTATTGTTTGATACCGCAACTGATTCTCTTTAGGCGGAGAATTCTGATGAGTGGAGGTACGGCCCGATCCTTTATCCTTAATTCTAATCTTAAACCGATTCGTACAGCTACCAGAAAGGCTTGGAAGGAGGCTGGATACCTCAGGTTCGTTGCGTTTTTGTCTGTTTTCCCGCTTTATTCATCAATCATGCGATACAGGATCCGACTGACAGACTCTATCCGAACATTTGCTCGTGAAGACTTCGCATATAAATTATACAAACGAACCTTATGAGAAACATATAGAATATCCATGTATCATATGGAGCGATTTGGACCTGTACATATCGCGTATAATCGTGAAGACGTTTTGCTCGCAGGCGACAGCGTAACAATACATATTCCACATTGTTCAGAGACAGTAGAGTTACATGAAATGAGCCCAAGAGATTATACAAAGTACTAATACGCGAGGGGTGGCCAATCCGGCAGACTCGTAAGGGCGGCATTTGAAGCCTCGCGAACCCGCCGTTTACTGGCGAGATCTGCCGATTGGCGGTAGTTGGCAAATACTTCGTGCATCTGGAATGACGAGGCGGCAACAGAGTCTGGTGATATTGTTAGCTGGCTTGTATGCGACACAGGACAACGTACCAAAATTTGACTCTGCGTCTTTGGCCATCTATTCGGAATATTTAGTGAGCAGAGGCTGTTCAAAAAGTCGCTCACTCCTTGTAGTCTGGATGCTTCCTGTTGTATCTGCGCAGCATACAAGGCGCCATTATATTGCTGCATTTGCTGCTGCATCTGCCGTTGAAGCTGCGAGACATGCCCTTCGATCTCCTTCTTCCGTGCCTCCCATGCCTCCTTCAACGCGTCAAATCCATTCAACAGCTGCTTCCACGCATACGTGTCCCACGATTCGACCTCTGCCTTGTGCGTGCGGATGTACTCCCGCGGATGCACTTGGCCAGTCGCGGAAGTCGTGAATGGCAATGCGCCGCCGGGTGATGTAGGGCCTGGCGTCATAGCCGGGGATTGCATCTGCTGTTGCTGCTGTTGCTGCTGCTGCTGCGGCTGAGACCCATCCCATCCCTGGCCGATAGATGAATAGGGATCGAACTGCGCGATGTAGCCGGGATTGTTCTGCAGCTGCTGCTGAACTGGATTATATCCTCCTGGCGACTGGGCCGTATTTTGCCCTTGCAGATACCCGTAACTGCTGCCGTTCACTTGACCTGCCAGCTGTTGGCCAAAAGAACTGGACGGCTGGAACTGGCTCGGTGATTGCGGCGCAGCGTAGCCCTGCTGCGGAATATACCCTGGGCTGAATTGCTGGGGAATTTGCTGCTGTAACTGGGGCTGCTGCTGGTAAGGAACCTGCTGCTGCTGCCCAGGCATGCCCATCGGACTCTGTGCACCCGGCTGCAGCCATTGCGTGAATTGTGTGGCGGATGGATCCTGAGCGGGAGAGCCATTTATGGCAGGGTAGCGGGATTGAGGATCGAGTGCAAAAGGGTTATTGGCTGCAAAGTCTGAAGGCGCGTACGGGTTGTTCATGGTGGTCAAAAGCAAGGGCTTACAGCTGTAGGGAGTGGTACAGCCTAGAATGACCGGATCAGCCGGATTTCATACCCGGATGATCAACTCCCATTTTGGAAAGCCCCTATCTGTCAACCCGCCACCCTCTTGACCACGTCCGTACTTGCAGCTGCCTCGCTCAATTGTGCTAGACTCGATGGAATAGTCAAACTACGCTCGATTTCAGCGACTTTTTCTCTTACCACAACCCTCAATGAAACATCGGCCAAATCTCGGACGAATGCCATTGCCTTCCGGCCCGGGCTGACCTTTAAGTACCGAACGCAACACAACCCCTCCGTATGGCTCCCCTCTTCCTTGGTTTTGATCTTTCCACACAGCAGTTGAAGGCCGTAATCATCTCAGAGGATGCTACAGTCGTCCACGAATCAGCCGTACACTTTGACAACGATTTGCCGCAATACAAGACCACCAATGGTGCAATCCTTGGGCCCGCAGAGGGAGAGGCGAGTCCCTCCGTCCACCAATCTTGGGCAAGTCTAACAGAACTAGGTGACGTCCCCCGTGGCTATGTGGTTGGATGCGATCGATCTCCTCATGGAGAGGATGAAAAAGGCTGGGATTGACTTTGACGAAATTGCGGCTATATCCGGTGCAGGGCAGGTGAATTAAGGGCCAATTATTTCCTTTTCTTGCATTTAATTCTGTGCCCAGCAACACGGATCCGTTTATTGGTCAACGAACGCAGACGGCTCTTTAGCTAACCTCGATGCTACTCTCACATTGCGCGAACAACTGGCTCCGAAGGCGTTCTCCATACAACGCGCTCCGATATGGCAAGATTCTTCGACCACTCAGGATTGTAAAGCTCTGGAGGACGCTATCGGAGGGCCCCAAGTGTTGGCGGACCTCAGCGGAAGCCGAGCTTATGAACGGTTCACCGGAACCCAAATCGCCAAGGTTGGACAGTCTGATGTAACCTCGCAATAGCTCAAACAGCATTCAGATACGCAGGTTGGAACCCGACGCGTATGCCGCGACGAGTCGAATTTCCCTCGTCTCCTCATTTATTCCTTCGCTGTTCCTGGGTCATATCGCACCAATCGAGGTTTCCGACGCTAGTGGGATGAATTTAATGGATGTGCTAACGTGTAAATGGGACGACCGTTTGCTGAACGCGTGTGGAGGCTCGGAATTACGCTCCAAGCTTGGCCCGGAGCCTGTTCCCGGCGGAACGACTCTCGGTAAGATTAACGAGTGGTGGTCACGTAAATGGGGCTTCAACCCGGGTGAATATTATGCCCTGTTAGAATAAGCCCCGCGTTGACCTCGGACGTAGAATGCATCATCGCTCCGTTCACCGGCGACAATCCGGCGACTGTCGTCTCGCTTTCTGCTCCGGGGGATGCTCTACTTTCTCTCGGAACCTCGACAACGCTGCTTTTGTCCATCCCTCCGGCGGACACCCCTCCCAAGCGCTTTACCACGTCGCATCTCCTGGCCCATCCGACGACACTGGATGCTCAGATCGCCATGCTGTGCTACAAAAATGGGGCTCTTGCCCGCGAACAAGTGCGAGACAAATACTGCGAACGACATTGGCATCTATTCAACCAGGCCGTCGAAAACACCCCTGCAGGTAATAACGGGCGCATGGGTCTTTACTTCCCGCTGCCCGAGATTATCCCCCCGAACATCGTGGGGAGTTTCTTCTACGAAATAAACCAAGGTAAGCCTTCGGCGGTGGAGAGCATTCCGAGTGACGCGCACCCGCGGGCGATCTTGGAGTCCCAGTTTCTTTCAATCCGGTCGCGCATTGCCGCTATACTACCGCCTCATGCCCCACACCTGCACCGGTTGGTTGTGACCGGCGGATCCTCAGGCAACGAGACGATCCGCCAGCTCGCAGCAGACCTTTTCGGCATGAAGGTTTATGTCTCTCAAACCAAGGAGGCAGCAGGTATGGGGGGCGCATTGCTGGCCAAGTACGTTTGGTGGCGCGCTGCGCGTGGGGGCACCGGAACTTTCGAGGAGATGATGGGTGGCGAGGTGGTCGGTATGCAATGCGTTGCCGAACCGAAGTCGGAGGTGACGAAAGTCTACGACGGTTTGGTTGGCCTCTATCAGTTATGCGAGGAGGACGCCCTGAAGAAAGCCCGCGAGTAGAATTGCCCGTGTAAGTTATGTAAGTAAGTAGTGCAAGATACAATGTATGAGTACAGATCAAACCGCGTTATACAAATTATTCCTCTCGTCTCCGTTTGATCCTGCCTTTGCCATCTCTGGGAGACAATAAGTTAACGAACACCAACATGCGAGCGAAATGTGGACTTACGCAAATGTACTGCTTTTCCGCTTCTTACTCTCCTTCTTGATTGAATTTCGCTGCATCTTCCGCCTGGCAGCGGCTTCCGGATTCACAGTGACCTGCAACGCTCTCGTTGTCTTCCGTTCACGCTGCACTCCGAGAACGCCCTGCCGTATTTGGTTGTACGCGGTCGAGAACTTGGTCGTTCCGACTTTGGACTGGATTAAATCCTGCAGCTCGATGCAAACCGTCTTCAGTTCCTCTGAAGCCATCGGACGTCAGATTTAACAGATGCAAATAAAAGCACAGCCACTTACCCATCTGAGTATCGCGAATTGTGTCGTCCTCAGCTATCCGATAAGTGGGAGTGAGGACGTGCACAAGGAATTTCTCCAGCCGGTCAGCTTCCATGTGAGCCGCCATGGCCGCAAACCATCGCAAGGCTGCTAACGGCTGTTGGGACCAGTTCGGCTACAAATCTTTAGTGATGATGGCTGAGGTGCTGACGAAATATCTTACCGTGCTAAAGGATCGATTTCGCCGGGCGATATGGGCAGACCGTATTTGGTAAGAGAGTTTGGAGAATAACCAGGGCAAAGGATTGAGGTCCTTTGCGTCCTGAACCTCTTCCTCGCCACTCGGCGCATTCTTCTCGGCCGCCAGCGCCTCTGACGGCGACAAAGGGACCGCGTAGAAGCATTTTCCGATGTAGAACAGGTTCTTGACGACCTGTAGACTGAGGGCTTCATCCAAATGCTCGCTTTTCAGCTGAGTGCACAATTTCGTAGCGACCTCGCGCATTTTCGGACTGGAAACGGGCGAGGATTCCAAGTCTTGTGGTGGCGCGGGAGGAACAGCGGTGAATAGCATGCCGAGGAGTCTGCAGGACGCAGTTCGCACCCAGGCATGGGGGAACAGTAGATGAGCGACCACTGCATCCCACTTCACCTTTTCCGAATCCGTCACGAAGCTCGGAAATACGCGGAAGACTTTGGAGAGCACGAGAAGCGAATGGTAGGGAAGCTGCCACTCGAGGTCTACGTCCATGGATTCCTCTTCGGTGGTTTCGATAGCGGCGAGCTCCTGGCAGCTACGTTCGAGCGAAGCGTCGATGTCTTCAAGGATCCCTGGGATATACACCAGAGCTTCGACGCCCATGATGTCAATGACGAGGCCGTACACTTGCGCGGATACACGGGCCAGCTGGGGCTGCGCGTGTTGGGATGCCCATGAGTGTAAATGCGAGAGAATCACCCTGCGACGCTCGTCATCTAGTCTCGAGAAGAGTGTTTTGATGAGTTGCGCGGCCATCTCTCGACATTTGGTCGAATCGTCGTTTGCGATAACCATGACGAGGGCAACGAAAAGAAGATCGACGTATTCTCGTACGAGAGCAGCCTCAAACTTGGCGAGGACAGCCCCAAGCAGTTCCAACACTGATTTCCGACCACTCTCGTACTCGTATGAGAGGTTCTTGGCGAGGAAGTTCATCTGGTTACGAAGGCGCCCCTTGCCCTGAGGATAATCGAGCAAAAATTGAAGCAGAACGCTTCGGCAAAGCTCTTGAACCTGAGGCGACTGACTGGTCACCATTATGTCAGCGACCTTGTCCATCACGTCGTATATTTCCGGAACGACGAATTTCCGGGCGACGATGGCCCGAAGCATGGCGAAAACAGAGGCCTGTCGGGAAGGTTCCTCGAGGTCCGGGGTCAAAAGTTCTAGCAAATAAACCAGATCCTTCTCCTTCACCTGGACAGCTGGACCATCGCGCAGCATGATGGCGAGGGATTTAAAAGCGACCTGCACGACCTCGGATTCAGTGCTTCCGGCCTGTTTTACGATGTCGATAGTTTGCTGAACGAATACAGGGAGGGATTTTCCTAGGGACTTGAGAGGACATTTGATGATCCCCGCTGCCGCTCTGAGCCCAAACACCAGAACAGGCGAAGAACTCGAGTACAGAGTGTTTCCAATGACGACAACCATCGATTCGAGACGTTTGATTATCTCAGGGTCGTGGAAGTCGAGCCGGTTTCGACGCAAGGCGGTATTGAACAGGTCAAGCCCAAACGTCACGAAACTTGAACGAATTTAAGCACAAGATCAATTAGGGAGCGGGTGCAACTCACCGGAAAGAATTATTGGCATAATGGTCGACCGCCTCGGCCAGCTGCCTTTTTATTTGAACGATAGCATCGCCTTTCGCCCTTCCCTTCTGTTTCATAGGCGCCTGCTTGAGGAATTTGGCGTTCTGGCTGATCAGAGTATGACAGAGGACGAGGAGTTCCGTGGGAATGAGGTGTTTGTTGGCATTGAGGCCGCTGGTAACTCTCTTCAAGACGTCCTCTACGAGCTGCATCACCTTGACCGATTCCGTTGTCTGCATGATCGCGCGAAGGGGCACAAGAAGGCTGCTGATGCGAGGGGGTGTGATATATTTGGCGATGATCCCAAACGAATCGAGTCCTTTAGCGGACGAGGACCTTACTTCCCGCATCTTCGTCTTGAATTCCTCTGCCATCACATCCTTCGCAGATTCGCCGAAAACGACCTCGGCCGAGATGTAGGCCACGTCATTGACGCAGTCGTCGAGGTTACCGAAGGTCTCCGAATGCTCGTCCGAGGATACATGGACGAGCAATGCGTGCGTCACGTAGGCCAAGACGTGCAGCTGGGGGCCGCGGAGCAGGGCCGCCCGCATTTCGCGCAACATGAGTGGGAGATAGGACGGGCCAAGGCTGACAGCGATTCGAGACAGTGTATCTCGAGTGAGGTCGCGAGTTTCCTGAGATTTACTCCGCAATACCTGACTGAGGACCGTTAAAAGACGACTGATCTGGGGCTCTCGCGTTGTCGCAGGTAAATGTTTCGCAACCTTCACGATACCGATGGCGATCGGAATGCGCGTCGTGTCCTCTGTCGTGGCGTCGCGCTTTTCCAGATGATTGAGGAGGTTTGGGAGTAGACGAAGATTAACGGCATCAGCAATGCGTGTCGTGCTGTTCAACGGCGTCGGAATGGGGGGTAGAGCTGGAGCCGGAGCGTCCTCCTCCACGCCATCAATGTCGTCGTCCTCGCCCTCAGGTTCAGGGGCCTCTTCAACGACGGGAATCGGCGCCTCCATCGGAAAGTGGAAATTATCCAACAGAGATACCAGCGTACGAACGTAGACCCGCTCGGACGCATCCTTGGCCCTCGATAGCCGCAGATACTTCTGAACTAGAGCGTAGTACGCACCCCAAGCGAGGTGTTTTGCCATACGGCCAGTCGTCAATATCGCATCGTTCACAAGGTGGTGGTCGACAGAAGCCGTGGCTGTGATGTAGTTGCCTACTAACGGCACAAAAATTTCGGCAAGAGTGTTGCTGCGAAGATGCCCTTCGTCACATTGGTCGGCGAGGCGCCGGAGCGCCCTGGAGCGACGATGGATTTGGATATGATGTATGTTGTTGAAGAAGTTGGCCTCCTCGTCTCCGCCCGCCAATAAAACCCGCATTTCCTGTAAGGAGTTGATCGCCTCGCACTTGGTGATCGCATACGCGAGTACTCCCAAAAGTTCGGAGCGAACTAGCTCATTCTTCGAGCGCAACCCGTTCTTGATCCCAGGGAACAGAACTCGAGTGAACATCACTTCAAGCTCGGGAGAGTCACCTGCAGCGACGAGATCGATGAGATGACGCATCGTGTACGCTGCATTGTTTCGGATGGCCAGCTCTGCAGGGTCTTGGATGAAGTGCAACATGCTGTAGATGATTGGAAGCCATTCGGTCGAGGAAAGAACCTTGAACAAGCTCTCGTTTAGCTCGGCAAAGGCGGACAGCCGACGATCGAAGTCGGGTTCATCCATCCGGCGGGAAGAATAGGCATTCAACGAGTCGAGAGTTTGAGCCAAACGCCCCAAGGATGTGTCGAGGAGGGAAAGGCGCTGAAGGGTCCCGACGAGACTGATACGAGCGGCTCGAGACCGGAGGGATTGGAACAACTGGGAGATTAACTCGTATGTCTTGACATAGATATCGGAGGTGGAGACCGATAGATCAGGAATCAAGGGCATGAGTGTGCCGATGATGTTCAAGAGGTCGACCTTGACCTTCTCGGGAACAACCTTGGGAGGTTTGCGGAGAAGCGGCGCGAAGAGGGTCAGCAAAGTGGACGCTTGAGAGGCATCCGTAGAATACTGGGCGATCTCGGACAATATACTGATCTGTCGCTGACCCAATGGGCTGGAAACGGCTGCTGTGCCCTTCGTGCGTTCGACAAGAGTCGCAAGATTATTGAGGAGGAGGGACACGTGCGGTTTGACGACCTTCTCGGACACATTCGGATCGACCGTCGAGAAAGCAAGCAGCTTCTCGACGATATCGAATATCTTCGAGACGACGGCGGGTTTGACGTTAGTTGCCACAAGGCAGCCATAAACCTTGGGCAAGACTTGGTTGTCGTACTGTGTGAGGAACATGACACGTTCGCCATTCAACGTCCAGACATAGAAGAGTTCCAGAAGGGCCGAGGGCGACTGCGTGTTCTCTCGGTCGAGAGAGGTAAGACGCGGAGAGATGAACGCAGAGAAAGCGGCCTGCATATACGGCGTGAAATCGAATTGTACCGGACACCGGAGAAAGTCTGCAAATCGCTTAAGACCAAGCTGCCGGATAGAGCGCAATATCTTGGATGCAGAGGACGTGGAATTAGGCTCATCTACGTCCTCGTCGGCTTCATCCTCATCAATCTCCTCCTCCTCCTCGGCCCGGCCGGGTGAAGTGATCCGGATCTGCGCTCGAGCAATGAAGTCCATCGTTGCACCCAGCAAGGCTGGCCAATACTCGACAAGCCGTGGGCCCAGATTTCGGATGACATCGCCAAGGAGCCCAATGAACCCAATTTGCTGCTTCTCCGAAACATGGCTGGGTACATCTTGTATGAGGAACGGCTGCTGCTGGCGCGATGTCCTGTCGGAGTTAAGGGACCGCAACATCAGATCGACGACGAGACCGAGCTCCTCGTCGGTGCAACCCGCAAGCGACCCCAGCACAGCGGCCCTTCGGTCGGCGCCCCGCGAACGGCCCTTCTTCTCCAACATTAATCCAAACAAGAGTCGGGTGATGACATCCACGACCTCCTCCCGATCCTGGGGCTCAACTTGACTGAGGTCGAGGCGCATCAGCTCGTCGCGCCACCGAGTATCGTCAAGGAACGCGCGCATTTGAGCTTCGTACGGCGCGAGACGAGGAGATTTGAAGGTTAGGATGCAGGAGAGGGCAACGGATTGCAGTGCGCGATCTGGGTGCGATAGATTGGAGATGTATATGGTCCGAAGTTCCTCAGAAGAGCGTAAGCTCTTCGGGCTGCCCAGCTTCGAGAAGAGGGTGAGCCATGCAGTGAGTTTGTGCCGGGGAAGTTTGGAGGAGGACTCTGGAGCGTGCGTAGCGAGATCCAGGAAGAAAGGAACGATATCGCGGTTGTGTTTCTGAACCAGCGCGGGGCATTCACCCAGGGCGAAGAGCAGTTGTGACTCGTATGTTTGAACATCAAGTCGGTCACCTCGGGTTTGCGACTGAATGAAGGGTAAATCAATGAACTTTTTAGTCGATAATGACGAATTTCACTCACTTTAACGAGCTCTTTCACATCGTGTTGAACAGTGAGCCACTTGCCGACGACGCCGCGTAGCTTGTGAGCGCTTGGATCTCGCCATGTCCGTTCTTCCTCCCACGGATCTTTGTCCTCGTCGCCGGTTTCCTCCGCATCCAACAGCCCCGACTCCATGTTATCGCTCCGAGTTGGAGACGAATAGAGTGTCTGCAACTCCTGGAAGACCAATCGCCAGATCTCGTCGCCGAACCGCTGGGCCATTTGTGCGAGGGCACCAGCTGCAGGCGACCAAAGTGGACGCAAATTCACTTTGAGTTGGGCTGAATGGAATGAGTGAGTCGCGCTCCATAAGTGCAGGAAAGACATGCGCACCAACAAGCCATCTGCCACATAAATCGGGGCCGACGTCTGTTTCCTTCTGCTTGTCCTTCACCACGGTCTCCACCCTCCCAATGCGCAAAACGCGCTCTCTGACTCCCTGAACATCCAATGGTACTTCCTCGCCTGCTAAACATCGCTTGACGACCTCGCGAGCCTCAGAGGGTTGCGTGGCCGCGAGAAGCCGGAGAGCACCCAACCGCAGCGCGCGCGAATGAGATAAAACGGCAGGCGCAAGCGCTGGATAGATTTCTTCGATAACAACTTCGGTCGTACCCCTGGCTAAATGTGAGAGGAGTTAAAACCAAGTAATGCGCGCCTACCTGGTCGTCATGAGCGCCGCCAGTGCTTCAAGAATGTCGGCAGACTCCGCCCACTCGCTTCCCACCATCGTACATGTCATGACCCATCTAGCTAGCTCGAGATTATCCCACTCGGTGGCTGGCCGTTGGGAGAGAGCGCGTATGCATGTTCCTACGAACCAAGAGTGACTCGGGCCGGAGGAAGGGGGATCCACCGATGTGAGGTGGGCTTCGCATAATTCGATCAGAACAGGTGCGACGCCCGAAGACTGGGTAAAGAACGAAGAAAGGGTGACGATATCCGTCAATTGTGCTGCCTCGTCCCAGCTGAGGGCGGAAATGCTACCAGCCATCCTTCGAAGCTTCCCAACGCCCCAGGTCTCGATACAATTCCTCCACACCACATCCCCATCATTGCTGCCAAGCTTATTCGTCCGCCAGAGGTCGGCGATCAGCCCCACAACCTTTCTCTGCAACTCTTCAGAGCCGTCTTTCGCCGTCAGAATTTTGGACGACGCCCGGAGGAGTACAGGGATGCCGATTGCGCGCCAACCCGCCCATCCAAGCTCCGCGAGGGTGCCTGTCAGAGAAATGGCGAATAGGACGGCCGCGTCGGAACCTGCCGTCCACACCGTGTCCAAGACCTCGCGGCCCTTGCCCATCCAGAAAGCCGGATTGGCTTCAGGCGAGGCAGTTAGAAGGGCGGTCGCGAGCCGCAACAGGCCAGCGCGGATATGGGGTGATGGGGACGGGAGCGAAAGCTTTAGCACAGAGGGGAACGCCGCCAGGAGGGCCGTCGCGTGCTTTTCTGTAGGCGAAAATCAACACGGCAGAGAGGAGAAAGAGGGAGTAGTATTCACGAGTCAGTCGCGAGCCGTTACGGACGGCAGCGGGAATGGATATTAGGTCCATCATCCGCCGGAACGTCTCAAGGTCGTCCGGAGAAGTTTCTTGCGTTAGTAAGATAAATCGGTCGACAAGAACATCTCCAACAGCGGCAAAATGCTCCGCGTTCCTAACGTGGTGAATAAGCGCAGTCAGAAGACGTCGCAGCAGGGTGTACGTCCTTGGAGTTGGTTCGGATGACAACGGCGCCGGGGAAGCAAGGTGGTAGTTGAGGAGAGGAAGAACGATAGAAGGTGTACACGTGTGAAGGGTTTGCGAAACAGACTGAGGAAGATATAAGCGTCGAGGAATATATACCAAGAGACACAGACGTACCTTGCACGCGTATACCGCACACCACGCAGCGGCAGTCTTGAACTTCACTCTCGGTTTGTTCGGTCACGCTCTCAGCCAGCAGTACAACTGCCCGCTTCCTTCGCTTCCGGCTTCAGCCGTCGCAATACCCCACCCCAGACTTCCGACATTGCTCTCTGCACTTCGGGCAGGCATCGTGGTAGAATATCCCGTATACATGTCCACGTCTTCTCTAGTAGCTGTAGCTCCTGGCGGACGGACGCTGGAATCAACAGGAACTTGAACAACGCGGCAAATGTGGCAAGCAGCGCAGGTAGCGCAGGTGCCGAAATTATTTTGGAACGTAGCAGAAGCGCGAGAAGTCGCGGCAGCACAGGATCGAGGTAGACGGGGGATAGCGTCATGCGCAGGTCGTGCGTTATTTTTTGAAGCAGGCTGTAGGGACGACATCAATAACATGTACTCGATATAAATTGTTAAGAACGCACTCAAGGACTGCAAGGAGACCCTCGTCATCAGATTCATCCAAGGCTTCAACCCAGAGTTGCATGATATCTTGCCAGTTGTGTAGGAGCAGCGGCATAGACGCGGATAGAGGCCCTGCACGCTGGGAGAATTTAATGAACCCAGGCGAAAGATTGAGTTGTTTCCAGTGCTCCAGCGAGGTGTAGAAGTGTGATTCATGGTCCTGAATGAGCAAAATGAGCTTCCTGTCAGACTCTAGCAGTTATATCCCACCTCGAGGTCATTGTCGAGTGGGGTTTGACTGAGAGCAGAGGGAAGGTGAACTTCCTTGAGACTTTTGGCATAAGATTGGTGCTGGAAGCAGTCAGTCGAGTAGTAAGGACCAAGTTATAGGCAAACCTTGAAGCGCTTCACGCGAGGCGCGTCTTCCTCGTCCATTGCTGCTAAATTTGCGGCGAAGTCAAAAAGTTGAAATGATCGACTTTGTTTACTCTTGATCAAAACCAAACAAAGATAGGGGCTTCCTCCAATTTTTGGATTCAAGTAAACCTTGCTCGCTTGCTATCGATATTATACATCTATATGAGGGCAAAGTACATGATGAAATATCCTCTAGGCGATCGTGCAGGTATGACTACACTGTACTACGGCGCTTTTGCGTGTCGCATCATAGATTCCGGTCCAAGACAAGAAAAACTAATCCGGCCTCGAGCTCATGGTAGAACACGACGAGGTTCGATGGGGAATTAATCCGGCCGCCGCTGAGATCGAATACCCGGCGCGGGAATGAGTCCCAAGAGCCCAAACGTTAAGGCATAGATGGCCGACGCTGTGGGAAGGAAATGAGATGCTGAAATGCAGCACACGGTAGGAGTACTTACTGCCCACAATGGCCTTGGGGTATCCCAAACTCGACCATTGCCCCAATACCACCACCATTGAAATCCATCCAACCACAATAGAAAACGTCAACATCTGCGAGGGAAGATTAGGGCAGGATGAGGACGGCAAGCCAGTCAACGCGCACACGAATCACAGACGAGAGCACACCGGACTCCCGCCAAGAGCGAAACTGAAAACTCAGGTTCAGGGTCAACCGGCAAGAAATAAACGTAGAGCAAACGTACATCGGTCGCGACATTATTGATCCATGGCATGAGAAAAATGTAGAAGAAGAGGGCGACTGTCAGAGCGGCAAGGGACAAGCTACCCAAAGCGACCGTCCTGCGAGAATTAAGTCCAGCGCTTCAAGTACAGCCAAGCGAACGCACCGTCCCCAGCTGTCCACAGGTGCATTCAGCGCAGTTGCAAGGTGGGCCGGCGTTTGCAAGTAATAGGTGAGTGCGCCGCCCGGGATAACGAGCTGAAGTTGGCGCAGAGCGTTGGACGCCCAGCGTGGCATCGCTATCGAATCGAACGAGTTGGAAGAGGGAAGAGAGCCGAGGGACTTTTGTTGGGGCATGACTAATCACGGAGTATCACATGCAACCCCGCCAAGTGAAAATACAGTAAATATTACGCAGTCCGAGGTTCCTACAGCCCGTATTTACAACTTCGTCCGCGGCTCCTCCGACACTTTTACCACCCTAAGGACAGCCAAAAAACATGAGCGTCGGTGGAAATAAAATAATTTTCACGCACAATTTTCCGGTGTTGCCTCCAGTGAAGAGCATCGGCAGCGCAACCGGGGCTTGCTCCAAACCGTGCACGATGTGGAATTTCCCTTTTAAAGATCCGTCCGCAATAGCACGCCCCATCTCTTCTATCGCCGCCGGAAACTCGGTCGTGTAGTCGAGGCTTGGAGTCAAGTTAGTAACTGAAGGAATAAGGCGAACAGAGATGCGGACATGATAAATCCTTGAATTTTTGCACGTTGAGAAATAAGAGTGAGATAATTTTGAAGGCCTTTCGGCTTGGTAGCGTCTACATGAAGGCATAAGCGAACGAACATAAATGCGAGATGATTGACTGACTGTACTGTGAAATGGCGCCTGTTGCGAGGGGTAAGAAGAATCGACTCGGGCGAGACCGGCACGCTTACCACAAAGTGCGATCCGTGCACCCTAAGAAAATAATTATTGTCGCACCGCAAGGCAATAAAAGTCGACTTGCCTTGTTGAGTCGGGTGAGGACCATGTCAAGGATATCGCCTTTCGAAATTTAACGTAGTGATAACGGTAGCAGAATGCAGACTTACCTCCGACATTGTCAAAGTACGCGTCAATATATCCTGCCTCCTTGAAGTCCTTGCGGAAAGTTGGGCTTTTGTAATTGAACGCCTTGTCGACGCCAAGCTCTTTTACGAGCCACTCGCATTTCTCCTGAGAACCGGCGATGGCGTACACTGTGGCGCCGGCGCGCTTCCCAAGCTGGCACGCGACAGAGCCGACGGACCCAGCTGCGCCGGAGACGACCATCTTGTCACCAGGCTTGAGTTGGCAGATGTCCCGAAGACCGAAGTATGCAGTCAACCCGGAGCTCCCGAGGATATTGAGGAAATCAAGGGGCTGGACGCCTTTTGGTACACTTGAACCAGTCAATTTAGTCTCTACAAGTCACAGGAAGACCCACGTTATTTTCTCGGCATGCCTGTCCTTCATCACAGCGAACTCGGTCCACCCTACGCAGGTTAAATCACCAGAAACAATAAATGAGAGGGTGCATACCGAAGGCGCCCGAAACCAACTGGCCCACGGAGTGGACACTCTTGCTACCAGCTTGAACAACGACTCCAAGACCTTGTGCGCGCATAGTCTCCCCGATCTGTACGGGCGGCAAGTAGCTGCGCACATCGCGAATGTATCCACGCATGGCTGGGTCGAGCGAGAGCCAGGTTACCTGCACGAGCACCTCACCGGCGCCGGGCTTGAGGTTGTTGAGTGGGAGAGTCTCTGTCCGAAAGGTCGTCGGCTCAATGTCGCCCTCGGGGCGTGAGTTCAACACAATTCGCTTGTAGTCTAGAGGGCGCCCTAGTCAGTATGGGAGCCTGGTCGCTCTCACCGAGTACGCACGCATTCTGAGAGTTGGTAGAGTGATCAAGAGTTGGCCGGTCGGAGTTGGGCAGCGACCGAGCGAAGGCGGCAATCAGACGCGGGCGGGGATTCACATGTCAATATCAAGTCGCGTGATCGCTTTCCTTAATTACGCGACGCGACTTTCCCACACTCTAGCCCCTGTCTCCGCCAGATAAGCTCCTCGTGTGTCCCTTCCCCTGCTTGCTTAACATTGTCGAACCTGTCCAGACCACTTCCACCATGTTTCTTACGCCGAGGTCGAGCGCGCCATGTTCCATTCTACACCCGAGGACCAATCCGCGTTCGAGTGCGCCGTCGTAGGTGCTGCCACGCTCCACGAAAGGAGAAGCTACCGCTCCGACGGCAATTACCACCGTGTATTCCACCTCGACGACTTCGACCCTTCATACCCCGGCCTGACCGTCAAGTACACTGACCACGTAACCTTGTATCCCGAGAACCTGATGCTCCAGCACCTATACGCCCTCGCCTGCGAAGATGGGGACGCCGCCCCGCATGTACCCCAACCAGTCCACTACTTCCACCCCCTCGGCGGCTGGGGGTGCATGGGGTACATCGTCATGGAGCGCATCGAGCTGTGCCCAGTCTCAGACGACGAGCTTTGCGTCAAGGCAGCCCGAGCTGTCCAGTGGCTGCGCACAAAGCACCTACCCCGCGGGGTACTTTTCGGCTCCCTGGGTGAGTCCAGTGCCCATCACGCCGTCTTCCAGAACAGCAAGGCCCCCCTGCGGCCGATGTTCAGAAACGTCGCTCTCGCGGAAAAGTACTTGAACAGGGTGCGTCTATATCTCTCATTTCTTTTCCTCGCGCATACATTGCATTCCTGTGCGGTTGACTCCTTCTAACCCGTAGGCCGTCTTCAGGGCCCGGCGCGAGTGGAACCAGCTCACCGACGTCTCCCTCGCGGACGATGACGTGGTACTCACCCAGTCGGACATGAACGCGGGCAACTTCGGCGTCGACCCCAACGGGCGCGCCGTCCTCCTCGACGCATCCAGGGGCTGCCCTTGACGCTCGCCAACTTCACTTTGCTCCGGACCACGGCCTTCGCCACGGCCGTGTCCAAGCACGTCTTTAATGCCGATGAGAGGGCCGCGCTTTTGGCGTCGCCGAGTATCAAGTCCCTAGCCGAGGCGAGAAGATTTCTGAGCAGGACGTTCGACGACAGCCTTGGTACGTTTGGCTTGGCAGACTTCTGCTGTGTCTGGGTTTGTCGTGCTCATGGAACCGCAGGACTCGATGAAGACGGCAACTTTAGAGAAGGTAGACGCCGGGCCGCGGCTGAATCTCCTGGCGTAACCTTAGAGAAGTTAGACGTCCGCAGTTGAATCTCCTGGCGTTGATGGATTCGACTCAAAAGAAAGTTGTGGGAACTCCCCGTTTGATTCGCGGTGGTGGCGGTATCGCTGCCAGGGCTCGGCAAACACCCGTGTAGGAGCCCAAGGAGAGGGGTAGCGGACGCGTCGGAGCGCGTAGGACCGCGTACCAACCCGGATCGAGGGAAAGCAGCGGTGGTGGTTCATTGTCACTGCCATTCTGTACATCCCCCAGCCAATACAGAGCGCCGCAAAACCAACAGAAGTGTTGTACATAGAAGGATCGTAAAATCCACTACAACTTCGGCTCGTCTGAAACCTTCACGACACTGCACACCCGAGATTAGAAGTTTAAAAGAGGAAATATTCAAAACTAACGCACAGTTTGCCTGTGTTCCCTCCGCTGAAAAGCAGCGACAGCGCGGATGGAGCCTGTTCCAGTCCCTCCACAATGTGGAACTTCCCCTTGATGGAGCCGTCCAGAAGGCCCTTCGTCAGTTCCTCCCTAGCCACAGGGAACTCTGCTGCGTAGTCGAAAATCAGGAAGCCTTCGATTTTCGCCCGTTGGGAAATCAAGGAAAGATAGTTCTGCAGACCCTTGGGTTTGGATGCATCTACAGACAGGAATTCAGCATCGATCAAACTACAACACTTGTTGCTGACTTACTGTATTGAGAGATGGCGCCTGTCCACAAGTGAGGTCAAATAAATGGGAAGAAAAATGTAGAACATACCACAGAGGGCGATTCTGGCACCCTAAAAGTTCAACGTTACGACTCGAATCAGATGAACCGAATTGTGCTCACCTTATTCAATTGGGAGAGAACCAAGTCGAGGATATCACCTATTCAAAGTCAATACGACGCCAACACAAGTGTCCAGAGAATGCATACCTCCCACATTGTCAAAGTACACATCAACGTACCCCACCTTTTTGAAATCCTCAACAAAAGTCGGGCTTTTGTAATTGAACGCTTTATCGGCGCCAAGTTCCGTCTCAAGCCAGTCGCACTTGTCTTGCGACCCGGCTATGGCATAGACGGTCGCGCCAGCCTGTTTGCCGAGCTGGCAGGCGATAGAGCCCACGGATCCAGCTGCACCCGAGACGACCAGTTTCTCGCCGGGTTTGAGATCGCAAATCTTTTTGAGCCCAAAATACGCCGAGAGCCCGGACAGTCCGAGCGTATACAGGAAATCCAGTGGCTCGGCACCCTTCGGGACACTGGAACAGTGTAGTTAGCGAAGAGAGTCGCAGATGCATGCCGATTCGAGCCTACGTGATTGTTTGAACCTCTGCGGCCTTCATCAAAGCAAATTCAGTCCATCCTATGAATGTGAGTGATAATTAATTCAGGACAACATAGAAATAAAAAAAACTACGCACCGAAGCTACCCGCGACGAGTTGACCAACGGGATGCGTGGTCTGACTTCCTGCCTGGACCACCACCCCGAGGCCATTTGAGCGCATTACCTCTCCGATTTTGACCGGAGCCATATAGCCGCCCTTCTCGCGGATGTACGAGCGCATCGCGGGGTCGAGCGACATCCAGGTTACCTGAACGAGGACTTCGTCGGCGCCAGGCTTGAGATCCAGAGGGAGGGTCTCGGCACGAAACGTCGTCGGTTCGATCTCTCCCTCCGGACGGGAGTTGAGCACAATTCGCTTGTAGTTTGCAGGGGTCATGGTTGGTGTTGGGGACTCTCGTGCGGTCCTCGAGCAGCTATATAGCAAAAATTCACCCGCATACTGATTGGTAAAGCGAGTAAAGCTAGTAAGCACCGGGGAGTACTTGTGGCCAGGTTGACAGTCGTGAAAGGCCGTAAATCACATGCCGCGTGATCGTTCCTCCGAGAAGCCCGACGCGACGCGCTTGTTTGTCTGAGCATGGCTTCGTCTTAACTTTAACCTTCTTCGGAAGCCAACGATACATGCTTTGCTCAGGAGGACACAGTAATTTCTCTGTTCACAGAATATTTTCCATGTCGTGTTGGCCGACGCCGGCGCTCCCATTCTCTGATTGTGTTAATGCACCGGCATACCAATTCCCGTCTGCAAGACCCTGTCCTAGTACTTATTCATATGTCGGGCGCAAGATTAGTAACGACACATTCCCCGACTCTGCGGAATACGGCGCCGGGACAGGGATTTCCGGTCTCTGGCTACATCGAAATTGAACGAACGGCGTCTGGCATCGATTTGTTGTCCAGTCGTGGACGTATTCCATTGTCTTGGCCAACAATTCCGGAACTGTCTGTATACGTGTGAACGACTTGTTTGCGAGACTGTAGGCCATTGAGAACGCCATCTCGCAAATGTCGCAAACAGACGTTGCGCGCACAACAAAAGGGATAATCGCAGCTGTGTTGTGTTGCAGGCTTTACGGAATTTCTTAGGCTTGGAATACGCTGCATGATGATCGTCTAGGTGATTCCCCGCATTAATCAACGCTCGTCGACATCGTTGTTGTTGTGGGTGAATGATGACGATGCAGCTCACACAGCCCGCGGAAGGATGGTTTCTGGAGTTTGATAGATAATACCCAGTATACATTTATGTTTTCAAATACAACGAATCGCGATCGAGTTAAACGTAGTCAACCTCGACGACCTCGCTGGCCTTCTTGTGCGCATCGTACTTGGCCTTCTCCTTGTCGACGAAGTCAAGACCGTGCGACTCGACCTCCTGAACAACAAGCGGAAACGTCAGTAGTGTTCACAGATCGGGGGCGATCTAGGGACGAACCTTGTCGATGAACGCGCCGGCGAAGGCTGCGAGGAGCTCCTTGGCCTCGGCGTGCGATTGGGGCTTGCCGTTCTTCTCGCAGTGCTTCTCGTACTCGCGGGCAGCGGCGAAGGACGCGGCGCCGGCGAGGAGCTCGTGAGAGATGTCGGACTTGTGGACCTTGCCGGAGGTGAACTACAATGGCAAGATGAGCGGAAGGGGGCTGAGCGATGGCGGCAGATCAGACCTGGTCGTAGGCCTGAGCCTCGTCAGAGTCGCCACCAAAGAATCCCATAGTTATCAAGTTAAGTGGAGTGGAGTGGATGAGTAGAGGAGAGAGAGATGGTGTTGAACTGATTTCAGCGCAACCTTTTATAGCACTTGAGTACCTATTTGGGGAAACAAAGGGCCCCCGGACACCAGCCGGTTCGAATCGCAGATTTGGTCCCTTGTTCGACACAATAGGTTCAAGTTGCCGAGCCGAATGAAAACATAAAGCATCTGGATGATAAGTAGTATCGAAACATATCTGGATTGGATGGTCTTGTATTCTTGTTGTCGACGTCGATAGTTTATGAAGTGTGTCGTTTATAAAATGTTCATGTTTGATACCCAGTGTACATTTCTGTTTTCAATTATATGTTCCCAATTTAAGCGTAATCGACCGCGACGACCTCGCTGGCCCGCTTGTGGGCATCGTACTTGGCCTTCTCCTTGTCGACGAAGTCAAGGCCGTGCGACTCGACCTCCTACGTGACGACAAGGTTTAGAAGTTGACAGTATTTTTTAATCCGAAGACTAACCTTGTCGATGAACGCGCCAGCGAAAGCTGAGAGGAGCTCCTTGGCCTCAGCATGCGATGCAGGCTTGCCGTTCTTCTCGCAGTGCTTCTCGTACTCGCGGGCAGCGGCGAAGGATGCGGCGCCGGCGAGGAGCTCGTGGGAGATGTCGGACTTGTGGACGTTGCCAGAGGAGAACTACAACAGCACGATGAGCAAGGGATGCGTAAGGAGCAACGGCGATAATTCAAACCTGATCATAGGCCTGAGCCTCGCTAGAGTCGCCACCAAAGAATCCCATAGTTATCAGGTGAAGTAGAGTGGTTAAGTGAAGGGGAGAAGGGAGAGCAGATGAGGTCGAACCAATTTCCAGGCGGTCTTTTATAGCATTGGAAATTTTTTGAGCCCCCAGCCACTAGGCCGCATTGAGTGGACGATGACGAGTTCTAAGGAGTCGGTAAGGAGTCGTTAACTTTGCATATTGCGTGACTTTTTCGTCTCTCCCCTTTCTAGTATCGACCATTCGTGGATTTTCGAATCCACCTTGATACCACCGTGAATGAGTTTGGCGCCGAAAATAGTTACAGCCTCCAAAATTGCTTGGAATTGCCGCGCCAAACCTTCAATGTCTAGTATTGACGACCTCATATCGGTGGTCGGGGGCCTGATAAATGACGCCACGTTTCGCACGTCTTGAAGAGATCATCATACCGCATTCTTGATAGGGACTCAGAATGGCTCACTCTGACGTAGGGAATCAGATTCCAGGCCAGATTCTAGTTGATTCCAGGAACACTGTGGATCCCCACTGAAAGGCCGAAGAGTATCGGGAGGCGCCGCAACAAGTTGAGAGATTTAAAAGGCGCCGTTCGACGTTGAGGCCAGCGCAGAGTAAACACAAGTTGAAGCCAGGTACAACGTCATTGTGCGGATTGTCGTGATGTTGACGGGATGAAAATAAGTGCGCGCGATCGATAAGAAAGGCAGTAACGACACGGAGACAATAGCAGGCCGAGCTTTGGCGATGTCGCGCCTTCTCACAATGACCGAGGGAAGACTCAGAGTCAGAGTCAGAAGTCGGTGGAAAGACAAGTCCGTCGTTGAGACAATGCGTCGCAGAGTTTTTCACGACTTCAGGAGACTTCAGGGAGCAGATTCTCCCGCCAGGGATAATCGATAATCGATCGAGGAGCATTCAAAGGTCTCTAATTTGATATCATTTGCCGGTGCGCTTGTCCGCAAATTGCCCTAAATTGCCTGACTGTGGCGGACGATCGCGGAGTCCAAAGGGGTGAGGGGAATGCCGAAGTCCTGAGGGGTTGGCGTAGGGCCCGGGGGCGAGCCACAGAGGTCCAGAGTGGCGGTATGAAGAAAAAAACACGAATGGGTGGCTGTGTCGCGGTATTTGGATCCAAAGGAGAGAGGCCGGTGATGGCCGACTTAGCCCCTATCTTCACTGTAAAACGTTGGGCTGAAACTGAATTCAATCCCCCGTTACGGACTCGGACTAAACCGAGTGTAACACTACAAATTCAGAGAGTTTACTCCAACTCTAAGTTTCACGCCCCTAGCCCAAGCTGAAGTGAAAAACAAATCGCCCACCCGGAAATTGCGCAAATAGCTGAGTCGCCGACTCTCCTACTGTCGGAATTATTAACCCCGAGCAGCGTTTGTTTAATGTCTAGAGGATTCCAAAAGCGCGCTTTGTTGAAGGCACCACTTCAATGAGGACGCCGTCCAAAATCTGGGGATGGGTGTTCAACAAATGTCCACTGCTACAGTCCTCCGCCATGATCACTACTGGACGACCAGTTCAATGAAACACATTTTGGGATGGAGTTCAGGGACGATGGTGTACATAAAATGCCTGTAGTACACCGGGATACTTCCTGAAACCGGCGTTCCTGAGTGGGACCGTGCCGTACAATACAACCTACCCCCATCAGAATCCAGATATAAACGGGAAAAAAAAGTTGGAATCCTACAGAGGCGACGTCGAGTCAGTGATGGATGCCTTTAGCCTAATGCCATACCCACCGTTTCGTCGTCCAGCATAGGACAATAGTAAAATGGAGTTGAGCCCAGTGCGCGGCGTCATTGCCCAAGGGGTGCGCAATCATCAGTCGTGAGATGTGGCAGGTGAGTGGGCGATTTCCACCGACTTTGTTTTGAGTATTTGATGAATCAACGAAGGGACGTCGTTTCGATGAACTTGGGTTCGTCGGCTTGCGAAGAAGGTTGAGGGAGCGGTGCAAACTTCCTTTCTGCGTTCTTACCGACGCTCGACCCCCGTTCTTTCTTGTGGTCGGGAAGATGGATACGACCGCCGCCCACTCGGACGGCATGATGAGAGAAATCATTAATTGCGAGCTGCTTATCGTATTTAGACGCGATGGTTGCAGCCGTCAAACGTTAGCTTTGGAGTTGCGAGATAAGGAAACCAGGGAGCGCGTTGGGATGGTAAGTACATAGCCGATTGGCTTCCCACCTGGAGTCGAGGAAACCGCGGAAGAGGATGAAAATAGGCGAACTCCGGTTTCGGAGTATTCGTTTCAAAATTACGACCGAGTGACTGTAAATTGGACGATGGGTGAGTCGTGCAAAGATACGACTCAGAGTAGTCTGGACTCACCCGCAAACAGGCCATATGGGAAGAAAGTAACTTCTGCCCAAAATACCTTCCTTCCAACTTCGTTCGTTGATCCACCTTTCATTGATTCAGTTCATTAAAAGAACACCGAAACCAATCACATCTCCTGACAGCGTTCATTCAGCAAAGATGAGAGCAAAGACACAGCAAATTGCGGTTCGCCATCACAAAGGACGGCCTTTCAGAAGATTCACAGGTCCAAGATCCACGGAAAATCTTGACGATTGAGGATTTGGAACCTGGACGGCGTTCAGAGTCCACTCGACAAGGTTTGTCCGAAGAGACCGCAGCACGCAAGTAGGTGTAAGTTCGGCGAGTGCTTCGTGCTGGGACCCCGAAGACAAAGTGGGTGGTTTCTGAGCGAAAAAAAAAGTGTGTCGGGCGAACGAGATGAAGGTTTGAATGAGAAAAGTAATGGCAGTAATAGTAGTAGACCCACATTGTTCCGTTCACCGCTGCAACAGAGACATCATTATTGTGGCCGAGGCCTGCCGACAGTACAGTGTCTACTTTCTGACAAGCACACCTCCAGTCTTTCTGCGAGAGCTGTGGTATTCTCTGTACCTTACAAGCCTGTACCAGTCTTGTTCTGTACCACTACACCGCGACGGCCTTTTGACCAGGTTCCCCCATGGCTACCACCGCTAGGCAGCCCAAACCCGCCAGGAAAGGCGCCCCCGAGCCAGCACGGTCAGTTCCAGGTTAAATGGACCCTGTGCAGTCGTTTACTGTCCATGTAGCAGTCGCCAGCCAGCTTGGACTGGTGCTCGTGCATCCCCGACGTTTTCGTCGTCCAGCACAACCCCGCAACCAGCCCAGCCGCCCCCCGCCTCGTTCCCCCCCCTCGCCGCAACAAACGGCGCCAATGGCGCTAGTTCCACGGAGCGAGTTCTCCAGTCGCTTGCTGGTCTCACCGTGCGTCGCACCCCGCGTCTCTCCCGGCGCTTCTCACCGTTTTTTTCAAGGGAACAACCATAACACTCCTTACAAAGACCGCCCAGCGCTACGAGGGCGTCATCGCATCCACCAGCGCCGAGGGCGACACCACAGGTGTCACCCTGCGCGACGTCAAGGAAATCACAAATCCAGGCGGCCCCCTCAAGGACTCGCTCTTCATTGCCTCCACCAATATCGACACTTGGGCCTCCGGTCCTGCAGACGCAAAGGCCCCCAACGGCGATTGTGAGTTTGAACCGTCGCCGCTAATTGCGTTGTTGCGGCTGACGGTCGCCATGAACTTTAGCGTTCAGAACGGATACCGATATCAGCCAAAAGAAGCCCGCACCCCGCGAACGCGAGCTCCAGCAATGGCAGCCCTCTGGCGATGCTGCAGCCAACCCTCCCACGGGCGGTGGTCTCGGCGACGACGAGACTTTTGGCGCGGGATCTACCCGCTCCTGGGATCAGTTCAACGTCAACGAAAAACTCTTTGGCGTCAAGACTAGCTTTGACGAGGACGCGTACACCACCAAGCTCGACCGCAGCGCCCCTGATTTCAAGGAGCGCGAGCGCAAAGCGCAACGAATTGCCAACGAGATCATCGGGGTAAAACTTTCTCGTGTCGCCCCTCTTGCTCTTTCTGAAGAGCAAATCATCTACTAGGCTGGATCGAACAACCCGCACATTGCGGAGGAGCGTAACCAAAATGTTGACGATAGTGGCGTCAATGAGGAGGACAAGTACGTGCATTTGACTAGGCGCCGAAAAATATTTTAATCTTCGATCGTTCGCAGGTACGGTGCGGTCGTCCGAGGGAATAACGCGTACGTACCACCAGGCGCACGGAGAACAGGTGCCATGTCGCCTGTTGGCAACGCGGCCAAAGCCGACATTCCAAAACTGTCTGTGAACGGCCCCGATGGGACATCAGTGCCTTCTCAGACCCCTTCCAAATCCCCTTCTCCTGCTCCTTCGGGCTCCAAGGTACGGTCCTGTTCCTCATATCCAACGCGTGAACTGACCTGTCGGGCAGCCCGCCAACGACCCAGTCACGGCTTTCAGCGACTTTGTGACCAACGAGAAGCAGCGGTTACAGCAGAAGCGGCAGGCATTGGTTAAGAGCGACATGGACAAACGGATGGCTGACCTCGTCAAGTTCAGCCAGAGTTTCAAGGTACGTCTTCCACCTACTCGCGAGTTCATCCGTACTAATCGAACCCTCACACAGCTCAACAAACCCATCCCCGATGATCTGGTTCCCATTTTGGCCAAGGATGAGGACAAGCAACGGGCCATCAAGGAAAAATCGACGAAAGATGCTGCCTCGGCGCAAGCCCGAAACATCGGCGCCTCCTCTTCCCCCTCTACTGCCCCCGGCGCGCCTCGTGGCGGCCCACCACTCGCTGCGAAGATTTCACCCGATGCCGGCCGAAAGCCCAGTGCACCGACTGGTGGCAAAGGTACCGTTGCAGCGCCTCCCGCAAAAGGCGTGGCCGCAAAGCCCGCAGGCGCACCCGCGGCCGCTCTGCCCCGACTTGCCGCCACTGGCAAGCCCGGGATCAACATGGTCATCCAGAGCATCCCGCCGTTCCGCGGCGCCAAAGCGCGGCAGACGTCGCACCCGACCGCGAACACCGCGCGCCCGCCAAACATGACCACGTCCGCCACGACCTCCGCCCTAGCGTCCTCAGGCTCTGCTGCTGCCTCCGCCTCGCCCACACCCGTGTCGCCCAACACCGCCGCTGCAAACCGACTAAACGTCAACGCGTCGTCGTTCAAACCTAATCCCAAGGCAAATGCCTTCACTCCTGTAACCGCCCGTTGTTTCCGCTGACGGCTGTGTGTTTTAACTTTGTTGGATATTACAGGGTGCTCCGTCGCCCAACCCGAGTGCCTCTAGCAATGCTGCTTCTGCATCTGTGTCGCCGAAACCCAAGTCCGAGGTGCGTTTTTGTCCAATACTTCGATGCTCGGCTAAGACGTTTAACAGGCTCCTTCGGCACCGAACCCCTTCTTTGGCACACGACCAATCAAGAAAAACACCGCTGCACATATCAAGGACGACTTTAATCCATTCAAGCACAACAAGGTTGTCGAAGCGTCACAAGTCTGTGCGTACCTTCAAGTTGTTCGCTCTACTTCTGCCCTAAGTACGGAAAACGACAGCCGCCATGTGGCCGTACAACGGGAAGCGATATATGATCATGTTCCCGCAGCAGCCGCAACAGCAGCATCCACAGCAGCAACACTCGCCGCATATGCAGCCCCCGGGGCCTGTGCCCATGCCACCGCAGACGTACGAGGAAGACTCGGCCGCGCAGGCGGCCGCGCGTGGGTACGTCTACGCGTACCCCCCTTATGGTTATCCGGGCCAGGTCCGTTCTACTTTTCCTTTCTCTTGTGTATTCATAAAGTACGCGCAGATGATGCCGCCCGGAATGGTCCCGCCGGGTCCTCCCGGCGCGTACATGGGTGGCCCGTATATGCAGGCTATGCCATATCCGCCTGGAATGCCTCCTCCCAACGGTTCATCCCTTCGCTCCCTCATTCCATGACCCCCATTAACGCCCTCACAGCGATGTACGCATCTCCCGGTATGGGTCAAATGCCGCGTACGTTCTCGATCTTACCGTTCAGGCGTTAATTCATTAAATACATTTGCCTTGCGCCTTAGCCCCCCAAGCATACATGCCGCCCCCACCCCCGGGAACATATCCGCCGCCAAACGGCGCCGGCCCCCGGCCCTCGATGCCCCCTACGCCTATCCCGGCGCACGCGCATCCATACTACCACCAAAGCCCACAACGTACGTTGCCTTCCTTCCTTTGTCCTTATTCGAATTCACACCCCTCCTTCGAAATTAGTGCAGCACGCCGTGCCCTACCCCATGATGATGCAGCAGCCGCCAAACGGACCCGTGCACAACCCGTACGAGGGCGTCCCTGTGCCCGCTCAAATGGGCGGGCACGCCTGAGGAGGTGTGGGCGAGACGGCGCGGACTGGTTGGGTTGGGCGTGGAGGCGGAGGTCGGGTTTCTTGTCGCATTGTTTTCGGGATCCAGTGCAGTCAGCCCTTATGCCTAGGATTCGTGTAACTAACGCTATCGTCGATTGTTGTTGCGCATTTCACTGGAATAGGATTGATTTGTTGTTGCAGATGAATACTCGGAGGGCTCTTGAGGGCCTTCAGGTCACGCGAAATCACTTACTCTCAGTATACGCTTCGTTTTCTTTCCTCGTATGCTCTTACTAGGATCAGACTCGTCATTATTAATGACCCTGCTGATTCATGTGCCGTCCCTGCCAGTTCAAAAAACGAGCGATGTTGTACCTAGCCATTAAAGTAATGGAAAGAGAAAATATACGACGGAATATATAATTTAGGTAAGAATATCATATGCACAACACTTGGACCTTTTTGAGGAGGCCCTTGAGCGTGTTGCTAGCGCGGTTACAGGAGGACTGCAGCCATGCCTCCATTTCCGCACGGACTTCTGCGAGCTCACTGCACAGCGGCAAAGATGCGTCTCCTCGTACGGCGCACGGATTGAGCAGAATACCAAAGAGCTTCTCCCATATCTCCGTCTGCCAATACCGCTTCAATGGCGTGTCAATCTTATGCCGCCCATCCTTCGTTGAGACCGAATTCCCCTGGATGTATCTGCCGAACAGCAAGCAATAAACGATGCCCGCGAGCCCAAAGTAGTCCGTTTGGTACGTCCATGGCCGCTGCTCGCGGAGCTCAAAGCAGTCGCGCTCGTCCGCGTCCCAGTCTCCGACGAACTGTTGACCGGAGGGGAACAGCCGCGTGTCGATCGCGCGCCCAAAGTCGATCAACTTGAGACCTTTGCACGCCCAGCCGTCCTCCCCCCTCGGGCTGTACATACTCGCCCAGGCCGCGGGCCCACCAGGCACGTCCTCGAGCCGCAGCAGGCAGTTGTCGATCTTGAGGTCTCCGTGGATGAAGCCAGCGGCGTGCATGGCCTCGACGATGCGCAGGAGCTCGACCGCGAAGAACATGACGAGCAGCTCGTCGAGCGTACCCCCGGCCTGGGATAGGCTCGCGGCGTTGGCGCCGTTGACGATGTTGAGCAGGGTCCCCTGCGGACAGAGGTCTAGGACAAGATAGCTTTCGTCTCGGAAGGCAAACAGCGCGTGGGGCAGGACGACCGAGCGTCGTAGTTGTGGTGGGAGGGCGGAATGCAGCCGCCGCAGAACTCGGTATTCCCAAAGATTCCGAGGCTTGACGACTTTGAGGGCGACCATGGAAGAACCATCCTCATCATCCTCGTCCTCTTCGTCCGTGTCTTCCTGCTCCTGGGTGCCAAGGTCCTTCGCCTTAAAGACCGCCCCGAATCCACCTTCTCCCAGCTTCTCGCAAACACTAAATCGGTGCCCGGCAATAGTTAACGGGAACCAGCTGCCGTCAAGCAGGCCAGTAGTGTTGCTCGTGTTTCCGCTCGTCTTGCGCGCTCGTTTAGCAAACTTTTGCAACGGATCAAGCATGTTTGCGTCCTGCCCACGCAGGTCGTAACAGTACTGGTCGGGAATAATGAGCGCCAATAACGACGACATAATCTCGCGGTCAAATGGATTGCAAGGGTTTGGTGGCTTGAAATTCGAGCTGAGTTTCAGCGTGTCAACCAAGCGTAGCGCTCCGTTGCTCGGTTGAGGAAGAGGCTCCTCGTCGTACTCTTCTTCGTCCTCAGCCTGCAGCTCTGCAGCCAGTCGCTCTGCGGCAGTTACAGCATACTGCTGATCTCGCCATGAACCGCCCGTATCGTCGTCCTCGTCGACCTGACCGAGCACTCTACTTGGAGTCCCTCCGAAGGTCGATGACCGAGCGGTAGTACTCGTAAACTCGAACGTCCTCTCCGTGATCGGTGTCATCACGGTGAACTGCCCGAAGCGTCCACCAAGAGGGACCTGGTACGATTCGTCATCACCCGTGTCTTCGTATGCCTCTGGTTCTTGGTCAAGCGGCAGGTATTCGCCAACGCCGTTGTCCTCGTCATCATCATATTGGTAGTCGTCCTGGTACTGCTCAGTCTCGTCCTCGTCGTCATCTGCAATCTCGACGACGGCGTTGGACCATGACGGCGTTCTGGGAGGGGGTGAAGGGGCCTTCGGCTCCTCCTTGACCTCCTGAAACGGCGTAAATGCCGAGGGGGTAGGGTTCGGAGCCTCCTTGAACGGAGTGAAGACTGGGTTGTTCCCGGGGGTGACTGCATTTTCACCTTGTCCAGGAGGCCGGCTGAAGACTTTGAAGGGGGTTCGTATCCCACTGTTCTCGTCCACGAGTGGCTTGAAAGGTGGGGCGGGAGTGACAGAGTCGTGATACGACTTTGCACGTTCATGCGTCGGGCGGGGTTGAGGTTTACCGTGGTCGTCCGTGAACACATCGCGCAAAGGTAATGGCGTAGGTTTGGGTTGTTCGGTGTGGATAGCAGGTGTAAACACCTTGAACACGTTTCGTTCGAGGGCAGCCGGGGGACTCGCATCCTCTGGTACAGCAGAAAGTTTGTTGACGGTAATTTTGGATGGATTACCACGGAGATTGCCCACGGGTGTTGGTGTCTCCTTCTGGGATAGTGCAACTCGTGGTGCAAAGGAAGGTGTTTTGCTCGTTTCTGGGTCGACAAAGGGAACAAACTAAGGGCCCGATCAACAGGCATCCGTACAAAGGGAGGAAATCGCGTACCTTTGCAGGCGTGTTCTCCTTCCTACTGAGATTCGCACCAGCATTTTCATCCACATACGGCCGAAAGGCTTCATACAGGGATCGACATTAATCCCTGCATAGTATATGGAAGCAAGAATGAACGCACCAGGTTGAGGGGTCTTTGCATACGAGTTCTCATCGTTCCCAGGTTTTCGAACGGGCTGAGGGACCGGCGTCGCAGGTTCAATCTTTTTATTCTTGACAATTGCTGCGAGTTTGGCCGTTTTCTCGGGGGAGTTGAACATCCCAAAAACGTCCGCGAGTGCCTCCTTCGTGTTTATTGTCACCGTCGGCTCCGCTCCGCCCATCATACTCCTTCTTCGAGACGCCCCGAGCCTCGAGGAACCCTGGCCATCATCGTTGAAATTGACCTTCACAGATGATAACGAGGATGATGATGAAGACGACACAGCCGACTGTCCCAACGGTGAAGAGAGAGAGGGTGGCGGCGGTGGTGCCGGCCACTTCTTCCCGTATAACCCAATTGACCTCGCCCTCGCCTCTTCAATGCAATATTCTTTGCCATCGCTGAAGAGTAATGAAAGATCGAACTTGGGTTGTTCGGGGCGTTTGCCTGGTGCGGGTGGAGCGAACATCTGAGCATAACGCGATTCGGCGGTTGTGGCTAGTGATTCGTTCGTCACCAAGGAAGAGGAGGTGGAAGAGGAGGAAGTAATGGCGCCCGACTTGGCCTTCGAGTTTTGTGTCGGTGTTGTGTCCGGATCGGAAGCAGCTGAACGGCCCTTGAAGTCGCGGTACCGAATCTTCAGCCGTTCTAAAGGACGGACTTGCCGTTTAATTCCCTTTCGATATACGGTTTCCGCTTCAGTATTCCTAGTGCAATACGCGTATGAGCAACGCGCTAACGCGCCTTGAAAAGGGATATGGAGTTTCACCTTCCGTCAAGCTCTAATATGTTTGCGTACTCTTCGTATAAGATGGAATAAGAGGCTCCGATTCCATTCGCCAATAAAAACGCGAATGTCGCGATGCCGTCTGCTCGTGTCAGTTGGCGAACGTAGAGAAGCCAGAGTTTGAGGTAGCGAAGATCTGCCTTGTACACAGGATCGCTTTTGAACGCGCTCGTCGCCTCCTGGAGAAGCTCCCGAAGGCCGGAGCTGGGGTCGTCGTCCCCATAATTCTTGACCGTCCACTTGACGAACCGATCGTAAGCGGCGAGGGGGTCGTCGTCTTCCTTGAGTGCCGTTGACAAGCTCGCCTTCAACTGCGCCCGCTCTGCGCTCAGCCGGCCGCGATCGAGAGGGTCGCTCGGGTCCGAGGCGAGGTCTGCGGACATAAGAGTGGCCCGACTCGAACCGCCATGAGTGGCCATTGTCAACTTGCGCTCGGGGCTCCAGCCAAACAAGCCTCGACAACGCGCTTTGAGGTCATGTGAACGTGTTTCATCCCTAACTCAAACCACTGGCACCACGAACTCTGATGCTCGCACAGTGACACCGACCGACGAACAAATACGCATGTAATTCTACCATTCGCGGGAAGCACCTTTGGCACAATTCGTTTAGCCTTTTTTTCCGTTTAACGCTGATCTGTTTCCCCATCTCGGGCCATGGAGGAACCCAGACTACGCTCATGCGTTGGACACAGTTCGTTGTGCTTGGTTACACGTGTGGATAAAGCTACAGGATTGAAGGAGCTCGAGACGCGTTACAGACTGCATTTTCTCAATTCTCTCAGTCCTTGTCGCGTTGTCTTGCCAAAAATCTGATTTTTTGGGCCAAATCAAGTGCAATGGTGCCGCTTTGATTCGTCGCCGTGGAATCTGGAATCTGGACATTTTCTTTCTTTCTTTAAAAGAAATCCCGGGAGAACGGCCCGAGCCCCATCGCGATTGATGATCGTGGCGAGTGGCTGTGCAATCCTTTCTACTTACACCCACAATGGCTCGAGGAGCATTCATTGCCGTGGAGGGCCTCGACAGATCTGGAAAGACGACCCAAGTAGCGACCCTCGAGACTCGGTTACAAGCCGCCGGAATAGACGTGAAACTGCTCAAATTCCCCGGTATGACTGGTCATCCTCATCCTCGGGAAGCCATCCCTTTTCAACATGATAGACCGCACAACGGCCATCGGCCAAATGATTGACGCGTACCTGCGGTCTCAATCGGAACTCGACGACCATGCTATCCACCTGCTCTTCTCCGCGAACCGTTGGGAACTGGCGTACGCTGTACCGCATCCCGTCTTTGTCTCCTCATTCGGGTTTCTAGAACAAAAATTGAGCGACTGCTCAATGAAGGCACCGTTGTCGTTTGTGATCGATATGCATTCTCTGGGGTGGCCTTTTCCGCCGCCAAAGGACTGGATCTGGACTGGTGCCGTTCCCCGGACGTGTCACTCCCTGCACCCGATGTTACTTTGTTCCTCGACATCTCTCCAGAGAAGGCGAGGGAGCGTGGGGGATATGGTGAAGAGAGATACGAGAAGGAGGAGCTGCAGCGGAAGGTGCGGGCCATCTTCAGCAAGATATCTGAAGAGTTTAGCGCCGAAAAATGGGTGACGATCGATGCTGGCAGAAGTCACGAAGATGTGGCAGCTGACGTCTGGAGCCGCGTTGAACGATTCACGGCCGGTGTGCACTCTCCACTTGAACGATTATGGACCAGGAACGAGAAATGAACGAGCTTATTAACACATTGACTTCAATTCGACAATTTACACGCTAAACCAGGTATCGTTTGAACCAATCCACCACTTGGTCAACCGCACTGTCCCGCGCCTTCTTCTTCGTTTCGTCCCGCAAATCAGCTCGAGTAGTAAACCCGTGTTGAACGCCATCATATATAACGACCTCCGCATCAATTGAACCTTTGGCCTTGAGCAGCTTTTCAGTCTCTTCCCCCCGACGACCGTCAAAATAATGGTCTGCCTTCGCCACAACAAAACTGATAGGTTTCGCAATCGCATCCAACTCCGACGGGAATTTGACCTGTGAAGGATGCGCAGCGACGGTCGCGTCGAAGAACGGATTTAACGTGATGGCGTATCTTCCGCCCCAGCAAAAGCCGATGTATCCAATTTTGGCGTTGGGTTGCTCTCGTCGGAGATTTTCGACGAATTTCGTGATTCTGGCCGTCTGGGCGGGGCCGTTACGAACGACGAAAGGGATGAGAATAGACATTGAGAGTGGGCGAGCAATAAAGCGCTGGAACAAACTCGGCGTTTCGTTCATCGGGTCGTTAGCATCCAAAGTCCAGCGGGGAATCTCCCAACCTAATAAAGAGCGTCAGGAAGAATAATCTGCGCGAATAGCTGGTTTATGTACCGTTGAATAAATCTGGAAGGAGAACACGAAAACCACGCGCGGCATACTCGTCCGCAAGTAGCCTGTTGTTATTGAATCTCCATCCGAACACATCTGCCCCGACCACGATGATTTGGGACGAAGGGGAGTCGCCGACTGAATATGTGGGAAGTCCAGCGATATTAACCTCTGTCCCAGAGGGTGATCCTTGTTGGACGACGCCAGTAACGCAGTCGGCGCAGGACATCTTGTGTGAGACAGAACGAGGTGAGTCGCTGCTCGGGTAACGGGTAACCGAGTCGGTGGGACTGGCGACCACGAATTAGGTAGGGTGAGCGTCCGCTGCATTCACACTCACATTATAACAAAGAATAATTTAGCTTGTACTGTAATACTTGACCAGGCCCGCCAATACTCCACCTTCAACGGTCGTCTCCCACAAATTTACTCTCGTCTTCGCAATCTCAGCCGCCAGCTCCTCCTTTCTCTGTCTCGCACGCGCGAGCACATCCGCCTTGACAAGACTTCCAACGATGGGTAGCGTCGGAACCTTAGAGAATTCTATATCCTGCGGATCCTTACCCGCATCATCATCTTAATTCTTCTTGAGCATATGATTCCAAATCGCGCGACGCCACATACCTTGCGAGTCTTCTTCGACCGGTCTGACTTGACCCAATTTTGATTTCGAAAGGACCTCCAGGAAATTGAGCGCGTCCCTCTCGGCGTCCGTCCACCCCGCCATGCTACTGAAATCCCGCTTCTTTCCCTTGCTCGCACCAGCCGTACTCACATCAGCAGCAGGGGGCTGCGCACCGGCGGAGGTGGAGGCGATGGGCTGAACGCGCGCCTCTGCCCGCATCCCGACGACTCTCTGTTCCTCCCCGGGCGAATACACACCGATACTCGCATCGCCACTCCATCCAGTTTCCGTGGGCGTCATAGGACCAAACGAGCTCAATGAACTGACAGAGGGCATGGGGGAGCTAGCGAGGGACGGACATCCACTGTCCGAGAAATTGCCCATGCTCGTATCGATAGGAGTGGGCATGTTGGGTGCTGGCGGCGACATAGCGAGAAGAAGGGGGTCCATCATCAATTGGTCCAACGTCGTGGGGTTGTAATTTTCAGGGAGAGTTTGGCTAAAATCGGCAGGAAAGTCGAAGGGGCTGGGAGTATCCAATACCGACGATGGCGTCAAGGATTCAGGTATGGTCAGGAAGGTTTGTTGGGGGTTGATGTGGTAATCTTCGAGTTGGGTTTGGGGCGTGAACCCTTCGGCGGGGAAGGGGAAGGCGTGGAAGATGTCCATCCAGCTATTAAACAAGCCAGTGTCCAAGGGGGAAGGGGTCTCGAGGGTGTCCATTAAACCATCGAGACCGCTGCCAGTGTCCCACGAAATCTGCTCGGTGGAGGAGGCCGAGAGTAAGGACGTGATGAGTTGATCGAACGCGGTGGAGCTGGACGAGGTATCAGACGGCATGGAAACGCCAAAGGATGAGGCGGCGGGGGCCAAAGGAGGGGTAGGATTTAAGGGGGGTACAGCGGAGGAACGGCTCCCATTACTGGCATCACCGAGGACCTCTGCATCCGACCCATAAAACAGTGTATCGACCCTATAATGCTTTCCAAGCGCGGACCGCTGAGCCTCCGTCAGCATATTCCGTTTGTCTAGAAAATTTGTGATGGCCGCTTTCTTCGCGGCGCGTTTGATGAGAGTCACCAAATCAGCGATCAACGATTTCCCTCGACCTCTCTCCCAGTCATTTTGGTATGCTGGAGGAGCCTCCCCCTCCGCAAACGGGAAAGGAACATCCCAAAGTTCTGCGCCCGCAGGAACATGTCGGACTTTCCTCTTTTTCTTCGACGAGCCCGACTCTGGTGTCTGGGAACGGCTCCCCGCGTCACTGGTGGCACGAGACGGGCTTGGCGAGGATTGCGCGGATGAAATGAATTTCAAGATGGTTTCTAGCAGCGGAAAGATTTCCTTCTGTTGGATCAACGTGCTGATGATATCGCGATTGCTAGGTGGAGGGAGGGCCGCCACGTCCCCTGTGAACCGCAACGGACGCTTGAAACTGGACCGACGGGGCGGCTCCTCGTCGACGAAGATGGGATCGGCTGACGTCGTCCCTTGATTAGGGCTCGGCGTCCTGGTTTCGGTAGGGGGAGTGGGAGCAGGGAGATGAGCAGCGCGGACGCCGCCAACGACACCAGCAGTCCCAAGCAGACCAGGCTGATTACGCAAAAGATTCGGGGGAAGAGGGTCCGAAGGATCTGGTAGATGAATGGGGGGAGGGGTGGGACGAGGAGTAGCGGCCTTTGGTTTAGGCGGCTTGGGTTTCCTCGCGGTGGGGGTTTTTCTCTTTAGGGGAGCCTGCGCAGAGCCGAGATGCGTAGGGGCAACAGAGGGAGCAGCAGCAGGAGTGTGTGGTCTGAGCTGGGTCGCGAAAGCGCCGCTCAATTGCGCCGGAGGCCGAAGAGCATCCCCGTTTTGAGGCGTAGGATGGCTCAACGACAAGGCTAGTGGATTGACCGCAAGTTCAGAAAAATTATGGGAACCAGGAAGTGCAATGGTCCCCACGTTTTGTGCAGACGAGCTGCTGAAGTTGATGATGTTTCCGCTGAAGCTTGGGAGAGCGAGAGCTGGCGACGGTGACCTACCTCTGGTTGGGGTAGGGGGGGGAGAGCCAAAGAGAGACTCTGCGTCGTCGTCCATGGTCGACTGGATGGCGGTGAACGGAGGGGAATGGGGAGGTGAAAGCGACGTACGCTTCGACGCGACACGACTTGTCGGAGCCGAAAGAGGAGTCAGTAAGGACGCCTGAAAACAGTTGTTAGAACGATAGTCAGTATGAAGTGCAGTAAACATGCCAGTTCTACGCCTCTCGAGGGTTAATGCAGCTCAAAGGCGCGAAAAAACTGGATATGGTCGTGGAGTTGAATCAGAAAAAGTGTAAACTTGTGCAAACTCACCGGCACTTCCCGGCTAGCCTTGATCGCGAATGCTGAACTTGCTTCTGTTACTCAGTTAGCTGGAACATCTGCTCAACTCCCTGGCCTTGCGCGATATTTTATTTTATTCTCCTTCTCGCAGTAACGACTCGCAATGGTTTCACACTAGGCGCCGTCCGTTACCGCCGGAATTGTTTTAGACGCGCCCAGAAGACTAAAAATAATCCTGCATTCATCTCACCGACTCTCAACATAGGCTCGATACCAGCCTCTCCGTACTATAGATGGACCAGGATGACGCCCATTCGGCCAGTGAGCCTACCACCCCAGTGCTTTTATTTCCAAGTTCTCATCTATCATAGCTGTCTCCTCAGGGTCCGTCTCTGCCTTCGAGGGTCGACACTCCCATCTCGTACCGGACGGTCATGAGGATCGACATTTGAGCGATTTACTCGCAGAATTTCGAACGCAAGTCACCCATGGCTCTTAAGTAGGTCTTGCTGACTCGATTCAACCAGGAATTGTGAATCATTGGAACGACAAGTAAGCCTTGCCAATTGACGCTCAAGACTCCAGCTAATCGCGCAAGTAGCTTGAGCTGTTCGCGCGCTCTGTTCGACAGCTCGGCTCGTCCTTGGGATTGTATAAAGGATCCCGCGAGTTTCAGCAGCAACTTTCGAGTGTCCGACAGCTCCTCGAGGACGACTCGCAAATCCAGCTCCTCGTCAACAATTCACCGAACCTCAGCACGACCCCCCACGCCCCGAACGCCGAGACGTGGGTCCATCAGGATCTTTGGCAATTGGTCGACGCCATCGGCAGATTTTCTGTCGCCTGGGACGACTTTCCTGAATTTGCAGACAGCGACCGTAAACATTGTCTCGTTGAGCTCGAGCAACACCTGCTAGTAGGTGTCCCAAGGACCGAACTCCGACCCAAATTAAAAGAGTTAACGTCGAATCCAGGTTTGGTTAAATATACTCGGATCGTATGGTAAGAATCTCTGCACCTGTCCCGCATCCACTGTCTCATTTGCAACAGAATCCTCCCCAGAATTCCTTCGTTGTGTTCGGGAACTTCTATTCCACACTATCTTCGAATTAGCTCATGTCGATCGGCGCCTGGGGGATTTTGTTGCAACAGGTCGGTCGACTAGTGGCGAAATATTACCCACTTACAAGCTCATACTGACGACGCTTCAATTCCATAGGCGTACAAGAGATCAGCTTCGCCCAACAGCATTCAACCCAAATTCTGTTAAACTCGGCCACGGTTGCGACTTTTTTCTCTGCTGTCACAGGTTGCACTTATTCTTTATCATTTTATGTCGATTATTTACCGTCCACCAGTTACGACCATCCAGTATTCCTTCAACAATACTACTTCGCCCCTCATGATCGCCGTCAACACGCTGTGGTTCAGTTCCCTTGTCCTCAGCGTCTCGTCCGCCATCAATAGCTTGCTTGCGATGACCTGGAAACAGGCGATTTAGTGGGTTTAAATTTTCTACAACAAAATCCGTTCGCGCTGACGAGTCCGCTACACTTGCAGTAGCACGCCTCAACGGAGAGTTCAGTGGTGGGTGCGGATCTGGTTCAAACAGACTCCGATCATCCTTCTCGCGATGTCTGTGCTCTCTTTCCTGGCCGGACTTATCTGTTTCGTGTTCTTAACGCAGGTATGAATAGCAGCGCATAATTACGTGCATTTTGATGAGCCCTGTTGCAGCATTGGATCACCCAAATCGTCGTCTCTACTCTCACGGGGATCGTCGCAATCGGTCTGGGAGCTATCACGGTCTGGTGCGTAATTCCCCCCGTGCAGCTCATTCACGGATGCTTATTTCATTTTAGGTTCGGCTGGGAACGGTGGGATTTCTCCCGCCTGCGCAGAAAATTATGGCTCCAAGAAACCCAAGAGAAGCTCGAAAGCAGCTGGGGGATGCTCGCGTACGGTTACGTCGCAGGCATGATCTGGAGATCCGCGCCAACGTCTCTGCCTACGCGTTCGTCGTCCCGACCACGAGGAAGCCCATCGACGAAAGAGTCCCGGACGGTTCACCAGAAGTTCACTGGCTCTAATGCCAAGAGACTAACTGCCTGGAAAGCACCCCGCGCCCTTGAAAACGATGTGGTGACACCGGATATCGCCCCTGTTCAATATTCGGACGACGTGTTTCCCCAGTTCTCTCTGCAGAAAAGTTTGAGACTGGGTCAAAGTGAGGACTCGGTCCGATACGTCCAGTTTTCTCCAAAAGGAACCTGGTTTGCGGCTTGCACCAAGTCGGCTTGCTATATTTATCAAGTCAAGGTAGAGCATTAGTCTTGCGATTAGCCGATGCAACTGAAGTCATGGGTAGCCCCGAATGAGCGTACACCAGGCTTTGAAGCATCCGTTTGGCCAAATCCGGCAACTCGAGTGGTCGCCGGATGAAAAACGCCTGCTTATGCGTGTTAGCGGAGGTATCGAATTGTGGGACATTAAACAGGTACCGAGTATTCAGCAGGAAGGATTCCCTAGTAACATTCCTCGCAGAATAATAAGCTCGACAACCGGCAGAAGGAATGGATGGGGCGGGTCATCAAAAAAGTGCAATGGATTGATCGCGCGAGTACGTGCAATATTGCCGAGTTTTCTCAGTCTCTCAACTACTCTTTCAGGGTTCTTGGTCTTAACAGATGACACTCTACTTGAATTTGTGAGCATGTGTTTACCCCGCCCAAACCGTCCTTACACCCTACGTAGAAAATCCGCGACGACGGACATCTCCACCAAGAGCGGACAATTTCATTCGAAATCGGGTTGTATACCTTCGCCGTGGTCCCCACCAGGAACTGCGTCCTCGTTATTGCGGGTCATAGGTCCCGCGTTCACGAAGAGGTCTCGATCCGGTTCCCTAAACGAACGCTGCGGTCCGTCATGAGTGAGTCTTTTCTATTTACTCTGCGCGCCTTCCGCTCAAGTAGAAAGATTACAATCTTGCTACGGGAGAATTGTTGCAGTAAGAAAAGTCCCTTAATGGCTAGGACAGACAGAGCTGAATGGACCCTTATAGCTCTTTCCCGCTACTCCGTGACGCGAGGTGGATTAATGTCGCTTCGAACGGTGTTCACATCCTCTTTGGGTTCAGTAACCAACAGGTATCGAAAATACTCCTTCATCCGCTACCCATTCACCACTAAATGTCCCTAGGGCCCCGAATTATGGTCCTTTGAAGGCGATCACAAAGACCAAATCCACTTCCTCCACAAATTCACCTCGAATTCCGCCAAATTTTCTGGCCCTCCTCATTTTGTCGGACCTCGGGACGAATATGTCGCTTGTGCGACGTCCCGTAAGGCGCATTTCTGCTCCACTGTGCACCGAGTCTGATTTGATCCCAGTTGGCTCTGTTGAAATTTGGAAACGAGACGAGAATCAGGTCGTGGGTTCTTTCCCATTGCTACAAAACTACCACGATCGTGGAGAAAACACCGCCATAATGTCGTGGAACGCCGAGGCAGCGATGATGGTGTCTGCGTCCACTGCTGTGGCTTCGGAAATTAACGTGTGGGTCCCGGATGCCAGAGTACAATGAGGCGTGGATGGAATTATATTATGCATAATATAGTATTCGCCCAATGTTGTAACTTGTAAAGAACGGGAAAGGGATTTTTTGCACGCAAAACCTCTATCGGGGTGCTCGGGCGAGCCGATTGGACGACGCGTGACGTAACTCCTGTGTTAAAGGCCATACAAAACGCGATGGTCTTCTAAGACTTTTGTACGCCTTCCCTCGACTCAACATGCTCTGCGAAAATCGATTCCCCCTGCCTGTGAGTATATTCTGTCCTCACCCCACTGAGCCTGAAACTTCTCCAGGGGTCGCCCTCAACTTGCACGCTTGACACCGCAATTGTTCCCTTGCCGTCCATCTTCCTCATAATCGCGCTAGGAGCGAACCACTTTTTATCCCGGAATAATGTGGCGGGCGCGCGCACTCCAGTGGCACCCCCCGTTAAACTCCACATTCTCTACCTCGTTATGGTGGGCTGCCAAATCGCAATGACCATCCTTGAACTTGTTCGTCTCGCGCTCGAGCAATTCGGAGTCGGGCTGTTGCCGTTCAACACGATTGGTCTCATCTGTGCATTCGTCGTGCTCCTCCGCGAACGGAAATCTGGGCGAACCAGACGAACGTTGGCCGTGAGTGGCACATATCTTGCCACCCTCTATGCCCTGACACTGCCTAGATTCTGGCTGTGTACTGGTTTTTCCTGACCATCTTCGAAGCTATCAAAGTGGCAAGGTTACACACGCTCGAGGAATTGAATCCCACCACTACCAAGACTTCCCAGTATCCTAGCAGCGATTGGTTTTTAGACAATGCAGTCATGGTGCGGACCAAAACATCTACCCGGAACTCCTTACTGAAACCATCTTCGCAGCTCGCCTTGTATTTTATATTTTTCTGTGGAGAAACCGTGAACCTGGTACTCATGCGAAGGCAAAGGAATATGGAAGGTGGGTACAAGATGCGATCCAATGTATAATTTTCTGTACTATTCTATTTATAACTGGGCGATCGAGAGGTTGGACGAAAGCTCCGCGGTGGCTGACGCGCTCGCTCTGCATAATGTCAGCCACCCAATTCCTGGTGTGTTACTCCTTGTCTCTTTCCCTTTCCTACGGTTTGCGAATCCGTCCACACTCGTTTCGTCTCTCCACGCTCGTTTCTACACTCGCTGCAAACGCAGACACAGTCCTTACCCACCATGCTGTCGCCCAGAGACCTCGTGTACTCGCTGTTTGGGGCACCCTTGATTCTCGACGTAGGACCCACGGTTAATGGCGAGATGATTCGCGTTCGCGTTCAACCCGTCAATACCATTAGCGGTCAGTCTTTCCATCTCGCTCTGTCTGTATGATACTAAGGCTCGTTCTGCAGTCACCGCGCTCGTCATTAGCCTCCTCCTCTTCATAGGCTTCATGTACATCTACCTCTACCCGCTTCTCCGCGACCGCCGCGCCCGCAACGCAGCCAAACGTGCGCGCGCCCGCAGTGACGCGGAGCAAGTAGGAACTCGAATGGACGAAGAAGAGAAGAGCAGCCTCCTCTCGTGGCTACATGTTCGCTCGCGGGACCGGTTCTCCACCGCCCACGGCAGCCCTGACCCGATCCAGAGCCCAAAGTCAACGAGTCCCATCCTCGTACCCCCAACCTTGAGACGGCAACCATCTTCGTTCGCGCGCGGCTCGCTTATCCCGCATTTGTCGCCAGTGGCCATCGCGTCGCCCCCGCCCGCATACGCATCGCAGCCCAGCACTCCTGTGCCCCACTTTCATTTCCCTTCGCCTCTCGGCTCTCCGCACTCCAACACCAGCAGTAGCAGCTCGCGCAGCCCATCTCGCTCGCGGCTCTCATCCCCCGCGATGCCCGCCTCCGCTGCCCCCGGCCCTACGCCCTCTCGGCGCGTCTCAGCCACCCAGCGCGTTCAGTTTGATCCGCGCACCATTCCGAGCCGCGCGCGGTCCGCATCCCCCGCTCTTCAGGGGCGCAGCCGCAGCGAGACAGCTCCCTCGTCGCCGATCCTCGCAGTGCGCCCGGTCACGGCGCCGCGCTCCGTTTCCGCCAACACCCTTCACCCCGTGAACCCGGATCTGCACACGCCGTCGCGCGCGCGGGTTTACGCAGCGGGAGACTCGAATGTCAGACGCGTCGCGCGTCCGAGGGAAAGCACCGGGCTAGGTGGTATTGGGCTTGCTGAGCGCGGGAGGCTTCTGACGCGTAATCCGGGGAGTTGGACTCCTGTTGGAGGAAACGGGCGTGTTGGTCCTCCGTTCTAGGATTTCGGTTTATTTTTTTGCTTGGATGTATCTACGGCGGGCTTTCTTTTTTTCTTTACGGTTCCCAATGAAAGAATGTGCGTATCTCCTTTGGGCAAATCTGAATTTGATGCTTGCACTCGAGTCACCTTGCGCTTCACCATGAATCCACCATACGACGTGAATTTCAAGCATCCCTTGCCAGAATCGGGTCTGGAAAGCTCTCGCGTCAAGCTCACACCCTTTCTACCTCACGTCCACGCCGATCAGCTCCTCTCCGTTCTTTCGGCGAACCCAGAACTCGAGCGATTCCTTCCCATCCCTATCACCGCAGAGGCTATCCGAGTCGGGTTCGACTCTGACCCAGAGTCCATTCTCTTCGCCACCATCGACAAGACGAAGGGGCCCCACGGCGCGTTTGCCGGCGTAATCGGTCTCCTCCACGTCTCTTCGCAGAATCTCTCCGCGGAGATTGGGCCAGTGATATGTTTTCCGGAGTTCCAGCGGACGTTTGTGAACTCGAATGCGGTAGGGATCCTGATGCGCTACTGTCTCAACCTCCCTGAGGAAGGCGGGCTGGGGTTCCGGCGTGTGCAGTGGTGTGCGAGCCCTGTCAATACGGCGAGCATCAGAGTTGCGGAGAGGATGGGGATGAAGATGGAGGGGACGCTGCGTTGGTTCTGGGTTTTGCCGGAGGGCAAAGAAGGCAACAAGCCCGGCGCGGGACGAGGAGAGGGTCTTGGACGGGATACTGTGATGCTCGCAACTTATTGGGATGACTGGGAGAACGGCGGACGAGAGAAGGTCGAGAAGATTATGGATCGGCAGGCTTAGAATCTGCAGGTCTTGCCAGTTGAATGATCACCAGTCGAATAAATCTGCGCACGAAAAACACTGCAGCGACGAAGGCGTAAACGGCACTGCTACAATCCTTGACTGAGAGTGTGTGGGATTCAGCCTCAAAGACTAGAGGCACAGGTGGAAGTCAATCACAAGTGTCCCGACGGACAAGCCGCCGGATGAAATATCCTCGGGACCTTAACTTCAATAAACATTTGGAAAAGGTAAAGAGGTTGGGGCGTTTTTCGAGCGTCTTCCAAGACCAGGAATTCAAAGTCAACGGCACCCGTTGTGCCAGATCTTCGTTGGATCTCCGTCGGCTTTCAAATTGCTACCTGTTCGAGTCATAAGCTCAGTCCACAATCTGATTCTCTTTCGCCCACCATGAGCTCAATCGACGACCTCAACTTCCAGTATCCTTTACCGGAAGCGATGCTGGAGACCTCTCGAGTCAGGCTCACACCATATCTGCCTCGAGTCCACGGCGATCAGCTCTTTTCCACGCTCTCAGCACACCCAGAGCTCACGCGTTTCATTGCTGTCCCAATGAGCGCAGAGATTCTCCACAAATACTTCGTGGCGGACCCCGCCTCCATTCTATTTGCCGTCATCGACAAAACGAAGGGAGAACAAGGCGCGTTTGCGGGCATCATAGGCCTCTGCAACACCTCTCCCCAGAATCTGACCACGGAGATCGGAGGGGTCGTATGCTTCCCCGAATTCCAGCGGACGTTTGTAAATACGAACGCGATCGGGATTCTGTTGAGGTATTGCCTGAACCTCCCCAAGGAGGGAGGGCTGGGGTTCCGGCGTGTGCAGTGGGCTGCGAGCCCTGTCAATACTGCGAGCGTTAGAGCTGCAGAGAGGATGGGGATGAAGGTGGAGGGAACGCTGCGTTGGTTATGGGTTTTGCCGGAGGGCAAAGAAGGCAAAAAGCCCGGCGCGGGACGAGGAGAGGGTCTTGGACGCGATAGTGTGATGCTCGCAACTTATTGGGACGACTGGGAAAACGGGGGACGAGAACACGTCGACAAGCTTATGGATCGACAGTCTTAGGATGTAAAAGATTTAGAATTACAGACGCACAAATTATATTTACGAGTCCATTGCTGGGTTGTAGGGACCGTCGTCGTACATGCTGCCCCGGGTGACTCTCCGCGTTGGATTCGGTGGCGCCATCATTCCCATCCCTCCACCGCGAACGTTCGGGCTCGGGCTCATGCCCATGTGCCCCGGCGACATCCCCATACCCATTCCGCCGCCGCCCATAGCCCCCATGCCCATCCGCATCGGCGAATCCATGCCCCCCATTGGCCCCATTGGCATGTACTTCCCGCCAGGCGACTGAGGCGGCCCGTGTCCCATGGCGTTGTTGTTGTAATAACCAGGCTGTGGAACGTTGCCCGGATTAAACGGAGCCCCGCCGCCAGCATAAGGGCTCCGCATGTTGCCCATGTTCGGCGCCATTCCGGGCGATCCAGGATAGCCTGAATACTGGCCAGAGCCGTACGGTCGCTGCGGAGACTGTTGCATTTCCATCTGCTGGACGTTCTGGAGATGTAATTCGCGTTCTCGTTCACGTTCCCGCTCTCGCTCGCGGTGAGCCTGCTGCGCCTGCTGGTGTTGTTGTTGCGCCTGCTGCCGCTGACTTTGCTCCTCCGCATTCTCCAGGTCAGTTTGTTTCTTTATTGCTTCAAAGAGCGGCGTCGAGTCGTAGTACAGGTCTGAATATTCGTCGACGAGAAACCTGCGAGTATAAATATCCGGCAAATGTGCATCTAGAGCGATACGAACTGTTGTGTCCCCATATCCCACTGCGGTCCTCTCTCCGCTCTTGCAGTTATCAACATCGAGTTCCATTCTGACGCGCTTTCCTACACATCGAAAGGTTAGGAACTGTAAACACTTGACATAGAAAAGGACAAACGATAGCTTGGTTGAGTGCAGCCGCAGATTCGCTGTTTGGTTGGTATGTATCGGCACGAATGTCCTGTGTACGAGCCTGAGACCGGACTTCGGCGTCCAACTTGGCCCCAATCTTCTGCGCGTTGTGCCGTGGTACACGAATCTTGATTGCTTCAGACCTCCTTTTCGGTGCAGGCGCCATGGACGAGGAAGAGAAGGTGTGACCGAGACTGAGTTACACCCGTTTCTGGACGTTCACAACCACAAAATTGATTCAAGTATATCGCGACTAAAGCATCTACTATCTAATCCATCCCCAACTGCGCAAAGGTCACAAAATGGCCGCCTGCGGAGCAACGATACCCATCGCTTTGTCTCTGCCACCGGAATCCCGCGACACAGACGCCCATGGTGCGGAGAGCAGCCTGAGCCTTTGCTTCCTTCTGCCGCTCCAGTGCCTCTGCTTTCCTCTGTGCTTCCAACTCTCGAGCGAGCCGTTCTCGCTCCTCCCTCGCTAAAAGTTCCTGAAGCCTGATCTCCTCCAGTTTGCGTTTGATGTCTTCCCTCTCCTTCTGGTCGCGCGCTTGAGCCTCCAATCTTCCAACCTCCGCAACGCGCTCCTTCTCGGTCGTTTCCGCCTCCCGGAGCTCGTTCTCTGCCCGCTCGATGGCTTCCGCTCGTTGTTTCTTCTCGACTTCGGCTGCTTTGATGTCGGCTTGCAGCTGCTGCCAAACTGCGTCTGAAACACCTGCATCTCGACCTGATCGTCTCTCAGACTCCACGTCCTGGGCCTCGCGGACAGGGGCCTCGTAATTGGTGGCTGATTTCGTCGAGAACGAGGTCATGGGGGCAGACGGAGGGGTGAACAGTTGAGCCATGTCCAGTGTATTGAACTTGGAGGACGGCCCCGGCGTGGTAACGATCCGACTCTGTAGACCTTCGAGGTGTGCTTTCAGACAGTCAAGAGCGTCTTTCTTCTTCAGCGCCAGTTTCTTGTCCCCCGCGTTCGACGATCGCAGAGCAACCCCAATCATCTTTTTGGAGATGGTCTTCATGTCCCGAGCGTTGCCCCAGGAAGAAAGTCGAGACATTTCCTCGACCACGTCAACCATGTCCTGGGACCCGCTGTCTTCGAGATGAACATCCCCCTTCTCCAACTCCCTCTTCAGCACCTGCAAGCACTTCTCCGCACTCATATTTGGGAAGGCCAGTGTTTCAGAGAAACGACTGGAAAGGCCGGTATTGACTGCGAGGAGGTCGTTCATCTCCACATCGTAACCGGCGAGTATGACCACGATTTTCGACTGATACCGCGGTTGGGTCAGGATTCCAACCAATTCGTCAATGGCCTCTTTCGCAAACTGTCCTTCGCCGAGTCTATAGGCTTCGTCGATGAAGAGTACCCGCCCCAACGCCTTGTCGAAAAGTTTCGACGTCTTCGGCCCTGTTTGACCCACATACTGGCCGACGAGATCCGACGCGGAGCATTCCTCGACTTTGGGCGAAGAGAGGAAACCCATGTCGTAGTAAACCTGCCCCATCTTTCTCGCTACAGTCGTCTTCCCCGTGCCAGGAGGTCCTTTAAACACCCAGTTCGTCGGAATGAGATCGCGCACATCCATTCCACGACGTTTGGCATTGTTGGCGGTCTCCTGATATTCCGCAAGCTTGCTGATAACCTCCTCGCATCCGACGACATCCTCGAACAACTTGGCGAGGTTGGTCGATGCGTGACTACTGCGGTCGAACTCGGGGTCGAAATCTTGTGGCTGGAATATAACGTCAAACGACCTGTTTTGGCGTGGCAAACTATCCTGACGGGTTTGGTAACGTTTCTTGGCAATGCCCAGGAGGTTTTCGACCTCTCCGCCGTTCCCGAAATTAGGACGATTGCGAGCACGGCTGAGCACCTCTATGGCGACATCCTTGGCCGCAAGCGTGGCGTCAAGCTGCTGCTTTCCCAACTTCGAGTCGAGAATTTCGCGGAGCTCCGAGTCGTTGAAGTCCTCGAACCGGAATGCAGATTCGATGTTGAAACGGCGCGAGAGACCAGGATTGACGTTCTGGGGTATCGAGATGTTATGTGGAATTCGCGCAAATGAGCGAGCCCTCGTACCTGGAACATCTCCATCATCTGCTCCTCGTATCCCAGCATCAATACGCAGCGATCCTCTCCAGGTACGCTCTGAATTTCGGCAACGATGGTATCGATGACGGCGGTCTTGTACGGATCGTTCTGAGAGCCGGTATTTCCGCCGCCGTAAAGCATGTAAGCCTATTCAAATTATGAGCCCGAACATCAACTGCAACCCGACGGCAGCATACCTCGTCAATGACCAAGACCTTCCCAACGGTGTTCGCAAGAATGGCCTTGGTGTTGCTCTCGGAGGCACCCAAAACATTGCCGATGAAATCAGCTGGGTTCTTGGGTTCTTGATAACCACTGCATTGTAACGTTCAAAGCGCGATCAGATTCGAGAGGAAATTCCTACCTTCGCCTTTGCTAATGAGGAAAAGGTCCGCCAGAATTTGTCCGTAGAGTTTAGCAACCGTCGTTTTGCCGGTACCTGGAGAGCCAAAGAAGACATGATTGAACGACATCTGGAGGGGTTCCTTCTCCTGCAGCTCGCGCTGATAGTTCGTCTCGACCATAGACAAGATGCTCTGAACGGAGGCCTTGACGGACGTCAGCCCGGTGAGTGCCTGCAGCGTGGTCCAGGCCGCTGACTGTTGGCTCGCTTTCGAAGGGTCGGGACCGATCAAATCCTCGCCAGTCAAGAGGAAATCGTCGGGAAGGGTCCCTTCTCGACGCTGTCGAGTGATCCGAGCGGCCTGGCGCGTCTTTATCTTGGCGAACATGTTGTGCAATGCGCGCGCATTTCCGAAGCCAGGATGACCTCTCCCACGACCCAGGCGACGAACAGCTATCCTGGCATAAAGCCCCCCGATCCCGTCCTCCACCTTCATGTTTCCGCCAAAAGTCTTCTTGACGAGCTGGTCCAGCATTCCAAGCAGTTGAGCGTCGTCATAGTCTGCAAACTTGAGCTGATAGGGAACGCGGCTAGCCAGGCCGGGATTGTGCTCGAAAAACGTCTCCATCTCCTTTTCGTATCCCGCAAAGATGAAGACCGCCGTTCCAACGTTGTTCTCCATTTCCGTCAAGAGGAAATCGAGAACCTCAGGACCCTTGTAGTTCTGCGGGGCAGTCAACTGATACGCTTCGTCAACAAAAACGGTCCCTCCTCCCGCCTTCAGCAGGTCCTCAAGGATTTTTTGGACGCCGGGCACCCCAGCGTTGGACAATCGGGAACCATTCGTCTCAACAAATTCGGTTCCAGGGAGAATGCCGACTGATGAGAGAAATTTTGCGTAGATTCTCCCCACTGTGGTCTTGCCTGAAGAAATATATTATTATAAACGTGAAATTCATACAAGAAGAAGAAACCATTCACCGGTGCCTGGATTCCCAAGGAATGTGATATTGAAGCGCTCATCCTTAAGCGAGGCGTTTTGTCTCACGGCTGTGTCGATCTTTGCTTTGATGTCGAGAACTTGAGACTTGACCTCTTCCAGACCGATCATCTCCATGATTTCGTCGATGGCCTCGTTTTCTGCACCTTCGAGCTCTTTCTGCCGTTGCCAAAGGTCTCGTGAAGGCGACACTGGGATTTTCAGGACATCAGAAGGAGCTTTCCCTCCGGGACGCCGAGTGGGACTGGGGTGATCGGCGGCTGACTCAGCAGCGGTCGAAGTACTAGGGGCAACTGCTGTCGGGATCGAGAGGCGGGGGCTCTTCGGAGGTACGGGCGGAGCACCCACAACCGGGGCTCGAGTCAAGCGTGCTTTCGCTTCCTCCAAGTCCCTTTCTTTCTGCTGGATGACGTGCGAACGTTCCGACGCTATCCGAGCATCCTGCGCCTCCTGATTCCTCACCGCAATTTCTGCGTCGATAGCCGCCAATTTCTGTGCGTACTCAAGTTGGGCTGCGTCGCGCTTTTGCTGGAGCTCAAACTCTTTTTTCCGCTTCTCCTCCGCGCGCCGAGCCTCGTATTCGCATTTCCCGCATGTGACTGGGCTGCCCTTGCAGCACTTCCATTGTTGCGGATGCCCTTTCGGACATTTCGACTGAATGATTTGGTTGCATTCCATTTTCGAATGGTCCGAAATTTGATGGCACTTGGACGGGCATGAATGAACGCCGCAGTTGAGTATGGTCCCACTATGAAAATGTCAGCTGAATCTGAGTGTACGACGAATGAGCGTACCATGGCTCTTTACACCCTCCATCGGGACATTCGAGGTCAAAATCTGTGGGAGCCTTGAGAACGACCGTTCTATCCGGATGCCTTTCACATTTGGCCGGAAGACCGTCGTATACATGGCCGCCATTGCGCATCAAGCCGAAAAATCGGGTCCACAATTCCTTGCCCTTCCGAGAATTCAAGAAAGTATCGGAATTGCCGATCATAATAAAGGCGTTTCGCGGGCGCGATAAGAGGACATTCAGGCGCTCCGGCGAAAACATGAAGCCAATATCATGGGAGCTGTTGCTTCTGGTCAAACAAGAGATAACTATGTCGCTTTCTTCGCCCTGGTAATTATCTGTACGAAGTCAGCACTACCAAAATACGCAAAGCTGTTAAATACTCACCTATAGTCGCCAGGCGCAGCTGCCTCTTCGAGATGTTGGCCGAAGCAGCAGGCAACAAACCCGCACTGATCAAATCGTGTGAATCGAGGTCGTTCAAAACGGGGTCGTTCTCCGCGGCGAGCACAGTCTGGAGCTCCTGCAGCTGCCCCAGATAAGGAGTTAGAACGACAAGCTTGTCCGTCCCATATCCCTGCTGGCCCAAATATTTGACAATCTTCATCACCATTGTTGCCTCGTGCGTGTTGCGTTTGGAGGACTTTGAACCGCCCTCGACTTGGTTCTTGATCCGAGAATTCTCATCTTCGGGTTTGTCGTGGTCGATGAAGACGAGGTTGTCGCGTACCCCCCGAAGATTGGGACGATTCTTCGTGGACTCTGCGTCAATCAAGTCGGGATATGTAAGCGATCGAACAAGGGCCGAAATCTCTGGTCGCATGCGATGTTGCTTTTGGAGAACCTTGTGGGGATATCCCTCGAGGACAAGACGCTCAAAAAGTGATCGATTGAGGTCAAACCCTTCCCCTTTCTCTACGGTGAGCATGTAGTTATTGACCTTCGGGCGCAGCTGCCTAATATCCATGTCAATCGATAGAATACAATCATGACTTTATCCACGTACTTATGGTCCCCGATCAAAATCAACTGCTTCGTTCCACGGCCCAAGGCAGTGATAACATGACTCTCCAAGATCTCCCCGGCCTCTTCGACGATGAGGACTTGCGGGGATGCTGCTTGTATGTCTTGAGTATATTTCGCCGCTGCGGTAGTCGTGCAGCCGATGATTTTCTTCGAAGACAGAATGGATCGCTCCCTCTCGCCGAATATGCGATCCAGTTGATCCTGGCATGCGTTGTACGCCTTGCCTATCTTGGCAATTTCGCTCGCTTGATCCTTTCGGAAGGCGGCTCTCCATTCCGATGCCTTGGCCTGGCGTGAGGGTCGGTTCATTTGCCAAACTTCGGCGCCCTCCAGGATCTGCGGATCTGTTTTGAATATCCCTGCATCCTGGCCGGCAGTCCATCGATTCAAAAGGTACCAACGATCGACTTTTTTACCGCCTTTCCCCACTTGGGTCATCCCATTGGCGGATGGTGGGATGGTCAGGGCGGCATAAAAGGCGGCCTCCGAATCTTCAAACTCGAGGTACGTCAACAAGTCAGGAGACGACTTGTTATACCGCGTCCAATTCTTCTCCAAACGTGCGAGGAGTTCCCTGGAAGTCTCTCTCAGATCCTCGATATTCTGCCAATCTCCACGCGTCAACGTTGCCCCGCCTCTCTGCTTGTATAGACCCAGAGGTTCTGTGCGAGGGGTGGACTTGCCACCGAGTCGGACGATGCTGCTGGGAGGGACGCCTATGTCGAGTATGTCCTGGAGAAACTGGTCGAGCGCGTGATTGCTGAAGCACACAACCAGGATCTTGCGCTTTGAATCATGTAGCACTTTAGCAAGTAAAGCCCCAATGAACGATTTTCCCGTTCCTGTGTCGACGAATAAGGGTATATCCTTACAGTAAAATTAATCTCAACGTACCCGGTGGGCCCTGGATGAGAGAAACTCTCTGAGTGAGACCTGCAAGTAAGGAGGACGCCTGAGAGTCATCTAGGACGATGGACTTCGGCGTATCGAGGAGTGTGGAAAGGTCCTGGCGCGGATTGGACCTGATAGCCTCTGCTATCGCGCTAGGTGATGTAGATTTGAGAGGGGTCATATGAGCGCGCAGGGCTCCGATCCCGGCGAATCGAGCGGCCGATTCTGGATAAGAAGGTGGTTCTAGAGTGCTGTTGGGCGACCAACAAAGGAGTTCATCGGCGAGAGGCATGTCCCGCATTTCTTTTAGAGCCCTGAGAACTGGTTCATACGAGAAAATCGCTGTATCGATCTGGATCAGCTTAACGTGGGGCTTCCTGTTCTGCTTCAGCTTAATGAGCGTCTTAATCAAGCTCGCTTCGCTCTCGAGTTGAAGGATGACTACGGGCCCCTTGGGGGGCTTCTCCGCGAGGCGGACCTCGTCTCGGTGGATGGTAGGGAACGCGCAGAGTTCGCCGTCGACGAGGAGACAACTATTACGGGTTACTCGCTAGTTTGTGAACGTAGAGGTGACGTACGTGTAGGCTTGATGTTTCAAGGCGTTGCGATGTTCATCGAGGTATTTTTTGCGGTTCTTTGCGTTCCTCAAAAACCACAAATCGTTATCCGCCCTCAGGGTTATCCCCCATCGGCATGCTCGGTTGTCCGACCCCTGGTGGATCTCATCAAGCAGCGTGAAACCTTCAACGACGAGGCCGCGATGGTGGCCCTTTTTCTTTTTCAGCGCGATGTCCAACTCATCCTTGATTTCATAGAGCATGTCTTCTCTCAAGAGACGGAACTGGTCATCGAGACACTGGGAAATCGCCGAAGTCGTTTCCACCTCGGAAGTGGTGCGGTTGTCGCGACGACGAAGAAAAGGTGTGTCAGGAGACACGACCTCATCCGCGGTGGGGAGGATGGAGATTTTACGGAAATCCGCGAAATCATTATCGTGACGACCCCCAGGAAGGGCACCTGCGGCGTCCACCGACGTGACCGTCTTGCAAGTCTCCACCACATGCTTGATCTTGTGGCCCAAAAATCGAGTGTCGGAATCGGGAGATGCTGTGAGCGCAGTCAACACTGATTCGCTGCTGGCGAGCTCGAGGTACGGATCGGCAGCAGATCCAAGGAATCGACATGACTGCAGGAGGAGCCACGCAAAGCTGCGCGTACCCTGGGGTGCAAGGTGTCCGGCCATGAATGCAGCTGTGAATGCATCCCAGAAAATAGGCGGGTCTATGATGCGTTCGACGATCTGTCTGAGAAAGCTACCATCGCTGATATGTTCCAACTCGGGAGCCTGCAGGTACGCAATCGTAGTTGCACCCGGCCCATTGAGGAACGTGTCGCTGAGATCGAAGCGCATGGCTGACTGTACGGATGCAAGGCCAGTTGGACTACTAATGATCCTATTTGCGCATTGAGCAACATCGGGTTGAATGCAGAGAGCCTCTAGAAAGCGAGAACAGTTGAACTTGTTCAACGGCGTCCCATGAAGAACGTCGGTGAATAGTTTGGAGAGTTTGGAAGCTCGAATATCGTCGTCCATTGCCTGGGAGGGAGTGGGAAGAGACAAAGGGCTGGCGTCTAAGAAGCTTTAATGCGGGCTCAGGGTCGTGCCTCCGTCGTGCCGAATCCATAAGTAGACTTCATTTTACACCTTTCTAAGCGCTCTCCAGATCGTATCTAGGCGCCAACAGAGCTTTTTATTACGTCGCGCCGGAGAAAGATGGCCCATGCTGGCAAGTGGTTGGAATGCGGGTCTATGGCGGGAGCAAAGAAGATAAATTCGGGAATTCAACGGATATGCCTAGATGTATAAGCTTTGAGTACGACCGTTATGTCGTCGCGCAACGATTGGGAGTCGCGTCCCATCTGCCGTACCATGTCGTGAATTGCACAATCGAGAAGATGGAGGGCCACCATGCCGTAATCGATCAATTGCGGCATTACTGTTTTTGGGCAAGTTTAAGCGCTCGCTTGCAAGAGGTGCGTGATCAACCGATCTTGGCCAACGTTCCCACGACACACCACACCCCCGAATCGGGAAATTGTTTGGTCGGTGCAAACATCGGCCCAAATTCCAACGACGCACAACCCTCTCCGCGCCTCAGGATGGAGCGAGGAAACGATGTTGAAGGTTACCTGGAGTACCTATGGGCTCTCTCAACGTTTGCCGGAATCCTCAGCATTTTCTTGGTCGAATTTCGGACATACTCGGACTCGTTGACATCGTGGGATCGTAGGCCAGGATCAGCCGATCACTCACCTCTTGCTCGCTTGCACAACGCTTGCAGCAGCAATTTTTCTTTTGCGCAATTTGGGCAGACCCGTATATCGTTTGGCTCTCCTAGACTACCGCCATGCTGCGTGAAACGAACTGTTTTGGCGTGCAACCATCCTGACGAGTTTGGTAACGTTTCTTCGCAAGGTTTTGGACCTCTCCGCCGTTCCCGAAACTAGGAGTCCGGGGCCAGTAGTAGGACGACTGTGAGCACGAGCGTGGCGTCAAGATTCTGGTTTCCCAACTTCGAGTCGAGAATGTCGCGCAGCTCCGAGTCGTTGAAGTTCTCCAACCGGAATGCACAATCAATGATGAAACGGCGCATCCGAGTCGTCGTCCTGAAGCGCATAAGAGTCAGAAGCTCTTCCTTAGCTTAGCCGCGCAGGGAGTGCCTACGTAGACAGTGCGATGTCTTGTGCGTTGCACACACCCTTAATAACGAAGCCATCTTCACAGCAGTGAGATTTAACAGCGCTGAGGGGCAAAGAATGAATAAGTACATGAACGATATATGTACATCGAATCTACCCGGACGCATGTCCAATGTCCTCCCCCCGACTACCCATCGTGTTTCCATCGTTTCGTACATAGTCAGGGTACTGGTCCAATACGTCTACATCAGCAATCCAACCCAGAACCTTATCCTTCGCCCCATCGTGGTTCGCGTCGTCCTCATCTTCAAAATCTTCTTCACAGTCCTCACTCTGACAGAATATATCTGCCGAGACTTCGCGATCCGTTGCTTCTTCTCCCACTGCAATCTCATCATCCTCCTGCGCATCCTTGGCGTCGGCCCGAAGGCGAAAGTTGTTGGCTGCATGGAAAAGGTCTTTATTCGTTAACGGAGTAGCTGGCAATGCTGCAGCAAGTGCGTCGCGGACGGAATGGTGATGGCGTCGAAGACGGCACAAGAAGGAAAAGAAACTGAACCAGCCGATGGGTGCATCAAGCGTGAATTTGTTGTTCTGTCTGCTATAGCAGTACCGGAAATCCTTTGCTCCGCCTGGTTCCCACCAGGAGGTGATGGTGTCGACCTGGGCATGGCGAACACTGAAGGAGTAGTTCTTCATGTTCCCGAGACCGAGGGCGCGGTTGACCGCCTGGATCGCGGCGCTGCTCAGTATGGTCTGACGGCCGTTGTTGGAAAGCCCGCCCTTGAATTCAACAAAAGAAAGGATATACGCTTCAAGATCGGGACCAGCATATACGACACCGCCGGCTTTCAAGGTTTGCTTGAGCTGCCTGGGCATCGGGATGACGACTGCGCCGTCGGATGTTGCGACGGCGGTGGGCCCGCTGGGCAGTTGGTTGGAATCATATTTAACGACGCGAACTTTAGTTTCGACGCTGCACGGAGATGAGTCCTTTATGCGACGACTTGGAAGAGAAGAAACTCACTGGTACGAACTGTTGACCAGCGCCTGGGGATCAGTCTCAAAGACGAGCTCAAATAGGTCGTCGATTGCCCGCCGGATGGCCGCCTCTGAGGCATTTCGGGCTAGCGCCTCCTTGAATCGGTTATACAGGCGACATAAGTGAGGCATATGACGCTCGAAATTTATAGAATCAACTGCGACGACTTGGACAGAGTCCTTATCCAAGCAAATATCGGCGAATTCGTTGGTCGAGATGGAGGCGCGATGGCGGTAGCGCTCGGGGCAGGCGCTCAGGACGGCCTCGATGAGTGCGGGGAGGTTTTTCGGTAAGATGACGGGTTCGAGGAGGAGGTCGTCCACGTTGTCGGACTGGGATATTTGGGCGGTATTGCAGAAAAGATTCCAACGCGAGAGAGAACCGCGGCAAAAACTAGTAGTTGAAGGGCTCATGGAAGACAGTCGGCGCAGTCCGGACGCGATCAATGACCTTTCAATTTCAAGAGGGCGGTGAAAGATAAGGGTTCAAGCAGAAATTCATCTAGAGTAGACAAGACTTTGGAACGTTGAAACACGGTGGAGTATTAGGGTGTTTCACACATCACTATTTGGGGCCCAACTTGGGTCCCAACTCGATGTCCAACTTGACGAAGTTGGGAGCCCCAAGTTGGGCCGATTTCGAAGTTGGATGTCAGATCGTGCTCAACCCCACGATCTGACATCCAACTTCGAGATCGCAACTTGTCAAGTTGCGATCTCCTCGCGGGGCTGATGGCATCTTGATGGCATCTTTGGTGAACGAGTGCCGAAGTTGGCAACTTCAGAGTTGGACAACCAAAAGGGTGTTCACACATCTCGACCCAACTTCGAGTCCAACTTGGCCAAGTTGCGGTCGAAGTTGGGAGTCAAGTTGGGACCAAGTTGGGCCCCAAAAAGTGATGTGTGAAACACCCTATTGAATGAATAGCTGGCCAATGTCGTTGAGTCCAAAGACTGTTGGCACAAACTTGGGGGTACGGGCCGTGGCTGTGCCCGGCAGAACTCGTATTTAGTTAGGTCTCTGTTGTCGTTGGGAGTATGCAAAAGGCAGAGAGAAAACACAGAAGTATGTAATAGTCAATGGATCTTCGCTTCTTGGGAGAGAGAAAAATGCTGAAGTCGCTTGAGAACATGCCGGACCCGATGGGATCAAGCCATTACTCGCCCGACGCCCGCTCAACCTCGCCGAGGAGAGGAGAGAATGTCTTCAAGCTCGGCGCGGCTCAGGCCGCTCGGCCTCGCCCGACTTGCGGTCGGCTCGACGGAACCTTTTTTTTTTCGCTTTGAGTCTCAACCTCAAGGGTATATACGTAGCTTGGGCCGCTCGGCCTCGCCCGACCTGCGGTCGGCTCGACCTCGCGGGGGGTTTTTTTTTTCGCGAATGAGAACGTTGATGCCGAACCCTGCCGCGACCAAAGGAAACCAAAGCTCGGGCCCTCGGGTAACCCTTCACCGGCAATGTAAACAAAGGGTACAGCCACTATTGCGGTAACAACGGTTGAAACATGCTTGAACACTGCCACTAATTTGCATTCAACACAGCCACTATTTTCCGTTCCAAATTTTCGTGAGACAATAGAAAAAACTTTGCATTCTGACCCCCCTTTTGTTTGTTAAAAGAACGAGATTTTGATTGCATCAAAAAATACTCGTAAACAAGTGTCATCGCATCAAGCGCCTCGCTATACACTATTTTTAACCCGACCTTCATGTCGCGCGGAGGACCAGTGGCGGGGGGCGCGTCGCGGCCATCTACGCCGTCCATGGAGGCCGCATACCGTGAGCAGATCGAGGATCTAGTCCAGCGTGTTCGCACCCTCGAGCACACGAACAAGAAGCTCAGCGACGAAATGGCGCTCGACGCCGACCGCGACAAAAGAGCCACCCGCGACCACCAAACCAAGCTGCACGAAGAGCAACGAACATGGCGCGAGGGATGCAATCGTCTCCTGTCATGCCATCATCTGGCTCATCTCCGATTCAGCGCGAAATTATCTGCGGCTCACGTCGCTCTCCTCAAAGAAATGGAGCTCAGCCGACAGGAAAAAGTCGCCAGACTGCATCGGGATTATCAACTTACCATGTTCCGCATCCGGGAGGGTGAACTCGACGCGAAAATCGAGGAGCTGGAGGAGTTGTTGGAGGAGGCTCGCCGCGGACAGGATAGCCAGTTCTCTGACTTTGAGGAGCGTGTCAAATCTCAGGAGGAGGAGATTAGCAGCCTCACTGAGGAAAAACTAGCGGTCGAGGTTATTTTTTGCAAATATTCATTGGCTAGACTACTTATAAGATCACAGAACGAGCTCTTGACGTTACGCGAGAACTGTGGCCGATTGCAGGTCAAGACAGAGTCTGTTGAGGCTAAACTCGAACGCGTGACCCTTCAATTCGACGGCGCAAAGACCGACAACGCGGAGCTCGAGCGCCAAAACGATGAGCTCAAACGGGCTAACGTCGATATCAAACGACAGCTAGACAAATGGCAGAATCTCGAAACGAAAGGTGGCGAAGAGGTATCGACGTTGAGGAAACAGGTATGTCTTTAGCCACACTCTGAATCAGCTACTTAGCGGGTGATACACCTCAGCGAATCGACCTAGAGGTTCAAGTGAAGGCACTCGAAAGCAGACTGGAGAAAAAGGAGTCTGAATCACAAAAAGACAAGACCAAGATAACGAAATATAAGCAAACCGTCAATGAACTCGATGTCAGTTCAGTGTCAAAAACATCACTGGCGGTTGTTTATCCCTGTCCTAGGCCTTTATTACAGAGTTGCGGGGAGATGCCAAAGAGCTCGAGAGTGAACTGGCTAAAGCCAAGAAACAGATAGAACGACTCCAACTCGATCTAGATGCTGAGCGGGCAGCCCGGCCCATATCTCCCTTGAAGGTATCTGCATTCCCTCCGTAATATGACCTAAAAATAACACATAACAGCGAGCGGTCTCTCCCACCGTCTCGGAGGATGAAGTGGCGAACGACTTCGCCGACGTACCACCTCCCTCTCCCGCCAAACCCCCATCGAAGAAACCCAGATCCAAAGCTAGTGCGCCCGCACCGACTAAAACCGGCAGAAGAAAGCCTGCGTCTGAAATGGTCGCGGGATCGTCCAACGCGCCCGACAGCGATATTGAGGAGGTTCCCGATCCGAAGATACGACCACGCGCCAAAGCGAAGGCTCCCGACTCGAAGACCAAACCACGGTCGAAAACCGCTGGGAAAGAGAGCGAGGGCGAGGAGGACGCGCGACCTGCGAAGAACAAAGGGAAAGGGAAAGCCAAAGCTATTGAAGTCGATGATAGCGACTCTGATGCGGCAGGAAAAGAGTCACCTCCTCTCAAGACCGCCAATCGAGGCAAACGGAAACGAGAAGACGCTGCTGGGGCGTCCAAGAGGGCACCTAGTGAAGCGAGCGAGGTCCCTGAGCGTCCCAAACCCAAGCCCCGAGGTCGGGCGGGCAGTGTCCAGCCTCGCGGAACTGCGGTCATCTCCGAGGCAGAGAGCGATGGCGACGCGCCGGCGAGGAAGAAAAAGAAACGGATGATTGGAATTTTCCCAAACAATCCTCAGCCATCGTTCAATTTTCTGCCCATGGTACGCTTAGTGACCCCTTTTTTGTCCCTTCTTTTAATATCCCTGAAAGGCTGGTAATACGGGAGGGATCGACATTCCAACGGTTTTGTCGCCCGTCCGAGAAAACGACGTCGTTCCCAGCCGGTCATCCGTGCCAAGTCGGACTGGCTCGAGTGTTATAGGCAGTATCGGCAGTTTACTGAGTGGCTTTGGCGGCAGGAGAAGGTAGGGATGTGTTTGATAGTTATCTATGTGTGGGGGGATATCGTTATGCTACATATGCGGTTTGTGAATAGGGATACTAGATTAAGATGGGCTTGTTGAGTCTGGACGACCGTACAATATTGTTAACTCGTAGTCTTCATTTTCGTCGTACTCTGGTCTTCCTGTGTACGTGATGACACTGGGAGGGAAGAAGAATTCGCCTGCGGCTCATGAGACATGCAATCCTTTTAACGACGCGTTAAACGCTTACCTCGCATGAGCTCAAACAAAGTCTTCTTGAGACGCACAGAAGTCGCCCGTCGACCCTTGTCAGTGTCTGAAAATCTGGCCTCGGCTTCGCAAGTTCCGGACGGATGGGCGACGAATAGAGACACAGTTTCCCCGCCGAGAAGTTCGTACACCCGGTCCTGGCGCCCGCCACCGCATCTTGACATTGGTGCTTGGGATCGTAACCACATGGTGTACGCAACAGAGTTCTCCAACCCTTGCGCTACCGAAAGCGCAAGGAGAACCGGTTCTGGTAAAGAATAGTCCCACTGGCCGGAATCATCCAAGACCCGCGCGCATAGATCTGCTTGACAAGAACACAGATAGCGGTTGTCGACAGTGCTACACCCGCCGTGCTCCATAGGGCCAACTAGACATATCGTTGGGATCGAGGCGGCGTCTTGAAGCAACGGGAAAGTCGATAAAACCGTATCGCGGACGTCCAGCAAAATGGAGGCCAGTGTCGGATAGGACTGGGTATACGCATCAGGGAGGTGCATAGTTATTCCATCGAGTGTTGGGTCAGGAAGAGGGACTGAATCTTGATTGACTATAATAGAGACGTGACCAGGTAGCGGTTGAATAACGGATACATCGAAGGTCATGCCTCCTGGAAGACTGATTGTGTCCAGCACGCGTCCGGTTGGAAGCTGGGTGAGGGGTTCAAGTGATACTTCAGGTTCCACCGCCATTCGCGTTAATTTCTTACTAAGGCCAACGTCGTTGAACGTCTCGCGGTACCGGTCGTAGGCAGTTTCTAGTGGGGAGAAGACGGCCATGGTGGAGCGATGAACAGGTACATGGACGACGACGACGCGCTCTGTATGCGTTAAGAGTATGCGTATGGGGATGTGGACCCGGGAATCGGGCGATTTGTCTGTGGAAGCCTCAATTGCGGCTTGCACCAGCTGTGCGACATGCGATGGATGGACGATAGGATCCGTAGTTGATGAAGATGCGACCGCCGAATGGGCAACGACAGACAATACCTCGGTCGGTTCCCGATGCCATCGAATTAATTCGTCCCGATAATCCCAGTTCCGTATAGGGCCCATCCGGGCAATTCTGCATACAACATCCCATTTACCGAGGGCATCGCTCTGCCCGTCATCGACCCACGCGGGCCCTGGTAAGTGCGGCACGCCGAGTTCGGTAAGCCGAGGGAGTCCTTCGCCTGGGCGTCCAATAATGCATGCCCAGGAGTCCTTTGGGAGGTTGCCGGTCGCATGTACCATACCCTCAACCGACAGAGGACCGTGTTTAGGTGCAACTGTGAAGGTTCAGTAAAGTTGTCCCATGTGGGTCCATCCAATAACGCGCACAAAGAATGGACGCCAATATCGTGTCGCGAGCGAGCGGTCTGTAAGGAGCGAACTGGGCGGCTCTGAACGCGTACACGGCCAAGGAAGACCCAGTCCTCCACAGCGAGCCCGAGATGGACATGGTTGGCTCCGCGAAACAGTCCCCGCTGATGTAACCCAATCTCTGTTGGTATGCACCGCCATCTTCTTCAACGCGCTCTGCACACATCCTCGTCCATAAACCCCGCAGAGATTGCGCACTTTTCTCGTCTTTCGTCACAATGGTGGGACGAGGCGGGCGAGTTCAGCTTCCTCCATAAAATGAACCCCGTCCGCATGCGTTTCATCCGCGAAAAGTTGCTCGAAGTTGCACGCGACGAGCAGCCTGCCTTCAACGAGCCAGCATATGGCATTCTCAAGGGACTCGATGTACTGGATGTGGGATGCGGGGGTGGTCTGCTGTCAGAGGTTGTTTCTTTCGTCGACTTGCAATAATTTGTGGGTTAATGAATCCACCAGAGTCTCGCACGTCTCGGCGCCAAAACGCTTGGAGTTGATGCTTCCGAGGCGAACATATCGATAGCCAGGCTGCACGCAGCCCAAGATCCCGGATTGGCGCAGGCCGGGCCTTCGACGTCGCTTTCATACCTCCACACTCCCGCCGAGGCCCTGTTGGCGAACCCGAAGCGCTACGATGTGGTTTGCTCAATGGAGGTGTTGGAGCACGTCGACAACCCTCCACAGTTTCTAGATACATGCTCGCAGCTTGTTAAGGTCTCTAGTTTGCTCGTCGGGCGTCTATCTTGCTTACTGCATTGAATAGCCTGGCGGCCACTTATTCCTCTCCACCATCTCCCGCACCGCGCTCGCATACTTCCTCACCATATTCATGGCAGAAGATGTTTTGCGCAAGGTTTCGCGTGGCACCCACACGCACGCAAAATTCGTTCGGCCGGAGGAGCTGGTTGCGTTCTTCCGCAAATACCCCAACGCAGATTCACCTTGGGTGGACGCAGGGCGGAGAGAACCCACACGAACTCAGGCTGAGGTGAGAGGACTCGTCTACAACCCGCTCGGTGCCCGGTGGATTCTTGCGCCGCGGGGTGCTTGGGGCGCGGCGGAGTGCAATTACCTATTTTGGGTCCGAAAGCCTGCCACAGTGGACGAACGAGGGCGCTTTTGAGCGTTGAATGCGCCAGACACAATAAAGCTTGAAACTGTGTGCACTACTGCGGTATATGCCTGGTTCCAATGATTCAGTTTTGAAACCTACGGCCAGTAATAGCGCTTGGCAGGCTACCCCGCCTAAATTGTGCAATCTTCGCCGCGGAATTTACCTGTCTTAGTTCTTGCGTCCGCTTTGGCGGGCTGTGTCCCTGGCCACGCAAATCGGGACGCCACGCGCCACGTGATCGCGTGTTGCGTAACATAACGGTACCCCTATTCTTGTCTTCACTTTCTCTCTTCCTACCACCATGTCCCGTCGTTCCACTCGCCTGCAAGGAAATTCAGTACAAGTCCACCCGATAGATGAAGATGTAGTGATTCAAAGCGATGAGGAAGACTTTCTCGAGGTTTCGGAGGAAGAGGCTGAATTGCCACAGAAGAAACGCCGCAAGGGGGCTAAATCCACGGTGGCACTCATTGGTTCCCTTGTTCAAGCACTTATTCTGACTCATCTACCAGAAGGACGCTGCAGATGAAGGCCAGAGGCTCAAGAAGGTTCGCGGCCGGAGAGGAATTCTGAGCTCCTTGAAGGAGTTCCCTCTCGACGTGCTATTCGAGATTTTCAGCCAGCTCAATCCCAAGGACCTTATCAACCTTGCCCGTACAACGAAGGAGCTGCGTGGTGCGTGTTTTCGCTGCGCATTGCGATCGCAACTTATTGTTCTCGGTGACCACAGGAATTTTGATGAACCGTTCGAATGGTAACTGGCCTTATCGTACTCGCCACTGCGCTTGCTGACCTATGTATCGACGAAGCATTCATATGGAAAGATTCGCGTGCCCACGTCGAAGGCCTCCCCGAAATTCCACGAGATCTTAATGAGCCCCAATTCGCCGCGCTTGCATTCGATTCACATTGCCACGTTCGTAGAAATGTGAATATTTAACTGCACTACTCACGTTGATTTAGAAATGCCTTACCACCCCCGTTCAAACTATCGTGTGGACTGCCCGAATGCGCCTGTGCAAAAAATGCATTCAAGAAGAGTGAGAGCTTTCGAATTCCCCTTCGTCCTTCCAGTGGTAACTTTGGTTCAGTTTTGTGCAGGGGCATACTCTAGTAGCGAAGACCGGACTTGAGTCGGCGTTGATTAACCTAGTGCCATCGTTTGAGGAGCGACATCGTCGTATGCTACGCCCCTTCTACACTGCCCAATGCTCATTGCTCACGCTATATTATGTCCACAGTCCGGCGGCGTGGTTGGTACACGAACCTGCTTCAGTCTCTGAGTTTCGCGACAAAGCTGATGGAGGAGACCGCGTGTTACAGAACGCAAGGCGTCCTCAAGGAGAGAACTCCCGGATATTCAGAATGGTTCAAGGGAAAGTCTAACGAAATGCAAGAAATGCAAGCGGTGTGCCATCCCACTTTATACATCATTTCATAGCACTTATGGACGCCGGAAGCATGCGAGATTGTGTGCGGCTTGGCTTGAAAATCGTAAAAACGACCGAACAGATGAGCTGGATGAAGCTCGTAGACATCGCCGCGAAGGGTATGTTCGTTTGTTTGCAATGCTCGGTTCTAACTCACTGTTCACAGCATCCTGGAGCGTCTGACCGCTCTGGGATGGGGAGAAGAGATTCCGCACCACCTGCAGGAAATCGAACTTCACAAGTTGGTTAAACAGCCCAAAGACTTGACGGATCGCAGTATGTTCCTTCTCGACAGCCACTTACGGTTTATTGACCGATGTTAGTCTGGAAAAATATCGAAGCGCCTCTCGTGGAATTCTTGACCGGCTTAAAGATCACGCGTCTAGAAATTGCACGCACGAGAATCATTCGGGAGCGACGCCAACTCGCATCTCAGGTGTATAAGAAATTCCAGCAAACATTACCGGCGGACACCGTGTTTCCTCCTAAGGTTGATATGATCTCCGCCGAGCCTTTCAGGGCCATTATCGAGGACACGTCCATCAATCCCGAAGTGGAAGTCACTGAAGAATCTTTCGCTGCCGCGCTCTTGGAGGTCCCTGACTTCTCCGCCCAGTGGAGGCGAAGGAAGGATGAAGAGCTCGTCGAAATCATGAAAACTACGGTGCCAAACTCAACAAAGGCGGACCTCCAGCTCGCTACAACCTTTTTCGCATGGTCCACCTCAGGAGCGATCGGCTACCCTCAGATCCTTGTTTGCTCGTCTGCCATTACCTTTGATGCGTACGCGCACAGGGATGAGACCCACACTCTCCAGCAGGCTCTGGGCGAGAACTCTTGGAACGCCAACAATTTGATTCGATTCAATGCTCGAGCCTTTCGCAATGTACGAGCTGTGGTGGAAGCTTGTGGACTGGACCCCGATGTCACAACGGCCGCCGAAATGCACGAGATAAACCCCGCAATGGAATGCCTGGGTTGCAATAGTGATACACATGGCCGTTACATATCGAGATGGATTCACACTGTGCGTGCGCTTTCCATTCTTGCGGTGCTTCAGAAGTTGATTCTGGACAGGCGAACCACTCTTGCGCAACGCCATCGTGGAGGTGCTTGAAGCCAGACGACGAGCTTCGTGTGGAGGCACAAGAGAAGGAAATCTTCAAAGCCGACCGTTACAACTGGCGTACAGACTATTGCTGCAAGTTGTGCGACATTTTCTCAAAGACAACACTACACGAGTTAAAAGTCCACCTATTTACTACGTGCGTGATTTTCTCTTGGTCGTGGGATTTTACTGACTTGTCTTAGGCACAACATCGAACAAATGTCCCTGGATATGGTCAAGCACAGTATCGACGCCGAAATATCGACCAGATTACCGCGACCTTTGTGTCTGAAACCACCAGTTGTAGAGGCCGAAAAGAAAGAGGCTGGGACGAGCGGAACAAGTGAGGGCGGGTCGAAAGAGGCTGTGGCAGTGAGCGGTCCGACAAGCGAAGGAGAGACGAAAGACGCTGGGGTACCAAGCGAAGTCCATATGGAGGTCGACATTTAGGTCGGCGTGAGACTTGTTTTCCTGTTATGTTTTCTCGACATGTCTACATACACCCCTTCAACGAATGTCTCACCTTTCAATCATGACTTGCAGAATTGAACTCGCTCACAAACTCTGTGATTGGAAGTAACATGGCCGCTGGAAGCCTGGAACTTTTGATTTATTACCCCCCATACTAACTTAATAGGGAACAGGGGCCCTATTCGGTAAATTCACTACGCCTTGGTGGACACCGTTCTGCCCGTCCCATGGCGTTCAGAAATGTGTCTCGCCGCGACGCAATTCTTCTCCTTCTGGGTGCCTCCTGTTTTTACACCTTTTCTGTCTTTCTACAAAATCCGTCCTCGCCGCCTCCTTCGCTCATCATCGACACTCACCCGCAGCCTGCAAGCGCGGAGACTGTTACGGAAACTGTATTCACGACCGCTGCGTTGCCAGCACCCACACGGGTGGATCTGGGTCTCCAAAAATTTCCCGAGACGACCGTGGTCGCGCACGCGCCGGGCTGGACGATTTTCAGGAATCTGTACTCGGCAAATGGAACCCTCTTTCTCCTCACGTCCGACCCGTCCCATTTCCCCCCGCACAGGCTAATGACGAGTACGGGGCTGCCCGGGAATCTCACAAACGACCCCCAGCGCATCCCGACTTCGCGCGAGATGGCATTCATCACGCCGGCAGAGGCCGAGGCGAGATGGGGCGGTGGTCCGTCCCTCAATGGGAGGAATAGGGTGTCGACGGTGGAGGGAACAACAGTGTGTCCAATCTTTTAGATTTTCTCCGCTGTGTCCTCAGCTCCTGCCCCAGCTACTGTTTAATGACCCTCCGCAATTCCTGAACCACTGTATGCACCGTTTATTCATTAATCTCGTCGCTCACGGGTCACTAGACTACCACTTCGTCGCTGAACTCATCTACGGCTCCTGGGCCTTTCTCTACGGCGCGTTCTACGAGCAACCCGCCAAACCACTCACTTCCGTCCCCGAGCCTTCCTTCAACACCCCGCTCATCTCAAACTCTACCCCGAAAATCGACCGCGCGATATTCATCCACGCCGACGTCAAAGGGTGGCGAGACGCGCCGGGCTTCAACGGCTACTTCATGCGCGCGGTGTTCCCCTCGATGACAATCGAGGTGTCGACGGACTGGATCGACCGCATAAACGCGACCGCGAGCACCGAGATCGGCCGTGCGTGGCACTTCCCGCTCGTGCTCCTCACCGACCGCAGCGCCGCGTTCCGGGGCGCGATTACGGGGCAGTACACGCAGAGGACGGCGGCTGAGGCGTGGATGACCATGGCGAAGCTCGGGAAGATCGATCTTATTGGGAACTGGTGGGCGAGCATGCGGGGCGCGCTTCTGCGTTATGCGGGAGGAGACCCGCACGAAGACCTGGCGCCGGTGCTTGCGATGCCGGATACGATTGTGATTACTTATATCAATCGCCAGGGGACGCGGCGGCATCTGCGCGACGCGGACAACAGTGCGCTCGTTGCCGCGATGGAGAGTTTAGTTGCGCGGAAGAATTTGGAAGGGACGAGGAAGTGGGAGTTTCACGACGTTCATGCTGAGCGGATATCTTTGGACGAGCAGGTCAAGATCGCTGGTAGAACTACCGTACGTCGGTTTCAAGTATTGCTGCTACAGGTCCTTACCGCTGCCCAGATCATGCTCGGTGTGCATGGAAATGGACTTACGCATTTGGTTTGTACTTTTCCTCCTCCCAAACATTGTATTGAACGCTCGCAGGTTCTCATGAAACCCACCCTCGTATCCGCCGTCGTTGAGATGTTCATCCCAGGCGGGTTTGCACGGGATTACGAGTGGACGAGTCGGTCGCTGGGCATGAAGCACTATTCCGTCTGGAACGACACGTAGGCACTGCTCATTCGCTTCCGCCGTTGGGTAGACTGACGGAGGCAAATAGCTCGTTCACGCATCCGAATGAGCCGCCAATACCGGACTATCCGGAGGGCTTCCACGGGCCCAACATTCCCGTTGTTGGGACTTTTGTTGCTGACTTAATAGAAAAGCATGTTGCTTCGAGGGAAAAGGGCGAGCCGTCTGTAAATAATAGCCCGGTGTACGATGCGGTCCAGGACCGATAGCTGTGTTTTATATGTGATTTTTTTGGGTTACAACATTCCGACGCTTTTGAGACCCAAGTCTTTCGCGACTGCGCTCCTGTCCTTTTCTCGCCCTTTCGCGCTTTCAAAGGCTTGGATGAGGGACGCTTGGCCATCGTCAATCCTAAGGTCCAATTAGAGACGATATTTGAATAGAAAGCAACCAACCAGTCCACCGCCTTGCCCTCCTTCTCGAGCAGCACTTTGACTGTAGACCACGAAAAGCGGACGATCTTGGGCAGACCGAACACCGGCTCGATGGATTCACGGAGCCACGTTTTTGTGCGGGGGTCTGACGGATACCCAGAGCCCAGAGACTCTGTGTCCCAGTTTCCTGCGACACCGTCGATGTTCTCCTCAAAGACCCAGCCCTCGATGCATGCGTCGCGGGTGACTTTTGCGGCCACGCTGGCGGCACCGACGATCTTGAATTTGTCGTCGGCCTTGCTCTCGACGGTGAAGCCGATTCCAGGGAACCGGGAGGAGAGGTATTCGTGGTAGGTCGTTGTGCTTCCGAGGGCATCAACGTAGATCTTGCCGTGTGTTAGTGGGAGCGGGGTGGCAAGAGGAAAAAAGCACACCTCGGTCAGCTCGATGCCTTTATTGAGGACTTCCTGGATGAGCAGCACCGTTGCGTCCTGTGACTGGACATTCAGATTTGTGGGCGGCCGGCGTAGCATGCCGCTCGAGATGGCTTGCGGGCTGACGACTCTGACAGACCAGCCGAGGTTGGCGGGGTCTGATCGCAGTGTGTCCAGCAACGTGGACCGCGTTTCTGCGGTGAGCTTCTTGGAGTCTGTCGCGCATGAAGTTAAAAGAAAGGGAGAGAGGATTGGCAATTACCTGCAAATCCAAGCTCTTCCAGCTGGTCCTTGTACGCGACGGGACAGTATGCTACGCCGTACACCAGCGGCCCCAGGACTGGTCCACGACCAGCTTCGTCGACGCCGAGAATGTACGGCCCAGCCGCGGTGGGCGTTGGACTGTGGTACGTGTAGGACTCGCGGAGAGGCGTCGAGGGACCTGGTGCGGATGGGATGGGTTCTGCGTTGTGGATAGATGCGGTGGACTCGTGAACGGACCCTGATTCACTAGGGGTAGGAGTAGGTTCACGTATAGACTCCGACATGGTGGTGGGAGGAAGGAAGCGCGTCGCGTTTGTTGTGGGCTGTTGACGTGTTGTGTCGCCCGAGCGGGCCGGCACTGCCGCATGACGAAAAGGGACACTGTAGAGTTCTTTCTTTGCACCAAACGCTGTGGTCAATGCACCGTCCTCGCCCCCATGTCGATATACCTGCTGCTCGCCCACCGGGCGCGCGCGCTCCCGATACCCCTCAGCCTAGTTCTCCGTATTCCATTCAAGTTACTCCGCCGCCGTACGATTATACATGGGATCTAGACGACTCGGAGCCGCAGTCATCGGGAACTATGCGACCCAGGACGCAATCTCTCTACCAGTCGCCTCAGAATCCACCCAGTCGCGCCGTTAGCGCATCCGCCTCGGGGTACATGGCTTTTCCGGAACCTCAGATCTACCGTTCTGCCTCTGCAACCGCTTCTCAAGCCCAGCTGGGTCACCGATACAGCAGAAGCGATATTGGCTCTACCTCCTCACTCCGACTACAAAGGGACCCCTCTATGACTTCGTTCACCACCACCGCGTCGGGGGCATATTACACGAACGACCTGGATGGCGACTTTTACGCGTCGGGTTCAGACGTAATTTTGTCCCGTTGAATATGTTGTAGACCGTTGCTCAATGCCACTAGTCGCACGGGTCGAATGAGTCCGGGGACGAATCGTCCCGAGACCTATCGCAACCATCGTGCGTCACTTTCATTATTGTGACTCGTCTCCGGCTTATACGCTGCAGGTTGCAATCAGACGAAGGGCTCCGATTGTTTCAGACGGGGGAGCTCCCGGATCGCGATGAAGAATGGTACAAATTGGTTTCCCAAGAGGCCCGTGATAGCCTTGGAAAGCGGGAGGTGCAACGACAGTCAGTCATATTCGAGGTCTTCAAAGGTTGGTTCAATTTGATCTGGATACATGTACTAAAACTTCGCTCCTTTAGCCGAACGAGAATATGTGTTTGATTTGGAAGCAGTCCGGGAGGTTTTCATCGACCGGCTTCGTTCAGCAAATCCTCCGATCATCCGGGAGTCGTTTCTTTACAAATTCATCAACGAGGTCTTTGGAAACCTAGACCAGGTTGTGTCTCATCACCAGGTCATGTTGGCTGCTCTTTTCGCTCGCCAACGAGAGCAGCATCCTCTGGTCCAAAGTGTCTCCGATATCATCCTCGATAGTTCGTCCTTCGTTTGCGATACCAACATTTACTGAGTGACGTTTTTAGCCGCACTCAAAGAGGACTTCCGATCCAGCTATGAGGTTTACATCAAAAATTACCCTCTGGCGGAATCGCGACACCGTAAGGAACTGGCCCAAAACCAGGACTACCAAGCCTTTGTACAATCGGTATCAAGCGATCCGCGGATTCGGAAACGCGACTTGACAACCTTTCTCTCCCGTCCCGTCACCCGACTGCCGAGATTGAACCTTCTCCTGGAGCAGATCCTGAAACTGACCGACGAGGGACATCCTGACAAAGAGATATTGCCTATCATTCTTGATGTCTTGACCAGCTGCATCAAGGTACAGCGTGTTGTTCACTGATCGCTTACTGGTCTAACGTCTTGCAGAGCACTCAGCCGGGAATCGAGGCAGCAGAGAACAAGGTCAAGTTTTGGGCGCTATGTCAGAGTCTCGTTTTCCAAAAGGGAGAACTGATTGTAAGTGTCTCCGTCTCAGCATCGGCCTCGCTGATTCCTTCCAAGGACATGGACCTGTATGCCGACACTCGAAATTTGGTTCGACTGGCTCCAGTCTCGCGATGGAACCGCACGGAAACTGGGCTTTCTTCATGGGTTGACCTGAGTGCGGCCCTGCTTGATAATTACTGTGCGCCATTTCTCAACAGACTTGCTCGTCTCGTGTTAACTCGTACCCAGTCATTTTAACAAACGAAGAAACCCGGCCAAATGGCGTTATCAAGCGATTCCTTGTTTCGCGCGTATGTCGTTGATCTATGCGACGACGACCGCCCTAACCAATTTTGCGCAGCCAATTCCTCTGTCATTCTTGCGCCTCGGATCTTTCACTTCGCCACATGAAACTCGTAGAGAGGGATTGAAGCTCAACCCCGTCTATCCTTTCACTATTTTTCACGCGTCCAGCAAATCGCGGCGATACACGCTCTATGTGTCAACAGAGGCTGAGCGGAGGAAATGGCACACTCTATTCCAGGAGGCTATTGGTCTACATCGAGCAAGACAGGAAGCTAATATGGTTTGTTTCCCTCATTCCATGGCTGTTATATTTGCTGAAATCTTCTCGATAGTACTTCGAGCCGCATACCTTGACAGATCGCTTTTTCTCGTTGCCAACGGTGAAAGTGAAGGGAGCCAAACCTACCGGGAGGGTCTCGGCCGCCGTTCCTTTTGGTCTGTTGTAATTTTGGAAAAATAACACGCTTACTAAAATCACAACAGTCAGCGGCGGTCGGAAATTCCTCGCAGTCGGGTGTTTCTCTGGGATTTATGCCGGACACTGGGAGGAAGAACGTAAGAATCCGAGTGCCAATTACCTAAATCTTCCGCTCAGTGCCCACAGGCTTCCACAAAGCATTGCCTGCGTCGAATCCAACATCAATGTTTGCTATCGAGAAGGTCGCCAACAAACCGTTCCATCGATTCGTCGTACAACACGACTCATCCCTTGTATCGTATTCCCTGGACCTCTTGGGACGGATCGGGCTCGGGGATTCAGACACCAAGACTCTCACCGCATCCTTGGAGAAGCACGATAACAGCAACGTACAGTTTTCGAGAGTTGTTCGGATTGGGAAGCGGGTGTTGAGTGCGTTGTTTTTCGTCTTTGATTAACACCTCTCTTACATTCCGCAGTCGTTTATGCGTCCAAACGGATGTTCCAGTCTACGCTTGACCTGCACGTACTGGAGGCCGACTCGAGCGCCGGCTCAATCATCTTGAGCCCTAAACGCCCCAATGCCACTCCGGAACGATACTTTCGACCGTACGGCGATGTGAGTCTTACTCAAATTAGACGACCGACGTTCTGTGCTGATGGGACATAACTCCAGCCCGGGTTCGTCGCCAAGGATGCCCACGACATAACGGTACTGGTGAAAACCATCGCGATCGCGACGTCGGACCGTATCGTAATTCTAGACCCCACAAAGTACGTTCGTTTTGCAGGTTCAGCTCTCACTTTATTTATGATCTGGCAGCCTCACGAGATCGGCCATCACTTTCGTGCCCGACTTTTCGGATAGCGCGTCCAACGCTACGTCGGCCTCGATGACCGGGCTCAAGAAGCGTCTCGAGGGATCGAAACCGCTGGGCCTGCTTCGGTGTAGTGCAACCGAACTGTTGGTGGTCTACGAGAGTGAGTTTTCCCCAGTCCCAATCTCTGAGTGTTTACTCATTGCTCTCAGCTATGGGCTGCTATGTCTCGCGACACGGTGTCCCAAGCCGGAGTGGCGGCTACATCCGCTGGGAGTGCAAGGCCACATCCTTTGCCTCGCGCGGAGCCCACGTCCTGCTCTTCTCGGCCAACTTTATCGAGATTCGGAATGCCTTGACCGGGCTGCTTGTGCAGGCGATTGAGGCGCAGGACATCCGCCTTTTGTACACTGCAGACGACGCGATTCTGGTGGCGATGCGCGGCGAGCATGATGACGAGGCGGGGGCGAGCGAGAAGATCGTGGATCTGCAGGAGACGGCGGAGATTGTGGGGCCGAGGACCGCGCCGGTGCAGGCTCCCGCGATGTGGGACGAGTGGGATATGTGATCTCTGTTGTTGTATTGTATTGTATTTCTTTGCTGGGATAGTGCGATCTAATTATCATTATAACATACTGTAGTATTTATTTTGTTGCTAACGTACAAGCCTCATATCTGTAGCACAACTTGTTATATGTCCAAATATCGCACAAAGCTGAATGAACTTTTCAGAAATGCGTGGTTTGTTCATAACATGTTTTATTGGTAAGAGGAAATCGTAAGTGAAAGCGGGTGGGGTGGGGTTCGCAGTGCGATGGAGTTGTTGGTATCGTAAGGTGTGGTGGTATAGGGTGGATTGGAGGTCGAGAGCTACTGTGTATCTAATGTATGGAAACAGAGAGAAAGAGAAAATCGCAAGTAAAAGGGATGTATCTAATCACTGGTGGGCACTGACTGGAGCCACTCATAAACACCTGCCTTGAGCCTCTGATTTGTCTGGTCCCGTGCCGCGACATTCTCTGGACTGAGAGCCCGCAAGCCTGCAACAAGATCCAGAGCGCCCTCCACCCGGTCTGCTTCCGTAGGGCGACTTCCCGAGGGACTGGCATGGTCGGAAGATACACCAGTGCTTGCATCTCCCTCGATGTTGAGCTTGTTCAGAACATGCCCGTGCTGGTCCGTTTGGGGGCGGATGGAACTGGGCTCGCCAGACGGACGCAGAGGTTTCGGACGTGGGTCAGTGTATGATCCCGCCCAAGCGAGGACCGCAGCTACCCCATAGTGATACTCTAGAAGATGTTGGGCAGGATATACTGGGCCGGCCTCTTCGTTCGGCGTTACCAGAAACCAGGCATCCTGTCCTGTGCGCTTCTCAGTCAGTGCGCATGGCTCCGGAAAGTTCGCCTCACCGACAAAGTTTTCTATGCCTCGGCCGGGGTCTTGAAGCTGCTGGAATATATATCGCTTGTTATTCCCCGGCGGCCCGAGATCTTGCCTCTCGAAAACTCGTTCCTTCTGCGCTACATCCTCCTTTGACATGGTTGCGTTTGGGAGCTAAAAGGACCTCAGCACAATCCACCATGGAAACAAAACACGAACTGGGAGAATAGAGCAGCAAAAGGTCTCAAGAACCTTGTGTATGTCGGTACTGACATAGAGGCCGTTTCTTGCGCTTTGGACGTCGTTGACTGGACTGTTTTCGGCTTCCCGGTGTTGCTGGATAATCGGAAGGTACTCAAGGGAATGTCAGTGACTCGGAAAATATCAGAGAGAGAATATCAGCCTAACATGTGCGCTTGCATAACGGATGATGTGGGACGCCTGGCAGAAAATCCCGGACTTGCCACAGAAGACGCATACGCGGCCTGCGGCTTCCATCAGCTCGTTTGCAAATTCCGTCTGGCCTGGCCTTGACGCGGTGGTTTCATACTCGGATGGCATTTTTGCGTTGAGGTCCCGATACACAAGATCAGGTAGATTGGGAGTTTTGTTGACGGTCCCCATAGTCTCGTACCGCTCACTGTCCGCGTATCTGTACACACTCATGTTGACGAGGGTTTCTTTCTTTCCCATCTTCCTCCATCCCAAAGTCTCTGCGACTTGAACCTCGTCTTGGACACCTTCGTCTTGTACTTCTATATCGCCCTTCGTACCAAGAATCGCGTAGATCAAGAATTCGAGATATGGCCGGGCGTCGACGCTGTTTGCATTAACGGACGCAATGGGGATGTTTAAGGTCAGGAAATCTTTGACGAGTTGGAGGTAGATTCGGCCCTCCATGGTAGGATTCAGGAAAGAGTTTAATGGTGCCGCATTAGGTGGGATCTGAGTGATTGGCGCCCCGATCACCCCCGGCGCTTCGCCCGACTGTCCTTTCTCACCGCTCATGCAACCTGAGATTCAGGTGAGTCCTGGCGATGTTCTGAGCATGTATCACAGGCGGAATATCCGCAAGGCGCGTGGTGGGCCGACTCAGAATATAACGGTTCGCGGATATAATATACTTTTGCACCACGCACGATTAATCTATGCCATCTCCACGTCCCCATCCCCATCCCCATCCTCGCTGCCGTCCGCGTCCTCCCACTCGCCCTCACCCTCCCTGTCATCCTCTCCCACCGGCGACGGCTTGATCCCGAGTGCATCCAGTTTCGCGACGAGCTCCTTGACATGCTCGAGCAGCGGTGTGTCGGGATGTCCTTCGTTCGTATGTAGCTTGGCATAACACGCATGAACGCAAGATTTCCAGACGAAAAAAAAATCAACTCACCACTTCACATGTCGCAAGACAGTCCCGAGCATCCGTCGCGAGCTCTTGCCATGTCAGATCGTCTAGTTTGCCCCCATTTTCTTGCGCCTGCTCGGACATGAGGAAGAAGCACCATCCCTCGAGGTACCACGCCTCGACCTCTTGGTCGTCAGACGCCATTATTCCGTGCAGAACCAGCAGCGCTGGTGGGAATAGCGCAAGCTCCAGGAATAGTTTTACGAGGGCGAGACGCGTTGGTATCGGTGGGAGCTTAGGATCATCTGGAGATACGTGCGATCTGAACAAACAATTTGTGGGCCGTGCCAGTGAACTCGCACCTATGTCTAAATCCTTCCATGCAGACCAAGCTTGTTCTAAACATTGTTTCGCCTCTTCCGGACGTTCTTGCGACATCCGGACAGAGGCAAGTGCTTGCAGCGCCTCTGCGTTGCCCGGATCCGTCTGCAGCGCAGACGCAAGCAGATCCTCGCATGTTTGTGGTGCTGCAGGATCGAAACTACGCTTTGAATTAAGCATTGATGTGGAATAGATGGCAAAGAAAGAACGAACCAGAGGTCGTACGAGGGATCCATCCAGATCTCTACCTGGCCCACTAGGGCACGGACAATGTTGCTCTTTAGCTCAGCCTCGTCGTCCTTTGGTGAATCCATGGCGCGCTCCTTGCCCTTTAACTGGACCGTTAGGATTTCGATGGCCGCCTGGTAGTGCTTTAACGCCAACCCGGGATCATCTTCGCTCAGTTGGGCAAGGTAGAGATGAGCAGAGGGAGGCGGTGGGTTCGGCGCGTCTGGATTCGGGGGCAAGAGCGTAGAGAACGTCTGTGAGTTGATACCTTCGATGAGATGAAATTTAAGGCGCGTAAAATGCTGCTGACCGCCCGAGCAGCCTCTATCTCGCCCATCTCCAGTTGTACCACGCCGAGCATTTCCTTGGCTTCGGCATTAGCGGGTTGTTGCTCTAATATGCGCGTTATGAAGCGTTGAGCTAGTTCATAGTCGCATTGCACGATGAGGGATTGTGCCTTTTCGAGGAGCGCGGGTATTGAAGGGGCAGTATGCACAGGAGTGGCAGGAGATTCTGGAACCCTTGCGGTGGACTTTTTCTTGGTTTTCGTGCGGGTCATTGAGGACGGGCTCAGAAATTTCAGGAAGCCTCTGGTAAACACGGCCAACTTGAATCAGCCACTTCCTTCCAGCCTCCATCAACAAGCGAGGAACGAGCGTCGTAGCTGTCTACGAGAAACTATATGCAGGAATTAAATTCACCATACGCGGAGCGCGACGAGTTCTTCCAAGAGCGGTTAGATGCATTCTGTTTAGGTGAAATGAAAGCCTTTGCTGAGCGGGAGCATCGAAATTTGGAAGAGGTACGCCTGGGTCCTTACCTTCAGACTCTGTGTTCTAAACGACGCGTAGACGCGGCAACACGTCGCGGAATGGCATAGTAGACACCTGTTTTCGCAGAGCTCTGCCTCTCCTCAAGACCGCTTGGCCCGAGGTTGGTGGGCTTACAAGCGTTTCAATAATCGAACTGACAATGCAACGGTAGTCAAATCCGTTCTTTCTGACGCCTCTCGAATCCTGGAATCTCTCTGTGCCGCGTCCGGCGTTCAATCTTTTCTTTTGGCTGTGGATCCGTCCGACCCTGCGGGCTCTGGATTTCTTGGTGGCTCCGTGTCGGGCAGAGAATATTGGCGCGGTCACCGCGGCGGCGGCGACGCTGGCGTGAAAGCTTTCAAAGTCTACTGTCTCAAGAATGCACCGCCAACTACCTCCCCAAATGCCGAAGCGTCCTCATCCGAAACTCCATCCACCCCGAATCCGAAAATTGCTTCTGCGCGGTCACTCAAGGCGGATCTTTATGACGGTGTACGCAATGCACTAAGGTGGCGACGCCATTCGACGTTCCAAGTAAGGTCTTGACAAGCTCTCAGATCCGCTAGTGGTGTCCATAACGCTGAAATGAAATGGACAAACCCTGCCCTTTTGGCTGTGTATGGCGTCTGTCTCGTCGGCTGGCCACCCACTATCCCGGCGCAGAATCCGTCGTCCCTGAAGGCTAATCAAAACAAGGAGCTACTCCAGGCGCTTGAAAGTGGAACGATGCATTTCGTGCGAACTCTGTCGGTTAGAAATGAACCTCATGTCGAATTGCCGACGGAGGAACCCTTGCCGCCGGGGACGGAGGAAGAGCCTAGTTACTCGTGGGCGATTCAGTTTGACGACGATGCTCCCCCGGTATCTGTACGTTGTCGCTCTAATTTCGACTTTACCTTCAATTTTTTCTCCCCAAAATATCCAGGATCCTCCAGCTGTGCAAGATTTATCGACGATGGCCAGTGGCCCTTCCTATTTTGTGTGGGACGGAGTAGTTAGACCTTCGAAGCGACCGCGATTAGATGAGCGGTAGAATGTACGGTGCTTACTACAATTTGATCTGTCAGTCTTCGGACCGTCCCTGGACCCTATTTAGCGGTTCATTTCTGGCTCTCTCCCTCCCACTATGTTCTCGTCACTCTTTTCGTGAGTCTAGGATCTCGAATTGCCCGGTTCTGTTTGAACGCGATGCAGGACGTCTGCTCCCGTGGACCCCAATGCACCCACTTTCCACCCGGTGACCACTCAGGCAAAGGTCGCCCCTTATGGCCCCCTCGAGGCCAAGGACACCGAGTGGTCATGCGCGGGCGGCACCGTCGCTGAGACGCAAGTATTCTACACGATGGGAGAGGATGGTACCTGGCTTAGTTGTCAAATTATCCATTCAGCCATCGGGTGCGTGAAGATCGTTGATGTTTAGGCGATCCTTAAATCTTTAAACTAGGGTCTGGTACCCGACCATCCAGTTTGCCTGCAAGGTATACAACCCCAAGACTCGTGAGATCACCTGGAAGTCGATAAATGTCACCAACTTCGTCACCCCGCCCCCTGGTCTCGACAAACGCTCCGCCAAGGCCGACGAGTTCTCGGTCACCCACAAATCTGCCCCGGGTTCAGACTTCCCCGAAACATACACTATCCGTGCCAACCTCTCTGCCGAACTGCAAATTTCGCTCGAGGTGTCCCGCCCGAAAGCCATTCCCGGGTACAAAATCGGCGCAGGCGAAAAGGGCGGCTACTCGTACTTCGGGCCTGATCTCACCAAGCCGGACGGTTATGTCATCCACCGCTTCTGGCCGCGATACTACGCGACGGGCCATATCATCCGGAATGGCGCAGCAGAGTCCATCCAGGGCCCGGGCATGTTCGTGCACGCGATTCAGGGAATGCGCCCTGATCTCATTGCGGCGTCGTGGAATTTCGCAAACTTCCAGAGCCCGCAGCTTGGCGGCGTGTCTGCCATCCAAATGGAATTCACAACGATCAGCACCTACGGGCGCAAGGGCAACGATTCAGGAGGTGTTGCCGTCAACATCGGTTCTCTGGTGGTGGGAGATAAATTGGTTGCTGTAACGGCGGAGACGCGTTGGCCTGATGAGCAGGCGAGCGCCGACGCGCCGATACGGTCGAGGGCGTCGCACCACAAAGCCCAAGTGGACGCGGACACGGGTTACCCCGTGCCGGCCGAAATATCCTACGAATGGGCGGGACCGTCGTTAATCGCGGAGTCGGCCGGCTCGTACGCCGCAAAGCTACGCGTGGACTTGGCAGAGGACAAAGGGCTCGTCGAAAAGGTGGATGTTCTTGCAGAGATTCCGCGAGTGATCAAGATGGCAGTGAGCTATGTCGCTGGCACCAAGCCATTCGTCTATCAGGCGCGTATCAACTGGTACCTAAAACCGGAAAACTAACAAACTCTTTTCCGATACAGTGGCTCAACCCCGCGACCTTGACGCTCACCGGACCCGCCGATGAAACCACAGAGGTCGAGGGAACTCTGTACAACGAGGCCACCTTCATTTCTTAGATTTCGCCTCTCGGTGATGCCTTGAATAGTGTACGATATTGCTCTAATTCATCCAAATCCTTTCCCTATTGACATGCGAACTGCGCTGGTTTCGCAATGGGTTGTGCCAAGACGCTCAAAAATGTCGGCCTCCTCTCGCCGCGGCCTGGAGCCGTTCTACAACATTCCCCGCCACCAACCTTCTTCCGTGGCTCTCGAATACCGTCAACCGTGTTTGCGACCCTCTGCCTTGCGCGTTTGTCCCGACCAGAATTCTCAAGCACTCACTCGACCCGAGTTAAAGCCACATCGGACTTTGTGTCTTCTTCCCGAACCATTGCTGTCGCTGACTAGATTGCCGCCCACACTCAATACGCGCAGCAAAAGAAGTGGCTCTTGGACAGATTCCTGCGCAGTACGCAGTGCGCACAAAGCCGACAGCCTGGCACCAAGCTATCAGCCGCAGTCTGGTGTGAAAAATATATTGCAATACGCAGCATTGAACAACTCAAAAGCCGTAAACACTGTCGTTGGAAATAAAACAAAAACAATTGCGATTGAGAAAGCGTGGGAAGCTCGGTGATGTCCGAATCTTCGCCAATCGGATAACCACGTTTCCAAACTTTAACTTTATCTCCCGCAATGCTCCGCGCCTCGGCCTCCAAGATATTTTCACCTTCATTTCGCGCCCGACCTCTTTCTACCCTCGTTCGTACACAGCAGAATTCCCTTCGGAGCCCCAAGCAAAGTCGACTTCCTGCTGGATCCTATGGCTCTGCTTTCTTGGGGACCTCTGGCTTTCATTCTACCCCAAATCGCAAGATACCCCAAATACTCCCGCTGTTTGGGCTCCTCAAAGTCGGTAATTCTGCATCTGTTCACTGGCTTTCCTCACAATTCGCTAGGCGTCTGGCACGATGGAACTGTTGCATACCGCGGGACGCATCGTGTTGACATTACTCCCCGGTATTTAACCCAAATAATAATAGTCCGTCCAATAACATGCCAATTCTCGCAGTACTCTTTCTGTCCCGAAGCCATATTGAGTATCATCTCAAACACGACCCCCCTGTCTCCGAAAGAAAAACAAGCTACATGCTCAAAAAGATTCGGATTGAAACCTGGCTCTTCCGCGCGCTATTTGTCGCTCCTATTATCTTGTTTTCTTGCACGGTCCTTGCGAGCATCGAAAGGACGCCGTTGACAGGACGGTAAGCGTTCCCCGCGACTAGCAACCCCCTGGCTAATTAATGGTCGAGATGGCGATTGATTCTTCTCTCCCCAGAAGAAGAGGACGAAATTGCTGCCCAGCTAAAGGGTCCTGGATGGTATCAAGCCGTCAACGAGATCCTCACACAGGATGGTCCCGCGCACCTCATACCACCGACAGACTGGCGCTACCGCTGGGTTCGCGACACCCTCCGCGAACTCGAACGCACTATTCCCGTATTGCTAAATGAGCGGGAGATATGCGAGAACTGGTCCTACGGCGGTCCCGACGATATTCCCCTCCCGCCGCCCGCAGAATATCCGCTTCGCCCTCGCCCTAGGGCGACGGAATACTTGCGGATGTGGAGCGACCAACTGTGTAACAAGCCGCAACCAATCGTGCCGCATTCGATTCCTGGACCACTGTATTCCCTCCTGGTCGTGGATAAACCGGAGGCCTCCAACGCTTTCTCTTATGGGTTTGGGCCAGACGGCGCGGGTGGAATTGTCGTTTATTCTGGGTTTTTGGACGAGATACTCGCGCGCGCGCGGCCTGAAATTGACACTGTGGCAAGTATCGGCCCCGCACCGGAGTCCCAGGCATCAACCTCCTTGTGGTTGAATTTAGTACGCAGCGTGTTTGGCTCTTCACCTCCCCCGCCGACACACCCTGTCCCTACTCCTTCGCAAACTGCTGAACTCGCCGTCCTCCTGGCGCATGAACTCTCGCATCTCGTCCTCTCGCACCACCTCGAGACGCTCTCCTCCAACTCCATCATGATACCTGGCCTCCTGTCGATCCTCTCCGATTTCATCCGCGTCGTAATCTTTCCGGTCACTATGTTCCTTGGGTGTGTCTATCTGCGTGTCGTTGTGACGATTTGGTTCATTTTCTCTCAAGGCCGTTCGTCAACGATGCTGTCGGACAGCTGGGGATCCTCGGCTCCAGCCAAGTGGATAAAGTCAGCGAATATTTCACGACCGTGAACCAGGAAGTTGAAGCGGATCTTGTCTCCGCTCGGTGGGCCGTTTGCTAATCAAAAAAAAAAATTCTGACAATGATGCTTCTTTCTTCCAGCCTCCTCGCACACGCGGGATATGACGCCCGGAACGCTGTGAAGTTCTGGGAACGGCGCGCCGGCGCCGGCGCCGCGATTGAATGTTCCTCCGCCAACGAGCGCAAGGCTAAAGAAGGACCCTCAACGTTTTTCGCGCTCAAGCTTATGGGTTCGAAGCACCCTGTGCACGAGGTGCGGGTAATCAGATTAAAGGAGGAACTGCTAAGGTGGGAGATGGAGCGGCGCGCAGAGCTGCGGCGACGGGCGGTGCCGCCGAGGGAGAGCAAGATTATTGTCCTTGCCCTTGCGTAAATGGCAGACGACTGGAATCGGAGAGCCAGGCACTGCACGCGCGTCGATGCACCGCAGCACGATTTGACGCGGAGACAAGTGAACGAATTAAATCGATCTTCTCCATGCCCTCATAACGGTGGATCATTTTCGCTAGATTATGGTTGCCGGAGGTTACGTGGCCGGCGGCAGCAAGCCCCATCTTGATCGGGCGCGCGACTACAGGCCTGTTGAATGTTCCCTCCGTACATGTAGTAACAGAGGAGGAATAATTGTAGCAGTAGAATATTTTCGAAATCGAGATGTGTGCCAACCTTCTTGTTCCGTTTGTGGCCGTCTAGACATGAGTGACTCAGGCGTTTGATCGGTTCGATTTGCAGCATCAATCGCGTTCGTTTCGGGTGAAATCCGTTTTGGTCTTTGCCTCAGCTTTGAGTTTTCCAACCTGGCTGTACAATGTGCGATGCTGCGCCTATCGACCCGCAAAATCCTCTGCCCCCAAATTCCTGCCCGTCCTCTTTCTACGCTCGTTCGTTCGCAACAACCCCTTCGTTCTCTCCGCAATCCTCAATATATCGGTGGCTCTCGAATCCTCCCGACTAGCTCCCATGCCTCCGTATTATCACGCCTGGGCACCTCTGCCTTTCACTCTACGCCAAGTCGCAAGGGCGCTCCATTAATCCCGCTTCTCGCGGTTCTGAAAGTTGGTGTTCACCGCCGGTGTCTGTCTCCCGCTCATGCTGTTCAATCAGGCCTCCGCTACGATGGAGCTTGTACGCACCGCAGGTCGCGTTGTACTCACAGTCGTTCCTGGTACTTCCTGGTCCACTATGATTCTGTACAACCACTAATTGCACCGATAGTACTCCTATTTAAAAACCACAAGACTCGACGACATCTCAAGTACGCGGCACTGCATGGTGTGCCCGTTTCTGAAGAAAAATCTAAGATGCTCCTGCAAAAAATAAAGCATCGAACTCTGCTCTTCCACCTGCTGTTCTTCATTCCCGGCTTGCTCTTTTGGTCGACAATATTGGCGAGCCTCGAGCGGACCCCGTTGACAGGACGGTAAGATATCTGAGCGACATGGATTCTGGTCGCTGATTTGCCTTGGAGATGGCGATTGATTATCCTGTCCCCTGAAGAGGAGGACGAAATTGCTGCCCAACTTGCTGGTCCTGGGTGGTATCAAGCCGTCGGAGAGATCCTCTCACAGGACGGCCCCGCGCAGCTAATCCCGCCGACCGATTGGCGCTACGGCTGGGTCCGCGACACACTGCGCGAGCTCGAACGCACTATCCCCACGTTGATAAACGAACAAGAAATATGTCAGGACTGGTCCTCCGGGGGCTATGACGACGTTCCCCTCCCACCCCCCGCAGAGTATCCACTTCGTCCCCGCCCCCGTGCGTCCGAATATTTGCGCATGTGGTGTGACCATATGTGCAGCAATCGCCCGATCGTGCCCCCACCGCACTCCATCCCCGGCCCGCCATACTCATTGTTGGTCGTGGATAAGCCTGACGCCTCCAATGCCTTCTCGTATGGGTTTGGCCCGGACGGAGGCGGCGGTATCGTCGTGTACTCTGGGTTCCTAGACGAGATCCTCGCGCGCGCCCCGGCCGAAAACGAGGTCGCCGCACCACCACCAGAAGCCCCCTCGTCCTGGCTCTCAAGTCTCGTGGGCGGCATCTTCAACTCCGCTCCTCCTCCGCCGACCAACTCGGTCCCGACGCCCTCTCAGACCGCCGAGCTCGCAGTTCTCCTCTCGCACGAGCTCGCACACCTCGTGCTCTCCCACCACCTCGAGACCCTCTCGTCTGCCACGATCATCATCCCGGGCATCATGTCCATCTTCTCCGACGTCGTCCGCGTCGTTATTTTTCCGGTATGTTCCTTGGGTATGTCCGTCTGCGTGTCGTTCTGACGATTTGGTTAGTTTACGATGATGTTCGGCCCGTTCGTCAACGATGCGGTAGCGCAGCTCGGCAAGGTCGGCTCCGGCGAGTTGGAGAAGGTCGGCGAGTACTGCACGAGTGTGAAGCAGGAGATCGAGGCGGACGTCGTCTCTGCACGGTAATACCTCTCTCCCTCCTACATGCCCTCTATCTTATGACCATTTTCCTATAGACTCCTCGCCCACGCAGGCTACGACGCGCGCAAAGCGATCACCTTCTGGGAAAACCGCAGCAGCAACGCCGCCGCAGAGTGCTCCTCCGCCGTCGCCGCCACCGAGCGCAAAACCCAGGGCGCGGGCGCGGGCTCCTTCGTGCATAATATAACGGGCTCGAGGCACCCTGTGAGCGACGTGCGGGTGAATAGCCTCAAGGAGGAGCTGCTGCGGTGGGAAACCGAGCGGAGGGCGGATCTGCTGAAGAGGTCGGTGCCGCCGGAGGAGAGCAGTATTGTTCTGCCTCTGGCGTAAAGAATCGGGAGAGCTGGCGCATATAAGGGGCCCAGGAGTATAGCACTGCAGGGCGAGGACATGGAATAGCAGTTGTATTTTACTGTACTATACTATTATACATAAATCGCAGTTGTAACATCACCGCACATTCGTTATCGTTTATATCATCCCCCCTCCCCAATCTCTCTCTGTGACGATCAATGAAATTAGGAAAAGTTTGCCATTGCACCGGGCGATTCACCCCCCACTACCGTCGTTGGGTTACCGATGTAGGCATATCAAGGAAAAGGACGACGTCGGTGCAGATTGGTGAGCAATGGAGGCGAAGTGACGCAGTCTTGAGGTACGGTGCCGTCCTAGACAGGTATTGAGCCAAAATTTTCTTACTGGCCCCGCAGACGGACCGAAATCCCTCGTCCAGAGCAAGTTTCATTTTGCGGACCCAATTTTTCGCCCCCACGTAGTAGGAGCCTAGAACATAATTATACACTACAACGAATTATTATGTCTTTTGTCCGCAAAAGCGAGAGAGTTCTACAGTAATGTGCGTGATGGGCCCGGGGTGTATAACAAAATAAACAGAGCGGCGACCGTGTGTGTACCAGATGCGGGATATGTGCAATGCAAAATGCGGGAGGGTATATACACGGATGCGTAGATGGTAGTCCGATCCAGTATCCGAGGTCAAAGCGATAATGATAGATGGATAGTCAAAGGCAAGAGTCTCTTGGAGAGAGTCGGGAAATAATTATAAGAAAGACAAGAAGGATTGCGGTGGAAGGCGAAGATTTATCTGTCAGCATAAACGAATGACTGTGCGCTTGGCGTGTATGACGGGAGAACAGAACATGTCCGCGAAACACGAGTCTAAGCAGCAGCGACACCCGTACACACGGGCGGCACCACCGAGCTCACCGCGCTCCACGCATCCGGATACGTGCACCCCGCCACAGCAGTAACCATCGGCCCCGTATCCTGTGCGTCGAACCACCCGTTCCCCACGCTCACAGTCGGCTTCACCGCTGACAGACTGCCCGTCGGTGACGGCGTGGTGAACGTCAGAGTCGCAATACTCGCCGTCGAGGTATACGTGGGCAACAGCGTCGCCAGCGCGTCGACATGCGAGATCGTGATGGGCGGCCACGTCCCGAACGACGCGATAGCGGTGGGGTCGATGGTGCCTGCGCCCGCGCCGCCGGTTTGCCAGGCGCTGAAGGTGCCGTTGAATGGCACCTCTTTGACGTCGAGGGCGGCGCAGGTGCCGACGGAGGTACGAGGGTCTGTAGGCATCCAGCCACCTTGGAGACCGAGCTGGTAGGACCATAAGGGGGAGCGCACGACGCCGTCCGCGGCGGGGGCGATCTATGGAAGGAGCTATGAATGCGAGGGAGACAGAAGAGAGTCGGTCGCACCTTCCATGTCCAGAAGAACCAGTCTTGCATCGCATCCATAGATGCAAGTGTAAATTGTTGTACACCGGCCTTGACGGTGTCATTCCAAGTCGACGAGTCCTGCCAAAGCGAGCAGTCTCCGCCATACGATGCCGTTCCATTCACACCTAAGTAAAATAAGCAACGATCACTCGAGATTGGGTTCTGAGAGGATTTACCGTTAAGGTACAGTCCGCAGTCATTATACCCGTTACTAAATTCCCCCGCAACCGTAACACCGAAGGCTGTCCGGCTACGAGAAAAAAAAAACGTCAACAAGATCCAAAAAAGGCAATGCCATTGCCTTATACGGCCTCCATCCGGAAGAAAACAAAGTACCCACCTCGTATTGATCGACGGCCCCCACGAGTCACATGCCTGCTTGGGCCAAATTCCGCCCGCCGTCAAAGGATCTGTACTCGTCGCAATGGGCGCGTTGTTCAGCTGCCCATCAAACGCAAAGTACGGGTGCGTGTCGAGGATGATGCGGTCCGAGCCCGGGAGAAAGCCCGCCCAGGTGGAAACGCCCTGGAACCCATCGTGGATGCTAATGAAGGGGCCGTGGCCCTCGCCGACGCCAGTGATGCCGCGGATCATGTTGTGCGCTTCCAAGTAACTGTCGGTAGTATGATAAGTGCGGGGAGGAGAATGGGGCGAGGGAGGACGCACAAGGACGTGAGTTGGGGGCGGCCGATTGTGCTTAGAAGGGCTGCAAGGAGGCTCAGTATTGGGTACGTGTAAGAAAAGTTAAGCAAGACTCACCCTCATTTATAATTCCAAACATCGGGATCACATTCGCCCACTCGGGCTGCGTGATAAACTCTACAATGACGCGGATATAGTCGAGCATGCGCTCCGCGTTAGCGACGCCCATGACGCCGTTAAGGAAATTGACCTCCCCGAGCTTGCCAGAGTGGTTGTAGCCTGGGTGGGAAGGACAGAGGTTAGTCATGTGCGGGAAGAACGAGGACCCAGCTCCCAAGTCACACCACAGCGGAGGGAAGAACACAGAAATCACGAAACCCACTAACCATTCTGCGACCCCGGCGCCGTATGCAAATCCAGATTGACACGCAGTCCATACTTGCGGGCCCAGCCCAAGAGGCGGACAATGTACCTGCGCGAGGTGTCAGTACGGTGGGACCTTCCAAGTAGCGGTACACTTACGGCCACACCACTGTATCCAAAAACGGCTCCGCGACCGTCGCGCCTGTCGCATCTGTGCCGACGTCGGACCAGGTGCTATGAACAATGTAAATATTTGGGTATAGATAATAAAGGGAAAAGGCGGTGTATGCGCCGGGCGTCGCACGACGCACGAGCGCATGAAGACAAAGATAAAATAAGAATAGCGACGTACTTGATAGCCCAGAACGGAATCGGCACCCGCACCCAATTGAGGCCCGCGCCTGCAATTTGTGCGATGTCCTGTTCGGTCTGGGAGAAAGGTCAACACTCGAAGTAAGTAACTGCAAAAAACAAACCACTCACGATGAAGGTATCATAATGCGTCTCCATCGTCTTCTGCAAGGTTCCGTCGGCGCGCATCAGCGCGGCGAGGGTCCATTCGTCCGGCGCGGAAGGGTAGGCCTGGAAGAGGGCCGGGGTGATGACTGTGTGAAGAAATGTGTTAGCATTTGGTAGAGGAGAAAATGAGGGAGAGTAAAGTAAATGAACGCAGCGGCCGCGAAGCACAGTTTTTCAATTCGGAATGTGTCACCATCAAGATCAACGATAGATAGGCCCTGGCCACGTTCAATGAGGGGGACACATAACAACACATCGAATGGAAAAGTGCACAGATCAAAGATAGAGAAAATGGTATGGTCCAAATGAAACGAAACAAGCAAAGAGAGAAAATAACACGTACATGGCTCCAACACGAACCTACATTAAAAGATTTCTCCAGTCAGTTATCAGCGCAGAAGTACTAGCTTACACCAAGTGTGCGTGTAGAGTAGACTTACCACCCGCCGAGATTGACACCGTATATTTTATCGTTGCCCCAGTCCCACGATTCGTTGAGGGCGGGGGTCCATGAGTTAGGTTTGGCACCGTCGAGGAAGGGGTTGGAGGGGTCGGCGAGCCCTAAGGTAGATTGGCGTTGGAATTTGAATTTCCACGGATTCGTGGGCCGAAAAAAGAATGCACTCACAATATCCCCCAAACGAATTATTATACACAAAGCTGGTCCCGTCCGCCGTCAGCACCGTACTGCCGTCTCCACCGGTCACCGCTGCGCCTGCTTTCCCTCCAGTATTCGCCGCACCGCCCGCACCGCTTGCACCACTTGCCGCGGCGGAGGAATTGTGCTTCTTGATAACAAGAAAATACACGGGCACGACGACGGCGACGACGATGACCAATAACGCGGCCACCGCGCCCAAGCCGATTAGCCGGCGTTTCTTGGAGGTGCGCGAGGCGACGGGGTAGCCGTTATACCCACCACGCGACCCTCCGGCTGCCGAGGCGCCGGGAGCCAGCAGCAGGTCCGAGTTGTTCGGTGAGCCAGGCGGGTACCGAGGGTCGTCGCGATACCCTGCGCCCGCGGCGGCTAGTTGTGAATCCGTGCCAAAAGCCGCTGTGTGTTGCCCAGGAAGGGGAGAGGCAAAGTTGGAGTAGCCATGAGCTTCGGAATTGGCGGGCTGTGCGTAGGAGGCGAGGAAGGGATCGCCGTTGTCGCGTTCGTGCATCATGGTGGCTTGCTATGCGTTCTAGCTATTTACAAAGAAAGTTGTAACCCTCTCTGTCTCTTTCTGACGGGCGGATGGATCCAAAGTTAGGGTTAAGAATGCTCCCGCGGACAAGTCGAATGCAGATTCCAACGAGTAGGACGACGGCGAAAGGAAGACCAGCAAGGGCGAAGGGTGGTGGAAGAAAGCAACGAAGGGCTGTTAACCCCGCATGCAGACTGTTGCAGTACTGTTGCGGATCGCGGGCGCCATGTGTGATTGCCATATTGATCGCCAGCGGCAACCACTGCGGGGGTCGATCTGTTTTCCACGTGGGAAAAAGGGCTTGGATTTCTTACTACCACTCCGCTGAAAATCTTCCCCGAGGCGGAGGAAATCATGATTTTTTCCCAGCAAGTTTCTCCAGGCGGGAGAACAAAGGGTCCTTTCTCCTCGCGAGAAAATAAGTTGTTCTCCCGACCGGAGAATTTTCGGATGGCCGGTCCGGCCAAATTTGGCGGGCGTTTGGATAATTTTGGTTCTTTCAAGCGGGGAAACAAAGAGTTTTTCGGCCGAGAAAAGAACCCTTTGTTATCCAGGCTGGAAAAACATGGCAGGATAAAATCATGATATTCTCCACTTTGGGGAAGATCTTCGCGGGAGTTGTAGTAAGAAACCCATGTCCGTTCTCCCACAGGGAAAACAGATCAATCGCCGCAGTGAACGTTGAACGGCTATTTCTTCAATGCTTTTCTTCGCCGCTGTATTTGATATTCCTAGTTGAAAAATGAAGGGTGGATGTTCAACGTTCAACCACACCCAAACTCCGTTCTCATTTATTTTTTTCCTCACTTCACCGTGGATCGCCCACTTCGACGATCACCCAAAGATCGCCGGGCAGCCCAGGCCGCATATATGAGAACCGCAAGAGGTCCGCAGCAACTGACTTCAGCTATTTCTTGCACGAATTCAAACAGATTCCAGTCAAATTTAGCCTTCAGGTAATATTTTTGACCAGGTTGTATTTTGGTTCACCCCGGTTCACGAGGTTTGCGGTAGGTGTTTTCCCACCAGTGCGTGCTTTCCATGGCCGCTGGCCAATCATTAATCATTACTTAAAACCAGTTCCTGTAGTAGGATAAGACTCAGGATAAATTGACCAGCGTGTATGTCCCGCGTTCTATTGAATTTATTCTCCGACAAAAGGTCGGCGAATTGCATTATTTTTGCTCTGGGATTGACACCCATTTAGATTACAGTCAAACTTGCAGGTTTTCTGTGTTAGCCGTAGGTCGACCTCCAACCTATTGGCTTCAACATTGGCTCAGCTGCTCTAGAAATGATTGAAGGGAGTGAGAAGGGAACATGACCGTTGCGGACGGGCGCCGGTGCGGGCTCCTCCGTTTACAATATGTACAGTACCACAAGTCTGTGCAACGTGCGGGTGAATGGCGAAGGAGTTACCCCGGTGGGAGACCGGGCGGAGGGCCGGGGGAGCAGGACATGGGCAGGCTCCACCAGCTCTAGCTTTTTCATGTCCATTCACGTCTTTCGCCTTCAGATCCCCCACCCGTGTCTGGCTTGCTCAGGTTTCAAGTTGCAGGGAAATCCCCGGACTTTGAATTGCGGTCCGACTCGTCCGAAATTTCCCAGCAATCGCGTCAACTCAATTGATCCGGATATAGACGCGTCGCTCCACGTGATCGTGTAATCGTACCACCAGAAGAAAACTTTCGATTCGGATTCTCTTCTAAGTAATTCTCTCCGGTTTACTTTTCACATAGGACCACTTCTTACTTTGAAGCTTCTTTCGTTTCACCCCCAACATCTAGCTTGGATAACAAGAAACTTGAAGGAATCGAAAAAGTCGTTGCATACAACCCCCAGAAGCTCGGAATTTGAAGGAATCCATTCAAAATGGCCATTTCAACGTACCTCCTTCTCCTCCTCACCCACCCGATGGAATTCCGTACCCTGGTGCAATACAGCATCTACCACGATAAACGCGATATTACTGCGCCGTCGGAGCACCCCACCACGGGCTGGGACCGGCCCAGTATGCGTCGGTGTTGGGAGCTCCTCGACCTGACCAGTCGCAGCTTTTCAAGTGTGATTAAAGGGCTGGAGGGCGATCTAGCGCGAGTTGTATGTATATTTATTCATTATCTCTTTTATTGAGAGCTGACGAACGCACGTAGGTTTGCCTGTTTTATCTAGTCTTGCGTGCCCTGGACACCGTCGAGGACGATATGACCCTCCCGTCGCACGTCAAGCAGCCGATATTGCGCGCGTTCCACCAACACACCCTCACCACTGGGTGGAACTTCACAGACTCTGGGCCTAATGAAAAAGACCGCGAGGTCCTCGTCGATTATGCCGTCGTTGTGGAGGAGATCCGCAGGCTGCCCGCCGCGGACCGGGACGCGATAGTGAGCATTGCGCAGAAGATGGGCGTGGGGATGGCGGATTTCGCGGAGCGTGCGGAGTCGTATGCCGCTAACCAGGAGAAGACGGAGAAGCGCGGCGCATGGGCGGGGGAGGCTAAGGACGACGGGAAATACCTCCTCACCATCGCCTCGTACGAGCTCTACTGCCACTACGTCGCGGGCCTCGTCGGCGAGGGGCTCTCCCTCCTCTTCGCCGCCTCCGGCAAGGAATCCCCCCTCATCGCCCACCAGCTCGAGCTGAGCAACCACATGGGGCTCCTCCTACAGAAGACCAACATCACGCGTGATGTACGCGAGGACGTCGAGGACGGGCGGTTCTTCTGGCCGCGCGAGATCTGGGGGAACCCTAAATACGGGAAGTTCGAGCGCATGGAGCAGCTGTGCGAGGCGACGCCCAAACTTGCGGAACGGCCATCCGCCGCGTTCAAGGAGAAGGCGGCGTTGGCGGCGGCGAATGGTGTGGGGCAAGAGCAGGCGTTGTATGTCCTGAACGCGCAGATCCTTGACGCGCTACGCCACGCGACGCCTTCACTCGACTATCTCCGCCTCTTGCGCAACCAGTCAACGTTCAACTTCTGCGCCATTCCCGCGACGATGGCAATGGCCACGCTCGAGATCTGTTTCAACAATCCGAAGGTGTTGGGCGGGAATGTGAAGATTCGCAAGGCGGATGCTGCAGGGGTAAGTATTTTTTTTTCCTTTTTGCTGCGAAACTTCCCCTTCATACTCTCGCCTGATTTTTCGGCTCTTTTTCACACCTACCTCTACTCACCGTCGTTCATACTTCATCATCGTGCTTGATCCTTTTCGTCTGCTATCACTTCCTTCTCCCTCTTACCTCATCTTTCCCTCATGCTCGTCTTCTCTTCTTCCCTCGTCTTGTTTCCACCCTTTAACCTTCTCTCCGCCTCACCAAATGCGCTTGCTAATGTTTACTTCCAAGTTAATAATGCGTTCCACAAACCCCCGGGAAGTCTCCCTCATCTTCCGCGAATACGCGCGCCGCATCCACGCCCGCGTCACCCCCCGGGACCCAAGCTTTACAGGGATCAGTGTCGCGTGCGGGAAGGTGTGTTTCGTTCTTTCGGTCGTTTTGCATCCACTCACCAACCCTTGTCCCTCCCCAGATCGAACAATGGTGCGAACACCACTACCCCTCCTTCATCCAGCTCTCCACCGCTCCCCCCTCCGCCTACGGCTCCCCTGCTACCCGCCAAGCAATAAACCACCTCGACGCCCGCGGCCGTACGCACCTCTTCTACGAACAACTCGAGACAGACCGCGCGCAGCTCGCGCGCGTCGAGAAGTACAAGGCCGACGTCGCGTCGGGCAAGCGGAAGCCCGTACCGGACGCCGGGCAGGGCGATGTGGGGATGTGGGAGCTGGCGGGGTACGTAGGGGGCGGGATTGCCGTGCTGATTGCGATTATCTTTGGGGTTGTGTGGCTTATTTTGCAGATCGCGGATTAGGTGGGACTTTGCGCGCGGCGACCTGCCAGTGCAGAGGCGCCTGGGCGTTGTGTCCGTCCGTCGTTAAAAAAAGAGGGCTGTGAGGAGGACAGCAGACATATTGAATCGTCTTGTATATTACTACGCATTCTGTTCCTCACCCACTTTTGTGGTGCTCACATATCGTTATTCCTCTAGATTCGGCCTCTCGATGCAATAAAATGCTATAGACGATTGCTGTGTCCCAGTATAATCGCGTGTTGTGCTTGTTTCTTGCAGTGATATGCTATAGTATGATACATCGGTCCATCGAACTTATATGCCTTTATCCCCCCGAACATCTCACACTCCTTCCCCAATCATCCTCCCCGGTCTTTCCACCCAGCCCCTCCACGCCTCCACAAACGCCGCCATCTCCGCCCCCTCCACAACCCGATGGTCCACCGTCCACGAAACGGGCAGCTTCAGCCTCCGCTGCCCCCTTCCGTATTCATCCCCCTCCCCTCCCTTTGCGGACACGAATCGCCCTAGCGCACCCGCAGACGACTCGGAGTCGTAGCGGTTTTTCTGCCAATACCGCTCGCTCACGTCCAGTTCCCACTCCGCCCTTCCCAGCGCGACGATGGCGACCCCGCCCCCATGGATGAGGACGGGTGCAGCGCCCGTCCCGTGGCCGGCGGCGCCGACGTTGGAGACGCTGATGGTCCCTCCGCCGCTTAGGTGCTCACGCGTCAGCCCGCTCGGCGTTCTTCGACCCAGGGCCGCCAGATGCGCGATTTGGGACGAGAGCGCGTAGATGGAGGAAGAGTCGGCGGCGCGGAGGAGGGGGGTGTAGAGCCCCGAGGGGGTGGCGAGGGCGAGGGCGATGTCGGCGTGGGGGCGGATTGTCAGAGTGGGTTTGGGATTTGAGGATGAGGGTGGGGAGGACGAAGAGGAGGGAGTGATGGAAGCCCGGAAAAGTGGCCAGTCCATCATCGCACGGGCGAGAGTTTTGAGCAGGAAGGGGAGGTACGTTACACGCGTGTAGCGTCCCGTCTCAGGGACCTCTGGCCTTTGAGGCAGGCCAACGCCGGGGCCTAACGCCTGTGCCGGGTCGAAAGGCGCGTTGTTCACGTCTTGAGAAGCAGATGGAGGGAGGTAATGGGCGGGAATGTGCGCGTTGAGGAGAGGTAGGAGAGCGTGCAGCTCTGTAATGTCGAGCGTGGCGGAGTAGCCGAATTGCGGGATTTCGAGGCTCTGAGGTGAAAGCGACATATTAGCTCGCTCGGCAGAATTAGGTTCAAGAATAAGAGTGGACAGACCTTGACCATCGCGCGCCACATCGCGTGTCGCGTACGGCTCAGCTCGACCACGACATCTTCGCCCGATTTTGTATATGTCGGCGTAGAAGATGAGGAAGAGCCAGCGAGGAACGCCTCTACGTCACTCTTTTCGATCCGTCCGCCTTTTCCGCTCCCTGGTGCGAGCTGCGCGAGGTCGACGCCTTGTGCGCGCGCAAAGTGACGCGTAGAAGGCGCGGCGAGGACGTTGTCCGCACCTCCACCCGTTGGAGGCGGGAATGAGGGGTCTAGTGGGTGCGGGCGGCGCGTGGGTGCGGACTCTGTCGCCGGTGAAGGCACAGGCTCCCTCGGCACCTCCTCCTCCGCTTGCAATGATATCGGCGGTTCCTCTTTCCCGCTTTCCTCAACACTCCGGCTCCCCTCATCGACACCAGTCTCACCCTCCTCCTCCACCTCAATCACACAAAGTCCCTGCCCGACCTTGGCGACCTGCCCCTCCTGCACCAGCAGTTCTTTCACCACACCATCCCACGGACTGGTGATCTCGACGCTCGCCTTGTCGCTCTGCACCTCGCATAGCGGGTCGAACGCCGTGATCGACGCGCGCGGGGCAACGCTCCAGCGGATGACCTCGCACTCAGTGATGCCCTCACCGATGTCCGCGAGCTTGAAGGTGTGCGTTACCGTGCGGGAGGCGAACCGCGCGTTGCTGTAAGTACTAGCATAGAACAGGGGGGTGAGGCGCGGGGAGCGAAGGCTGCGGAGGAACATGGGGAGATTGTAAATGGGTTCAGGGGCTATAGAGCGCGTCGGATTTCACGAATAGTCCTAGTGGTCCAATGCAGAGGTCCCAGTGTGGATCCAAGCAAGCCAGAATCGGGACCGTATTCCTAGGCGTAGAAAAGGCAAATCCGAGTTCGTGAAGGTGAGGGAGAAGTGCAAAGCAAGCGCGAGCCGGATCTTGGGGGTGACTGTGACTGTCACACATCAGATGGGATGGCTCGCTTGGACCGAATAAATCGGCGAAAAATGAAAAAGACAATGTCACGATTTCTAAAATTTGAAGGACATCGTCTCTGCTCGGCCCTTCGTTCGACGTATAAATGGCGGGTTCACCTGAAGGGTTGCGAACAGCTTTAATGCGTGAGTAGGGATAAATTAATGTGTGCTCTAGTCTATAGTACCCTAAGCAGGTAGGCCTTTACTTTCACATAGGGTCATCATCCGGCACCGCCGTCACCGCCGTCTTATTGCATCGTAGGTGTGAGTGGTCTTGGCTTAGACTCAGCCTCAGTTTTCCTTAAAACAGCTTCGGTTCGACGGAGAACAGATTCGAGCTCGGCTTGAGCCTGGTCGGTCGCGGAGGGGCCATGGTGCGCACCCCCGCCCCCGAAGAGCTCGGGTCCGTCGCGGATGAGCGCAATCACGACCTCGACGGCGATGAGTGCGATGATGACGAGCTCCATGCTATGCGTGGAGGTCTACGGTGAACGGTTGGTTAATTGAATGGATGGGAGATAGACCAGGAAGAGTGTACTTCGGTGAGCAATTGGCGAAGGACAGATTGGGCCTGCAGTAGTTGGTAAGATAAGTTAGTAGATTAAGAGGGAGACGAACCTCCGCGGCGTAAGTTATCTTGTCGTTGACCGAGTCTGTGCGTACTTTGACGTCCAGGGCGTCGCTCATGGAGTCGAAGTACTCTGAACGTTGGATAAGTCTCATGAACCGAGGAAACAACACAAAACGAAACCCACTCTCGAGCTCCGGCTCGGTCCAGTAAAAATCTGGCACATCGCTGAAATTTTCGCGGTTAAGATTGAGACCTTGGCGGAACTTCATCAGCTCCCCAAGCTTCTTGACAAGCGCGGTGCGGCCCATGCCGGGTTTGCCGCTTTTCGCGAGAGCGAGTGGCAGGAGAGCCATAGACGAGAGATACTCGTCCAGCGCGACTTCCAGTGCAGAGAGGGCTGTTGAGCGGGAGAGCGCCTGGGAGAAGGCGTACCGCGCAAAGAGCGTCTCTGGAGGGAAACTCATGGGCGGGTAGGGTGTGGGCGGGGTTATTTCGTTCAGAGGGGGCGACTGGCCGAGGATTATCAGGTCACCTTGGAGGCGGGTGGTTCTGCAGAAAACACCAAAACGCAGATTAGTGATGCTCGTGGGCGCGACACTCACAACGCAACTCTATAGGATCTATCACGAATTCGAGTTCCTCTGTTTCCGGCGCGCGGAGGGGCGCGACTTCAATCCCGGGGACACCGCCGATGACTTCCAGCGCGAATCGATGTGCCTCGTCCTCTTCCAGACCCCAGCACACGAACGAGCCGTTGGCAAACACAAATACCTCACCCGGCTCTCCCGCTGCCTTGCCCTTGCCCCAGCGCGAGAACCACCACGCGTCGTGAAACTTTTGCGAGCTGCCCAAGCTTTGGAGTTGCGGATGGGTGCGAATGCGTGAGAGCAGATAGCGCTCTGCAGTGGCGAGAGTAAAAACAGTTTGGATGCTGCTGCGGGTGGGTGTGGGATTCACGCGGATGGGAAGGGAGGCGGAGGCGGAGCGGCGGAGGGGGGTCGTGGATTTGCGCGGTTTTTTGGGTGAGTCCGAGTCGGGGATGTCTTGCACGGGGGTCGCGTATGTGCGCCAATGGATTTGCGGGGTTTGTCTAGGCAGACAGAACCGCCGTGTAAACGCGCGAGCGAGCATCGGGACGCGTCGAGGAAAAGTGAAGGAAAGGTTTCGCAAACAAGGGCAAACTAACAAAATAAAGATTTATATATTCGAGTCGGCTTTCTACCAGCTTCAAGGGTTACTATCCCAGATTTACTGCAGTTCTACACACATTTTCGAAATGAATGTGGAGAAATCGCAAGTAGAGCATTTAGTTATTGATCTCAAGCTTTGGTAACTTTACTTATTGCTGGTCAACCGCGCGCGTCGCGTGGGCGAAGTATTCATTTGCGGGTTAGACAACTAGGGCAGCCGCTCGCGGGGTAGCTCAAAGGAATATATTATCGACATTTTGTTGCGGTTCTCTGTCGGTGTCGAACGGGCCGCGAATACAGGCGCGTCGATACGCTGGTGGTATAGTTTTGTTTATGATTCGAATTGCAAGGCTCAACCCGATACAAGCTGCTCAATCCTCGTAGCCTTGGACCGGTCTCCGGGGACGGTTGGGGACTAATTAAGCATGCCTATTAGGCCGAGCTTCGACCACAAAGGTACAGACGGACCTGGATATGAGAGAGGAATGGGCTCTGCGGCCTTGTAACCCAGACGCTCCTTGACTGGAGGGACGGTGACGAGAATAACCGGGCCTATCGCGCCAATGACACAAGAGTAGAAGAGGACGGGGAACTCATGCGCCTGCCGTTGCTGTGGTCGACTGTAAGCGTCGAAGGGAGGATACACGAATAAAAGGGCGCACAAGGAGGCGATAAGTTGCTCGGAATGGATTGTTCATGGTCAAAGGTCGAATGCTGATGTAATCGTTGCTTCTTGCCTTTCACGGTCATCTTGCCGCTTGACTCTGAACCGCCATGTCGATGGAAGAGAGTATCAGCTTGGAGGAGACCAACAAAATCCGTATCTCCCTCGGTCTCAAGCCACTCACGGACGATGGCGCACCCGCAGACGACAAGGATAAGCAGGCGGAGAACAACTACGCAAAACAGCGCGAGTCGGAAATCAAGCAGCGCGAGTCAAAGTAACCCAGGTCCGCCGCCTTCACTCTACAGAATTCTCTGACGCGCTTCCCTCTTTTTACAGGAAGATACAAGACCGGATAGCCAAGTGAGTACCTTGTTTCATCCTGCGACGGTCGCTTTTATTTTTGTTGCTGCAGTTGTTCATGAAGTTGTAGGGTCAAAAACCGCCGCGAGCTCAATGCGTCGCTCAAGGGCTCGACGTTAGGCGACGCGGACGGCGACGACGATACCATGAAGTGGATCAAGAAGAGCAAGAAGCGGGAGAAGGAGCTGGCGCGGAAGCGCCTGGAGGAGCTCGAGAGCATGGACAAGGTCTTTCAGGGCGACGAGTACACTGAACGTGCGTATCTGCGTTTAATTACCTAGTTGCAGCTCACACGGCGGCAGGCGATCTGGTGGGGCTCAAGGTTAGCCATGACTTCGAGGACATGGACGAAGGCGATGCCCGCATACTCACCTTGAAAGATAGCCGCATCCTCGACAACGAAGGTCCGTCGCCATTCTATTTTGCCCGCGTCTTCTAATGACCACCTTGCAGAGGACGAGCTACAGAATGTCGAGATGGCTGAAGACGAGCGGACGAAGAAAAACAACGAGCTCAAGATCAAGAAGCGGGATTACACGGGGTACGACGACGAAGAGTTTGTACCGGGGCACGAGGGCTTGAAGCGGTCTGTGCTGTCCAAGTACGACGAGGATATCGACGGCGTGCAGGAAACGGGCTTCCGCTTGGGCAACTCCTCCGTTCAAACCAAAGCCGCGAAGGTGGAGGAACAGAAGCACGCGGCCGCAGCGGTAGTCAACAAGTCGCTCTTAAATATCGACTATGCTAGTACGTGCCGAGTCATGTCGCTCTGCGTAACTAACCCCGGCGCAGAAACCTTCTCAACCACAGATTATCTGCAGGAAGGCGACGTCGGGTTCAAGAAGCCGAAGACCAAGAAGAAACGCTCTTCGCGACGGGCACCCGACGCAGAGCCTGCGCCGGAGGACCAGATGGATGTCGACCAAAAGCCGATCGTCCCTCGGGTACGCGAGCTGGACGCCAATTTCGTAGACGACGACGACCTTCAGGCTGCTTTGGCACGGTCGCGGAAGGCGAAGCTCCGCAAGGCCACCAAGATCACGCCAGAACAGCTTGCCAAAAAGGGTGGGTGATGCTCATACGAATGAATGTTTGCTAATAAACGTCGCAGTTGCCGAACAGCGCGCAATGGAAGAGGCGGAGGAGGCGCGCGAGATCGTCAAGATTGAAGACGTGGACGATGATGAGGACGGTGAAGGCGCCGGTGGCGGCCTCACTTTTGACGACACGTCGGAATTCGTGCGGGCGGTTGGAAACAACCCAATTGTGAAGGAGGAGCCGAAAGAGCGGCCTGTCGCACCGTCCAAGCAGGCTTCGCAATCGCGGGATGTGTCGATGGCCCCCGGCGACGTGGCACTCGACGAGCTGGAGGCCGGGGAAGTCGAGATGAAAGAGGAGGAGGAAGAGGATGACATGGCCATAATCGACCGCATCGAAAACCTGCTGAAGACCGTCGAGGCCGAGCAGGCTGAAACGAGCCAGTTTGGCATCGCGGATGACGGTATCGGCGGTACTGCGTCGGAGCAGACGTTCCGCTCCGGGCTCGCGGGGACGGTCAATATCCTGCGGCAGCAAGGCGTCCTCGCCAAACCCGCGGACGAGCAGCAGGCCCGCGAGCGGGTGCAGTTGGAGCGCGATCGGTGGTTGGCGCAGCAGCGGCGCGCTATCGAGCAGCGCGAGATGGACAAGTGGCAGTCGCGCGGGTCAACCAAAGATCAGGCGACGCGGGAGCAGATGAACCGGCAGCGCGAGCAGCAGGAGGCGCGCGATACGGTGGAGCACTTCAAGAACTACAAGCCGGATGTGAATTTGGTGTATTATGATGAGTATGGGCGGTCGTTGACGCCGAAGGAGGCGTGGAAGGCCCTGTCGCATCGGTTCCATGGCAAGGGCTCGGGGAAGATGAAGACGGAGAAGAGGCTGAAGAAGATTAGGGACGAGGAGAAGCAGCAGGCAATGTCGAGCGGGGACACGCCGTTGAGTATGACCAAAGCGTTCCAGATGAGGCAGGAGAAGACGGGGCAGGCGCATATGGTGTTGTCTGTCGGGAACAGAGGGTGCGTGCATTCATTCCGGCTCACAGTCCAACCAACTCATGTCGGGTTCTAGTGCTGTCCCTCAAGCCGCCGAATTCTTCGACGCGCAGCCGCTCTCCAAGACCAAGACGGAGAAGGCGAAGAAGAAGAAAGAGGGCAAGGGCGGCGCGCCGCCCGTCGAGAGCGGGTTCATGACGCTCCCGGCGCCGCAGATGCAGTCCCTCCTCGCGTCCGCCAACGCCTCCCCTGTCCCCTCGGGCATCAACTCGAGCTCGCCTGCGCCCAAGCCTGGCTTTTCGAGGATTTCGTCGGCGGTGGATTCGCCTGCCGCGGGGGGCGAGGACGGAGGGGAGAGGTCAAAGGTGACCTTTGGGTTTGGGACGAAGAGGAAGGCAGGAGAAGAGGCAACAGGCACGCCGCCCGCGAAGAGGAGGTGATTCTGAAGCAGCAATTGTACAATATAGTATACGTCTATGTAGATGATTTTCCTGCGTCCTCGCACGGCTGCAAGCTCGCAGTAAAAATATTACTGTACTAGTGGTCCCAAAAGAAATCAACGTCGACGTCAACATGGTCTTTGCTTTTCTGCAAGTTCGAAGACAAACATAATATGTAGTACTGCAGACATCGGGTTTCCGGAAAAAAAACCTTCATGAACAACTTGTGCCTTTCTTTTGGTGTAAACTTGCGCTGAGTATAGAACGCATGGCATAAGAACTGGATTCATTGCAAGCTATAGACGAATGTAGCCACTATCATGAAACTCTTCCCATGTAGGAATGTGAATGGTCTGAGCGATTAAGAGGGCAGTTCAGTCGAGCCACCACGGTGAATCCCTGTCAATAGGATCGTGCCTCCCAAGAGTCATTGTCAAGCAGAACGCAGACTCGAAAAGGTTGGCGACATGGTGGTTGGATCTGAGCAATAAAAAAATCGCACGAAGGCTTTTATAGCGGCCGCTCGGCTGATGCCGGCCGAAGTCTGCCGTGCTTCGCGCTCACGTGGACCGTGGCGCCTGAATTATGTAGGCCAAAATTCAAAGCCGAAGGGTACAGTTTGGACGAGGTCGCAGACTCGGATTTCAGGGACCTGAAGTAAAAGGCATCGAAATTCCACTGCACCGCTCAATGTTTGTACGGACAAACAAGTCTGCCACTCTCGCTCTTCTTCCTCTCCGGGCTCTCCCTTCATGTCGCTCGCCCATTCCGCTTCAGCTCCGTGCCTGGTAAGCTATTCATTCGTCCTGTGCGAGCGTCTCCGGCCCGAGGTAAAGAGTACGTGTTGGGATATTAAACAACCTCAACTTTGAGTCGAAGCGACAGGAGTAAGAGGCATGGGCCTTTCGGCGAAGTCGAGGAGCGTTTTAACGAGCATTAGAATTATTGTATTTCAAGGTATGTAGCATAGATAACTAGGTCCTACCCGAGCTCTGGTCACGATCGAATCCACAACTGCACTTGATTGGCGGGGCAGGTGAATTGACCCCAGCCCTTGCTGTCGATCTCGGTGCGATCATTCTCAGACATGAAGCTGCGAAAGACCGACCCGGCATGTTCCTATGCACCACCTATATTAGAATAAGAAGGCGCGGGAAAGGCAAGAAACCTACGCGTCCGACAAACATGCGGATGGTGTGGGTAAAGTCTCCCGCGCTGCTGTCGGTGTTAGCGGCATTTCTCCTGGTTTTCTGTGGATCACTCACGCCTCCTTATTGCTGAGGATCACCGCGCATCCTGGGTGACCGGAGTCACCCATGCGTACAAAACCTATGCATTTAGCATCCTGGAAGTAGTCGTGGCAGGGTCCGTAGGCAAATTGCTTGCGTGCCTCTATGAGTAATGTGAGATTTCGGGAGACTTCAGCGTTGTAACATTCTTCGTTGGGGTATAAATCTCCATAAAAAACACAGCTGAGCACTGGTCAGATGTGGCAGATTCGGAATCTTGAAAATGCCCACGGATGTCCGTCCGGTCGCAACAGAATCAAAGAGTATGCTTGTATCTTGAAGTTGCCGTCTACCTAAAGTGCGTCAAGCATGAAATGGCGAGAGGTGCGAATGTACTCACCCAGCTCTCTAAACTTTGCCCTATGACCTAAACAGCGAATTAACGCGAAAGAATAGGAGGTTAAATAGGCGACGGTACGGTACTTCGGTAACCATGAGCAAGACGCGAAAGGGTGAAAACGCTGCATCGCTCACTCGTGGTTATCTACAAACGTAACAGCATCTCTTGGCTTCTCCTTGACGATTGTATTATTTAAAATTGATCGCAAGTCGTACTCGGAGGGATGCTTGCTCGCATGATGGAAATTCATGTGAAGCGGTACGTCGAAAAAGGCGGTCTGCAGCTCTGTCAATTTGTCTTTTTGAAACTGCAAGGAGAAAGTCGTACTTCGCCTCGAAAAGCCTGGATATAAGGCATTATGGATTTCAGGCTGCGGGTCGTTTAGTTACAAGGTTTGGCGGCAAAGTAGTGGAACACATACTCTCCCGACCAGTATTCGGCTGTATCAAGAAATAAATGGGACGAGATAGGAATACAGAAAGGAGACGTACAGACTGAAAACATTCGAGGCTTCTTGGATTGGCTTCGGACGTGTGTTATCTATGCTAGCTTCAGCCCAATTCGCTATGTAGGAGAACATTTTACTTACAAAACGGTGAAGAAACCGTCGGTCCATATGCTTAATAGCGTCGAGTCGGAATCCGGCTGCGCCCGTAGTCTGAGATAATTGATTAGCGAAGAGATCATAAGAAGAGCAGGGATTAGCACCTCGAGAATCCAAACTCCCCAATCCAATAAATCCTTCTGGACATCACTAAAAAGAAGAAGCGGTTAGAGCGCACAATGTTTGAACGAGAAATGATCTTGCGGGTGACGATGATCTATCTAGGGTATCGTTAAACGACTGGAAAACTAGAGAGTCGAATTTTTCACATCCACACCGAGCAAGTAGTCGTAATTTCCGAGTTCCTTGGATACATGTTGTGACCACCCTTTTCGGCCCTCGCTCGCGATGCAATAAATTGCTTTGGTGCGCGTTCTGTGGTCCCAATCAAGGCCTGCCTTCGAGCGTTAGTCACGCGCAGATAATTTTGGAGACCAACGTGCCGGTGAAGTGTTCATGTCTCCACTTGAAGCTGCTATACTACAGAGAATGAGAAAATTGCGAACCGACAAAAGCTATCGCATACTTTATTGCCTCTGCCCTTAAAGTCAAAGGCAGTCCATCCCTGGTTTTAATTGAGAACACGATACAACTTTAACTAGACACAGCTTACATCGATGTCTCTTACAGGCCCTTCGTCGACGAGACGATTCTCAGGATTTACGGGGACAGCGCGGAACGCCTCAACTCTGTCCGCTCCGAGTTTATGCTGTCGAAAAGAAACTCAGAAACGGAAATAAATCAACCGCGAAGAATAGCGGAACATTTAAAACGGCGTCGATGAGAATATCTACGCCATGGGTAGTTGCCACTTGACAGGCCCGGAGGAGTTCATCTCGTGTACCCCACCGCGTCTTCACAGTGCCTTCGAGTTCCACCCTGAATTTATTAACGCGGATAACTATCAACAGCAAACTTACCCTTCTGGTCAAATTCCCCAAGATCCCACTAAACCAAAGCATAAGATGGAGAAGCCGTTAATTGTGAGTATAGATACCAAATCGTAGGCGTCGTATCCGCGTCCGAGTTGGTTCTCGCCCTTGTTAGGAGGCGGGAGCCAGATTTGAGTGAACCCAAGCTCAGCAAGCCGCGGAATCTCGCATTCAAGATGCTTCCACCAGCTCATATCCTTGTGCGTTGTGTCCCAAGTGAAGAATTGCAGCTAGGGTCGCTGGGTAAGGTGAGGGTTTAAACTATTCATTGCGCTTGTACCATCAAAGGGTTATTGGGATTTCCCTCTGGGCCGAGCCGCATTCTGCGCAACGCGGGCCCGGGAGGCAGAAATCCCAAAATCCACGTCTTGAGTGCAGTAAACATGGTGGCAGGTTCAACGCGTCCGGTCGCCGTGATGGCGGAGTTTGACTTGCTCTCGGCATCGAGTCGGCAACCGGTTCTCCGTGCGTGCATGCACACAAAGCTGAAATTTCGGTCCGTAGCACTGAAGTGTTTCTAGCATAGTCTGAATAATTGTCCGCGGCCAGACGCCGGTGACCGAACGGTCAGAATTATTATTGCAGCAGAGCTGCCAGTGTGGAAGCGAAAAACAAGAAGAAGAAAGCTGAGGGTTTGCCGCCGCTCGATCTCGAGGGTGGACCGGGCGAGCTGGCAATCCGCTCCTCAACCTTGCTGCCGCTCTCGGGCAGCAGGTGCCGACGGGCGTTAACACGACTTTGCCCGGGACCTTCGCATGGATGGTTCTTTCGTTTATTAACGATTCCTCAGGCTAACTATCCTGGTCTAGACTTAAGGACCAGGCTATCCCACTAAAGACAAGCCGACACCCTTTGTCAATGACCGGTTGAGCACAGACATGCCGAAGTTTTCGAGAAACCTTCGTGAATATGCTCACTACTTACTTTAAAAATACAATAATCCTAATGGTCGTTACAGTCATATCACCTGCTCCCTCTTCAGCCAGTGCATCCCACTTTCCGTCGTCGAGACGCTTACCGCCATAGAGTGTCTAGGCTTACCCGACCCCTCAGCTAGCGGTTCATGGCCGTTCTTCTCCTCCGTCGACGAACGATCCTCAAGCTCAAGCGCGTTTGCTCTGCTCAAATGGGTTGTCGCGGCCTCGCCTCCCATGTGCGCGAGGTCTTCCTGTCGTCCCTCTCCGTCAAATAAGACTGCTGTCTCCTCCAAAGTGCGACCTGCATCAGGAGATTCAGAGCGACTTCGAAGTTTTGATGCCAGTAAAAACGAACCTTTGGTTTCCACAATGTAAACACAGATGAAGGCAAGCTCGATGGCTAACCAGGCCAAGTAGGCCAAGTAGTAATACCACCCGATGGCGTCGATCGCCCATGGGTTGACGAATTGATTGAACGCGGAGGTAAGGAACACGACAAGATTCTAAAACTGATTGAGCGCGGACTGTACGAAGATGATTCGAAGACAATCACCATGACCGCGAACCCCTTCGCGCGAATCTTATAGGGCAGAATTTCCAGCGTGTAGGCCACCAGCATCGGTGTATACGCGAGGTCGTAGAAGAAGAAAAATATGAAAATGATTGGAATGGTCGCTTTGGCGGCGGCTTTTTGGTGCATAGTGTTGAATATTGCCTCGGAGGTGGTCCACAAAACGAAAGAAAACAACATCCCAGCGTTGGAGATGATGAAAAGAGTGCGCCGTCCCATATAATCGACTAGGAAAGATGCCACGACGGCAATGCCAAAGTTGAAAACCTGAATATAAAGTTTAAGATGTAGAACCGACTGCTCGAACGGGTGCTTTACCTGTAAACCAGCGTTAATCGTGGCCTTGGTGTGCGTCCCGTTTATCCCAACACCCTCAAGCACGAGGTTGATATAGTAGCTAACCTGTTTTCCAAGGTGAGTGAGTTATCGATCACATCCTGCTTATAGTCCAGCTAACCAAGCCGTTGCCAGACCACTGCGAGAAAATAGCTATAGCGATGATAATTCGCATTCGTTTTCGGTTTCCAGGAGTCCTGAAAAGGGCCCAGTACGAGGTTCCGCGATTGATCTCGTCCTGCAGCCGAAGTCCATGTCGTATTTGGGCGAGTTCGAACTGAACGAGCGGATGGGGTTCGGTGGAACCGTTTGCGTGAAATTTGGACAAAACTTGGGCGGCTTTCGACTCCTGTATCGGAGTTGGAGCACGTAACGGGAGGCGGACAATCTGGCACTCACGAAACCCCTGGACATTAGAAATCTGGGGGACTCTGGTATGAACCTAGGAAGATTAGTTTGCAATCCGCCATGGAGACAAAGAAACCGCATACCAAACAAGTGTGACCTGCAGGAGAGGAATGGCAGCTTGAACCAGGGTTGGTGCACGCCATGACCATTCGTTGCCAGTCTTGGCGGTGTAGGAAGCACCAAAACAGATCTACGAAAGGTTCAATACAACATCAACGCTAGTTAAGACCGCAATACCCAGGCCGAGATGATGCTCCCCAGGTACCAATTCGAGTTGTACAGTGACGTGATTTTGCCTCGCTATACAATGTAAGAACACAGTCGTCTACGTGCCCGATTCCAACATACCTGGGTCGGATAGGCTAGCTCAATTAGAAGCAACGGGGCGGCGTTCAAGCAGAATGTTAACCCAAATCCAACTGGGCAATGGATGAGAAAAATAGCAGCAGAGTGAGTTGTTACCGACTTAAAACACGCGCGCAAATGAGGACGGTGACGCTCCATGCCGATATTTGGAGGGCGACACCGGCAAGCATGATTAGGGAGCCTAGAAATAGTGCCGCTCGGCGGCCCAGCAGATCACTCGCATAACTGTGGGCGTGGAATGAGAATGGGATTAATAGTATGCAACGCAAACTCGTACGGGGTAAACGGTAGTCCCTGAGGAAATATTGAGAACACGCTTAGCGTAAACGAAACAACATACTGCAAGGCCACCTATGCTCTGAGCCGAATTGATGATACCTGAAAAGAGCTTGAGCATCGAAGAGAGTAGTCGACGTGTCACATACCGAGGATACGGCCCGTTGGGTAATGGAAGAAATCCTGCCAGTCAGGTAGAATTTGCAGGCCTGGGTCCAGATAAGAAAGAAAGTGTTGCATCTACGAGGGCGGGCTTACCATTTATCAGGGACGAGTCGAGTCCGTTTGCCGACGAGGTGAGGAGAGGCAAGATCAAACATATATTTAGCCACAAAATACCTGTGGATCAAGGATTTTGGGTGTGTTCGTTCAGAAGTACACAGAAGAGCGCACCCCGGTTTTTCCACCATGGGCCTGTGTGGATGAAATCCACCACAGTCCAGTCGGGGAGCGGTCGAGGCATTGGATTGCGACGTGTCAAGGGAGAGTGGAGCGTAGGCGGACCTGTACCTTTCGTGTCGGCATGAACTTAAGTACATACCGACCTGACCAGAGGCTTAATCCCGTGGACTAAGTGCGGATAAACGAACCGTCGCGTAACTGACGACCTAAAAGTCGCGTAGAGCGAAAAATGGCCGACCGCGGTCTTGTGACTAGACTTTGAGGGAATCAATTCGGAGAATCTTCGCACACGAGCCAAGGGGTGGGATTTCTGGATCTTAAACGGACGCAGAATTCGTTTAAATGACGGGCCGCGGAAAAATCAAGAGACGATGGTTGGTTTGGACGATTTTGACGCGATAACTTTGCAGCGACATGTGAGAAGCGTTGTCGGACCGTTCCGTGGCCAGGGCCGCGTCAGTTCGAGGTACAGAGCGCGTCAAAGTAAAGGAACGAAGAAACTATATCAGAAAAGTTCGAATTCTGGCGGCGCTAGGACTGCGGGTTGAAATGGTGAGGGTCAAGAGCAAGATCTGATGGCGGAAATCCCCGGCGGCATGTTTACACGAGAGGCGTCTGGTAAACAAGCACGGTCACAAGGTCCTCACATGCCGCGGTTTGGGCTCCTGCCTCCTTCACGATGGCCAACCCCGCGCAGCGCCGAGAGCGCCGTAAAAGCCGTCGCTCCTGTCCAGTCCACGCCAATACCCCCGCCGCCGCCAAACCTCGAGGATGATGAGGGTTTACGCGACCGTCTGCGCCGCCGGAGGATGACCGAGTGGAAACGAAAGCAACGGGTTAGTCCTGGACAACTCCGGTCATTCACACAGCTTCTCACTAGCCCATAGGGGCAGTCGTTTCTCGACAATCTTATCGTGTCCATCCGAGGAGGTTCGTCGGAGATTCTCTATTTCCTGCTGTATCCTTTTCGAGCAGCTTTGTAGGTTCAGGCGGCGACGGCTGCGTCGCCTTTCATCGCGAGAAATTCAAGCCTTTTGGACCACCCTCTGGCGGTAATGGCGGTCGCGGCGGCGACGTCTATATTTTGCCCACACCGCATCTTACAACCCTTTCCTCAATCGCAAAGCGCATACGCGGGAATCCCGGTATGAATGGCCAGGGTACATGGCAGAACGGTAAAAATGGCGAACCTCTGATTATCCGGGTCCCACTGGGCACCATTGTGCGCGAAATCCCTCGCGGGGACAGCCGACGGTCCAAAGACGAATGGGAGGCGGAGACGGAGTCGCTGGAGGGCTTGAACGCAACAGAGAAGATTGAAAAAATGCGCGACAACCGTTGGATTCATTATCCGCGAGCTGCTGAAATCAATCTGACTCGTGACTCCTTCAAAGACGCGGAGCAGGCGTTGTACCGGGCTGAGAGAGAACGGCGATGGGAGAGACGGCAGCGGGAGATCAACTCTCCGATATACCTTGACCTGGACAAGGAAATGGGCACGAGCAGGCATGTAGATGCCCCGCTTGGTGCGCGGCATCGCGACCCGCTAGGCCATCTTGTCGCAGCAGGCGGCGCAGGTGGTGTAGGCAACCCGCATTTCCTCTCGCAACTCAATCGCGCTCCCAAGTTCGCGACGCGCGGTCACCCCGGGGAGCGCATCACACTGGCACTGGAGCTCAAAATCCTGGCCGACGTTGGATTCGTCGGTATGCCTAATGCTGGCAAGAGCACACTGCTGCGAGCGCTTACCGGCGGACGCGCGAAGAGCGAAGTCGCCAGCTATGCGTTCACCACTCTGAATCCCGTCGTCGGTATCGTGCGCGTCGCTGCCGATGGCACTTTCGAGGGCGGCGTCAAGGCTGGGCAGGTACACGACGAGACGCTTGTCGAGCAGGAACAAGAGCGCCAGCGAATGGAGAGCGGCGAATACGCGAATGCACTCACTCGGAACCAAACCACTGAGCGACACGAGAGCCGACGCGTCGACGCGGAGCGCGGGGGCTACCACTTTGACATGGCGGAGACATTCCGCTTCACCATCGCCGACAACCCGGGTCTGATATCCGACTCATCAGAGAATGTCGGGCTCGGTCACTCCTTCCTGCGCTCAATAGAGCGCTCACTGGCCCTCGCATATGTCGTCGACCTCTCCTCGCCCGCCCCATGGGACGAGCTCATCGTCCTCCGGGACGAGCTCGAGAAATACCAACCCGGAATGAGCCGCAAGGCCCGCATCGTTGTCGCGAACAAGGCGGATTTACTCGGCGGCGAAGGCGACCCCGAGGCGGTCGCCGAAGCGAAGGCCAAGCTGCACCAACTCGAGGAATTCGTGGCAGCGCGCATGCTAAGCGCCGACGGCCTCAAGCTGGACGTCGTCCCCATTTCGGCCAAATTCAGCCAGAACCTGACGCGCGTCGTGGGCCTAATGCGCGGGTATGTGCAGGACGCGCGGGATCGGCTCGTCGCGCAAGAGCCAAAGGAGCTCGACGTACTGCCGCCGGCTCCACTGCTCGATGCCGCGCAGTGAATCGACCCACAACGACCTCCTCTCACGCACAAAATTACCTTCAAGCGGACATGCCTGATAACGTCGCTTTGACCGACGTGCAAATCCCGCGTGTCGTTCGGCGTTTGTTGTCTAGATCGTGTCATGCATAAGTGTTGACAATTGCCGCCAGACTTTCCGGGATAATTCCTAGAAACGGCGGCGGAAACTGCCCATAACGACTGCGCGCGTAGCAGCGGCCTCGTTCTCCGTGTATTGCTATGCTACTACTTTAATGAACGGTTAGAGTATCCAAGAGCAATCCGAGAGTGGAATTTATGCGGGAATTGCTGACAGGTCGTTTGCGGAACAATGATTTCTCCTTGCCTTGTGCTTTTCCCGATCTTCGATTGACCATGTCGACCAGGCAACATGCACGCTATCTTTCAAATACTTAGGGTCGGGAAATCGTTCATCCCATAAAAGAACAAAGGCGCAGGCGCGCATCCATAATACGCATTCGTCTATCACGATAAAAAGGTATAGAAAAGTACGTGCGTGGAACAATATAATGGAATGAAGTCCTGTCGATGCGGGCGCACCAACAAAACATGCGGCCGGGACTATTGCATTAGGAGAAGGGATATGGTCCGTTACTTATTGAAGGGGTAAAGCGAATGACGATGCTCTAAGGCATTTGGAGTGGGAGGGAAGAGGAGGCCGAGAATGATGAGAGATCGTAATGCGAGAGGGCTGGGAAAGCCACCTTGTTCGTGTGCGTGCGGTCCTTTGAACATCATTCGTTTGTTTAAGCCAGAAGCGCGGGGAGCGCGTAGAGGCTGGCACCGAGCGCGACAATCAGAGCGGGGAGGATGCCGGCGGGGGCAGCGATTGCCTGGGCGGCGCTGGGCTTGGTGGTGTTGGTCGAGTTGGCGCCACCGCTCGTACTGCAAGGACATTGAGTTTGGAAGCAATAAAACGACCAAGGTGGACGTACGCAGAGCCACTCTGTTTTGCGGTCGATCCGCCGGCGGGCGTGGAACCACCAGTGGTGGAGGCACCAGCAGGGGTGGAGGCACCAGCAGGGGTGGATGCACCAGCAGGGGTGGAGGCACCGCCGGGGGTGGAGCCAGCGGGAGCACTCGCGCCTACGGTAGACAAGCCGAGTGAGAAATCGAAAAAAGCCAAGGGGGACAGATCGTACCACTACCCGAAAGACAGCTGTCACCTGCAAACACACGTTAAAAGGAGGACGAGATAGGAGTGGAGAACGGGTACGCACTTCCTGAGGTAACGGGGAAGACGGCGCTCGTCGCGGGAAGACCGGTGCTATCTTTGATGTTGAAAGTCAGCTGGGTGTCTGCGGATGTGGGTTAGTGGGAGGCGGTATTTTTGTACGCTGAGCGGCCTACTGAGGGTGACGTTAACGATCCATGTCTGGGAGGTGCTGGAAAGCTGGCCAAAGTCGACGAGGGGGGTGGTGCCAATGGGACTGGTGTTGACACTGAAGAGACAAGTTAATTGGAGAAAATGAGGGCACGATGGACAACTTGCGTCTAAGGGATGAATTGAGATGCAGGGTAACGAAATGGACAGGGAAACACTCACAACAAAGTAAGGCGCTAGGGAAGAAGCGAGTTAGGACATTGGTCGCACGAGCTGGCTTAAAAAACGCACGGGTTCCACCGGACCACTGGATCAACGTAGGCTGGCACTCGGCTGGGGTGCTGTTCAACGGAGAACTGGCGGGGAAAAGGGAGAACTACATACCAACTCCGGGAGTGCTGTGAGAGGGCGATTAGATTTTTCTGGACGGAGGAATGAGTGGCTGGAACGGGGACTCACGGGGTGTTAATGGTGAGGGCCTGAGCGGCGGCACCAGAGATAAAGGCGGCGGCGAGGAGGAAGGACTGCATGTCGTTGAAAGAGAAGGGACTTGGTTGGTAACTGGTAACTGTGTGAAACTGTTGGGCTTTATAGGTGGAGTCCCACTGATCATCACAACACAAACACGTCACAAATCGTCCCATTTTCGTCCTCAACCGCGTCCATCTACCCAGGAAAGGCACTATCCCATCTGCTGTGTCCTCAATCTGTCTTCGAGTCCTTTTTTAAAGCAAACTTGTAGCCATTCGGTGGATTATTTTCAAGTTGTATCTTTACCGGTCGGCCAGAACTTGATCTTTGAATTGTATCCCCGGCTTTTGACTCCGTCGCTGTCAAGAATCCGCAGCAAGCACTATTCTCTTGTACCTCCGTGGATTAAACCGTTTTTCGCGACATCAAATCACCGCATGGGCCATTTTTATCTCTTCCCTCCTCTTCCGAGAACCCGAGCATAACCTCCCCTCTTTTCCCGCAAAATAACTCCTGCCCCTCTCTTTCTCACGAAGCCAGCAAGCAGGGCTGTTCAAGTTTGGTTTTCTGACAGGCAGATCGACGGTGCGAACAGCGTGCAAACCATAGCGACAGCGTCCATGAAGATCCATCCGCCTCACGTACGCATTGGGAACGAAACAGCTCCCAAAAACACTTCTCTTCTTCAAGACGAACCCCCAACTTCTTCGGACCCTCGGGCCATCTCAGGAAGCGCACTAATAGGAAGCAGAAGTGAGCGATGATAGGACGGCACCAATTCATTTGAGTGAAACCATTTCTTCGACGCGTTTTTATGCAACCTCCGTGCTCGACGCCAAGCTCGCATCAAGTCGCTTCCTTCCTCAAGTTCAAACATGCAAAATTGAAAAAGGTCTTATCAACAACCTCGTTCGATAGTCCTCGCCGCCAAGACCCCCGCCGCACGTTACGCCCAGCCATCGGAGTGCCATCGTGGAACGATAATTCTTGGCGTGGATGATATCTTAGGCGCTTCTGAAATTTGATTGTGCTTTCGCGTGCACACATAGGAGGAGGAAGGAAAGAGGTTGTAAGTATGGTGTAGTATCTTCAAATAAAAGCAGAGTCGTCTACATCTGTTGCCCGATTTCAAGGAACGAAAAACAGTGTTTTTGATTCTGCGTCGGCGCGTCGCGTCAGAATAATTGAGTGGATCACAAAGTTCAAAATAGCGACATCAATATTCACGTAATAAGCCTTGCATCACTTGGTCCGTGCGCTGTGCGCCTAACGGTGACTCGTTTCCTGTCTTGAACCACGATGGCAGTCTATTCTTGCCCTGTTTCTTCGAACCTTTACACCGCGAACCTCTCGCTGCCCTTTGGCTTCGGTTCAATTGAATGCTTTGGATTCCACAACGCGTGGTCCGCACGAATCGAATTCGGACTAAGAAAACAACAAGAAAACAACAAGAAAACATACAGGGAGTCCACCGCCGCACACTACGGGGGTAAACACAGACAGCAGAACAAACTAGCCCCGATCGCACAGAAATCACCGCAACTCCCCGACCTTCTCCTCCTCACCTCAAACACGTTATCGCAGGATGTGTACTTTGGTGAAGAGACCGTGGTGATCACTGGTCCACAATCCTCCCGGCAATCGATCCCCAACGACCTTGAGCCCCACCCCAATGCGCCGTGGCTCGTCCACCCGGTACCCCTTCTTCGGTAGGTACAGTATCTTGTCGAATCTGGCTGCTGGGTATCGTGGATGTGGCGGCTGTTCTCCCCAAGTAAACCCGCGCTCGTCGTCGTCCCCCCTTTTCCATGCATCCTTCAGACCGAGCAACTCCGGCGCAGCGGCGTCCTTGGGCCCCACCGGATTCATATCCCCGGCGATAATCCCACCACGTACCCCCGGACCCTGTTACTTTCTCAGAAAAAAGGGGGAATCTCGTAAAACATGTGTGACTCACCTTCAGAAACTTGGACAGCAACTTGAGCTGGTCCGGACGCACGTCGTCGCCTCGCGACAGCGATTCGAGGTGCGTGTTGATTACCCGCAAGATCACATCATGCTCGTGTGGACTCGGCGCGCCCAGCCGTATGTCGACAATTACCCCCGTGCGGCTCATCGTGGACAGCCCAAACTCGAGGAGGTACGCGTCCACGACGGGGATCGACTTTTCCACCAGCGTAACGTTCCCGTACGTCGCCCCCTCCGGCCACTTGTTCGTGTCCGCCGGCGTCACGAAAAAGTGCTCGCGCACCCACTCGTCGTTGAGGATCACCTCGAGCCCGTGCTTCGCGTGCACCTCCTGCAGCAGCACGACGCACGGCTCGGGCGCCTCCCCGTCGCGACACTTGAAGACGACCTCTTCCAGGTGTCGCAGCGTCGTTTCCATTCGTTGCGCGGGCATCGGCGCGTCAAAGCTCACGTTCCACGACACGAACTCGATTGTCGACGGTGGGATTTCTCCCTCACCGTTATCGCCACGGTCTGGCGGGATACGGTGCCACCGGCTCCGCGACCCGCGCCATCGGTACATCTTGAGCTGGTGCACGGGATTGGGGATTACTGGGCCGGCGTTGTCTGGACCGAACATGGTGGAACCAGTTGAAAGTGGTGGTAAGAGTAGGGTTTTAGGCGAGTCGGAAGAAGCAGAGGACGCGCCGTGCTTTTCTACCGGTCCAGTGTGGCGTGGAAGGTCCATCGATCTTCAACACCGCGAATCTGATTTTTTACTGGGTTTGACGCGGTCGAGAACGATCGGAGGAAGGTCACGAGCGCCTACACGAGGCGCTTGTCTCAAACGCCGCGAGGCAGATAGCATCTCATCTTCGTCCCGAGTTGTCCGTATCCAATTTTCAATCCATGGACCGCTATCTTATAATTATAAACTGTCGACGCTCTACAGTTCTGCCGTATCCCTCTCCTCCTTCACGGCCTCCGTCTCTGGTTCCGGCGCGCTGAATGCACGCAGAATGTTGGCCTTGATTTTGATCTCGTCCAGCTTGGCCGGAGCAAGTCCCCGCTTCTTCAGGATCGACTCCAACCTAGGATAAAAACAAGACACGTTAGCTTCCAGAACGCCCACAAATGAACAGCCAGAACGCACCGCTTCGACTCCTTCTCCAGGTACCCCTCGGTCCCATTAACCATCTTCTCCATGACGCGGAGGTAGTGCTTGGACACCACGCCGGCGCTCTCCGCCAAAGTGACGGCGTCTTTGAGGAGCGAGGCACGGGCATCACCGACGGCTACGAAGAACTTGCTCGCGAGGGTGTCAAACTCTGGGAGGCGGCCAGCCTAGAGAACACACCACCTGTTTAAAACCCCGCACCCCATTAATAAGCGTGTTCTACGCACCTTATCGGATAGACCCCCGCCGACGGCGCGATGCGTCCCGCACTTCTCGTTGAGGAACTCGACAAATTCAGCTTCGTTCCGACCGCCTTCGTAGGCTATCGGCTCGCTGCTGCCCTTGCCGAAGAACTTTATCGTCGGGTAGCCGGTGACGCCGTACCTAGCTGCAATCTCCTTGTTCAACTGGGCATCTGCGTCAATGTTTGCGACGATACACTAGGTATCATTTTGTAAGCGGGGGGTTCATCGGTCGCGCCAATATCTTACGTCGCTCTCCGGCTTGAAGGTTGTGGCGACTGGGAATGGAATCAGCGCGAACAAGGAAGGTGAAGCCGTCAACTAACCTTGTTCGTAGGCGGGCTTCATGGATTTGCAGTGACCACACCACGGCGCCTAGGAAATGAATGAGAAGGTCGCTCAGAGGGACAATAGGAGTTGAAGCATACAGTAAAGGAGACCAGAACATTCTTCTCTTTGTCCTAGAACAAGAATTAACCTTGGATCCTTGCTTGGCTTACTAGTACTCACAAGGGCCACATCATCGAAGGTGTGGGCATCGAGAATGAGGGTCTCGGGAGGCGGCGGGGGCTTGATGCTCGACTTTACTCCAGCCTTTTCGGAGATGCTGGTCGACCCGCTTAGAGAACGATACCAAATATCATGAATGCGGAGACACTCACAAAGCAACAAGTGAGTCAAGGTCGCGGCCACCCTCGTACGGCGTAGCGTTTCCGTCCTTGTCGAACCACTTGAGGGCTGCGACGGTTGAGAGGTGTCCGCGCCGCAGAAACGGGAACCGTGCACTTACTGGGGTAGCCAGTGACGCCGTATTTGGTACCGAGAGGCTTCCCCTCGCCGTCGGCGTCGACTTTTGCAACGACGACTTTATCCTTGGCGGAGGCGAAAGCGTCTGCGACCTGCTCGTATACGGGAGCAAGGTTCTGTCGCGTGCGCGGTTAGTTTGAGTTCGGCTTTATTTCGGCGACACGTACTTTGCAGTGTCCGCTGGAGGGCATACAGAGGTGAACGGCGGGGACGAAGAGACGTAATTAGCATAACATACCACCAAGGGGCGAAGCTGGCGGAGTTTATTAGCGCAGTTACAACACCAAATTAGATGAACTTACAATTCGACGAGACCGGGCTTCCCTTTGCCAATGGTGGAGTCAAAGTTGTCGGGAGTGAGGTCGAGGACGTTGGAGGCGCCAACTACGGCGAGGGCAGCCGCCGCAAAGAGTGAAGCCGCGAGTCTCATTGTGGTGGTAAAAGTAAAGAAGGAAATGCACTGACGTGGAACTACTTACCCACTCTTCGATGATTGGTCAGCCCGGAAAATGTTTCCTCGCCGGAAAAAATAATCGTGGCTGCGAACTTATGGGGTATCCACCCCGCGCAAAAATAAGGTCAAAAAAAGAATATATTTGCGCGACGCAGAGGTACAAGGGAACATCGAGAAGACAGACGAAGCGGCGGGCCGGCGAATGCCGCTAATCAGTAAGCGGGCTTAGCGATCTTCTGCGGTTCCGTTCAAGTCAAAAAAGTTGTTACTCAGCCCTCCCCGAGTCGCTGCCTTAAATACGCGTATTCCTCCGGCGTACTCCATATACCACCCACACACTCACCCCAAATGGCGTCCCACCACGAAGAAATCGAGGAAGACCTCGAAGAAGAGCAGTTCATCACAGAGGACGATGTTCTCGCTGAAGTACCCGACGATGGCGACCATCCCATGGATGAGGACGACGACGAGGCTGGCGATACCCTTGGGGACCTCGCTGCGGCGGGGGGATCGGGATCTGGCGAAGATAACTCGCTGCAGGCGTTCCCAAATCACAACTCGTCTGTATTCGCCGTCGCGGGCCATCCCACCGAACCCCTGGCAGCTTCCGGCGGAGAAGACGATCTGGGCTATGTCTGGGATATCACCGACGGCGAGGTCATCGTAAAATTAACAGGCCACACCGACAGTGTAACGAGTGTCGCCTGGAGCGCCGACGGAGAGATGATCGCCACCGGCGGGATGGACGGGAAGATTAGAATATGGCGGCGGGTCGGGAAAGAAAACTATCGAACTTGGGAGTTTTTGACGCAGCTCGAGGGTCCCGACGAAGTGATGGTGCGTACATTTCTCGACGAAACAATATGTTTGATCTTATGCGCCTGCTGCAGTTCATACGGTGGCATCCCAAAGGGAGTGTTTTGCTCGCGGGATCAAATGATTCGACTCTCTGGTTATGGCAATGTAAGTAACCCGCGTTTCCCATTCTATGTCCGATCTCATCGGTTGGATGCAGTACCATCGGGAAATACCATGCAAGTATTCGCCGGCCATACAGGAGCAGTCCAGTGTGGAGAATTCACACCCGACGGTAAGCAATGCGTGGTTTGCATCCTACGAATTATTCAGCGTCTGACTGCGGACTGCGTCACCAGGCAAACGAATCGTTACTGCCTGTGCTGACGGCATCTTAATCTTCTGGGACCCACGCTCATCTACCCCGATCTTCAAGCTGGACCCAGGCGACGCTCGCTTTGACCTTGATGGAATCACGTCGCTTGGCGTCAACCCTTCGTCGACGCTCGCGGTCGTGGGAGGCGCAGCAGGAGGTGTTCGCGTTGTCAGCCTCAATAAGGGCGAAGTCGTCGCGACCCTAGGCGGACATACCGAGGGAGAAAGTATCGAAGCTATCCAATTTGTGGATTTGACAGGCAATACGACTGGCCCTGGAGTCGCCGTGACAGGTGCGACTGATGGGAAAGCCTGTATCTGGGACTTGACGACGATGAGGTTACGGTCGACGCTGACGCATGAGGTAGATCATTTTATTAAACTTACTTTCGCTGGACAACGATCTCACTTATTCACAGGATGCGGTCACGACGTTGCTCGCTCATCCAGCGCCCAAAGGGTATCTGCTCGTCTCTGGTTCCGCAGACAAGGTGCTGCGGACTTGGGACGCGCGGACAGGGACGTTGCTGAGAAAACATGTGGGTCACCAGAGCGCCGTCCTTGGTGCTACCCTCGGTTTACAAGGGTCTGTCGTGATCAGCGCGGGCGACGATGGAGCGTGTTTGGTGTTCACAACCGAAGCGACTGACGATGAGTAGAACCTAGAACCTTAATTGAAGCATTCTTTGGAACGCCAATATGACCGTGATGGTTGCATCTTTGGCCGGGCCATTTCCGAGATTTTGAACAGTTTGTGGCCTACACGGGCAACGAAGATCAACGATCAGATATTGATGGTCCTTTTCCCTATTCAAGCGACACCACCCGTTACACATAACCAGATATAGTAGCTGTGATTTCGGCATCCCGCGACTATATAAAGGTGGTCTTGGCTGCCTTAAAAAGCCAGGTTCTTTTCTTCCCTCCCCAGCTTCATCCCAGCTTTTCGAGCAGCGCTCACCTTACATTCTCTTATCCCTTTGCTGTCGCTAGTCGACCCATAGTCACTCTTTCAACACCACTTCTCACTTGACAACTCTCAACCTTTAACCCACAATGCAGTTGACGATCTCCTCTGTCTTCCTCTCCGTTCTCCTCGCTTCTACCGTTACTGCGGCGCCTCTGCACTCCAGAACTGGCAAGAACAAGGCGAACAAGAGCAAGATGATGATGGGCGGCAACGCCGCTCAGACGGCCGCTAAATCTGCCGTTGGTGCTGCTTACTGTACGTGTTAAGCGCGCTATTTCCCCGCACTGGTCATATTTATTTTACAATTGAACACTCATTTTTTTTTTCAACAGGGATCACCAACGAGGGCGCTGGCAACTTTGTTGTTGCTGCTGCCATTGGCTCTGACGGCAAACTGGCAAGTCGTCGCTACTAGCATTTATTTGTTTTTTCTCTTACGCAAAACTATAGACTCTCAGTCAAGCGACTTCCACCGAAGGTCAGGGAAGCCACGGCGCCCCTGGAGATGGCCCCGATGCCCTGTTCACTCAGGGCGCGGTCAAGGCCTCGGCCGCCGGAGGCATTGTCGCCGCTGTCAATGCCGGCTCGAACACCATCTCGGTGTTTAACATCGACTCCACCAATCCGACAAATCTCGAGATGATAGGCAAACCGGTCGGAAGCGGCGGCGAGTTCCCTGTGTCCCTTGCCATCAACAAGGCTGGAAACATGGTCTGCACGGTTAACGGCGGTGCTATCAACGGTGTCGCGTGAGTTTGCTGAACGGTCATTGGTTAAATACTCCGGCTAATCTTTTCTTCAGTTGCTTCAACGTCGACAAGACCAAGGGTCTTACGCCGATTGCTAACACCGTGCGCAGCCTCAAACTCAACCAGACCACGTATGCATTTATTTCGGACTGTAACGCGTCGGATGCTGACGCCCATCTCTTTACAGCCCCGCGAATGGGTATGTAAACGCGCCTGTTGAACGCGTCCCTTATTGATCGCCTTCCTCTACAGCCCCGCTGGCTCTGTCAGCCATGTTATCTTCTCGGAAGACAACACGCAGCTCATCGCGTCGGTCAAGGGTCTCCCGCCCACCCCCGGTATGCTGGCTGTCTGGGACATCTCTTCGTCGGACAACTCCCTCTCGGCGGACTTTAAAGCCGTTCAGCCCGCCAAGGGCGGTCTCTTGCCCTTCAGCATGACCGTCATTGAGGGCAAGAACGCGATCCTGGCCACTGACGCCGGTCTCGGTGTCGACATCTTCGATTTCTCTGGCGGTGTTACCGCCGGTACCGCCGCTGGCAAGTCGTCGACGCTCGGCATTACTGGACAGGGCGCTACTTGCTGGTCCAGCTTCAGCAGCAAGACGGGCAACTTCTATGTCACCGACATTGATACCTCTCAAGTCACTGAGATCAACGTCGACGACAACCTCAAGCCCACTATTGTTACTGTACGTCCTGCGGCCATTTTCCTGTGAAATAATATTGAGCCGCTTGCAATAGCAATACGCTCAGGGCAACGGAACTGCGACTATCGACAACGATATCGCCGCAGTCGGGTCGAATGAGTAAGTCTTTCTAGATTTTCTTGGTCCGCTAGTTGTTGACCTCCTTCCTCAGCTTCATGTACGTCCTCGCCGCCAATGCCACCGAAGTCAAGGTCCTCTCCTTGAACGCCCCTGGAAAGGCCCAAGCCCTCCAGACTCTCGATATCGCCGGTCCCGCCAAGGCCGCTGGCCTCACCGTCAGCGCTGCCAACTTGCAAGGCATGACCACCTTCATCAAGAAGTAGAGCAGTTTTTTTTACCTCCCATCGTTATCTTTTTTGCTGTGTTGTTGTCAAGTTTTTTGTGTAGTACTATGGCTTGGGATATTTCAATGTATTTTAGAATTGCAACCTCAATCTGGCCCACTTGAGTTACTCGAGGTTCTCAATCCACGTGAGTCGACTTTCTCTCTACCACCCTTTTTTTAACGAGTTCGCGCCCAAATTACATGCAATCGACGACAACATGCGAATCGGCGCCGTCTCTTCCATTCGTAATTTAACGCAAGTTGAATTTTTTTTCGGCTTAAAAAGCTGTTTTTGTTTACTCAAGCTTCGACAGCTAACTTATCGTCATGCGAATCAACATCGGGTGAGGGGTCCCGTTCTTTTTCTTCTCCAAGGTAAGGCTCCTCGAGGTACGTCTCCTTCGCCGGGAATAAGGCGGAAAGCGCCCAATAGATTGCGGCCGCAGTGGTGAACTTAATGTAGGTGAGCACACGTGCGGAATTTCAATGAAAACATATTGGCGTACACCGTAAATCCACGCGATATCGAATAGCTTCGATGCGTTCCCTACTTTGATAGTGGGGTTGATACTGGCGGCTAAACCAGGCAAGCTCGGGATTACGGAGAAGAGCAGGGCGACTACAGCTCTCCAATTCTACATCACGGTAAGCGCGTCGGCACGAACAGGGCAGGAAGCACGCACAATTCCGTTCCAGTACTGGTACCGCCCGAGACGGTTATACATTGCCGGCACATCCACGTTACCCTTGTGCACGATCCAATACTGGACTAAAGTGAGAGACCGGACTAAGCGGAAATTACTACGTACATCGACGACCATTCTGGAAGATTTCCGGGGCTAAATGTCAATGACCGCACGAATAACAGCAATCTTACATTGCTGCGAAAGGACCCAGGAACACCTAGCAACGGTCAATGAGATCTAGGCCAGATAAACGGAAAATAGATTTACGGTATAACCGGACATGAAAGTCAAGAAACCCGGAGCGCTGGACAAAATCTCCCATGGACAGAGGGCCCAACCCCCAATAATCGCGCAAATAATTTGCCCTCGGCGAATATTCACATAGCGAGGGAACAATACAGTCATGTCATTTGCAGCGCTGAGCGAGTTTGCAGAAATATTTGTTCCCAGTGCTGTTGATCCCGTAAGAAAGAGTTTGGCTAACGAACACAAGGGACATACTAGCGAGCGCAAAACTGAACGCCGCAAAAAAGGACGCAGCGCGGGAATCCCATCTATCAATGAGCTGCAACGGATCCCAGATGACGCTTCCGTATAGAACTTCGCTCGCGGATGCTACAGCCATACCACAGAATCCAGCTAACGTGAAAGCGACGGGAATAATAATGATTTGGACATATTGCCTGAACAGGATGTGAGCTGAACATCTCGCAGATGATTAGAGACGCACGCTCGTTCGTTTTTAGCGTATCTAGTGAAATCCGGAATGTTGACGGCAAGAGTTGCATAAATGCCCAAGGCGCTGTTTAAAGAGCTCAACCATGCCCAAGCAGCAGCGCTTCCAGAGAGCGCTTCGTGCTTCGGTGTGAGGCTGACGCTTGGAGGAGCTTCGTGGAGGGCCCAGATTAACATCGCTAACCATGTCGCAGGAACGATGAAGGCCTTGACCACGAACAAGTGGCGGATACGCTGAGGGGAAATGAGGAGAAATGGGAGTTGCAGAAGCCAAAATAGGACTAGAAAGTTAAAGCCGAGACGTTGAAACTAGAGTAAATGGGCGGCGTACAGTAGCACATCATCCCTACGGTGGTGATACCCGCAGATTCAGAAAGATGGTTCGGGATGCGAGCTGTAGACGGCCATATGGCTTTCAGCATTTGGTAGACACACTCGGAACCGGTGAATGACTACTATATTTAAGTCATTGTCGAAGAGTATTCCGTATTGCTCACCTGAATGGCGAACCAGAACATGGAGAGGACCACACGGCTAACCACGCTGAAGTAGCTGAACCAGAATCCAAAGGACGACCGAGTCAAAACCTTCACGCCACGCGGTCGCTCATGTGGTAAAGGTTTATTCAAGCGAGAGACTCACTGGAAAGGCAACATGAAGGCGGGCGCCAATTGTCCCATTCAATACCTGTGATTATTGCAGACAGACTGCGGTCCGACGGACGTACGTTCCTCACCATGACAGTGCCAATGATTATGTGCCCGACCGCTATTGCCGGGAGGGCTTGTCTCCAAGACAGACCAACCGCAATCATAGAGCTTGCGAGCTCCCATGAAGCCTGATAGCCACTGAACAATTATTCTGAGAACAAAGTGATGGACGAACTGTATTCGTCTAGAATCCAGCCGTCAGTCAATTGAACAGGGAGATATTAAATGGACCTACAGCATCGGATATCCAATAGGCGACATAGTTCCATGTCGTCCACGTACGAAGGTTTTCTGGGACTTGGAATCGAAAGACATAAGTGAGGAGCTTATCTAGAATGTACTAAAATTACCGGGATCCATGTCTCTGTTACTCCATTTTGAACTTGGCGCAAAGGTTGAGGCCTCGGGCTCGAGAGCCCACGCCGACAGCGACCATCTCGATTGCGTAGGACGGCGCAACGTCATGAAAGTAGACTTCAAGAGATGATAGAGATAGAAGTGTCCGCCGTCCTTCTTATCGTCGTACGTAAGGCCTGAGAAGCAGCGAGAAGCGATGTTTAGGAACGTCGGTCAATGAGAAAAAAAAAGCGGATTTGGCGGGAATACGGCATAGAGGCTTATCTGGTAGGAATAGATTGGAAGTTCTTTGGCTGGATTCGGAATCTCTTTAGCTGCCATGAAAGATCTAAACATTGCCACTTGGCCCACTATTGCGCCCCGGGACGGGCCAAGATGCTCCGGGTCATTAACACGGTGCCAGGGTGAGTATTTACTCCAGGAGATAACCACGCGGGGCCGGATAACAGCGGCGAAGGGACGATGGGAAATCACTGCCGCGGCGCCTGGATGTAGAATTCATCAGGGTTTTTGTAGAGTGAGGGGGCCATTCGGAATGAGTCGAGTGCAAAAAGCAAAATCAGACAAAGTTGCAAGAGCGTCCAAGTTTGGCGTTCGTGCGGCGCCACGGCCCGCTATGACCGTTGCTCAGCAGTTTCGCGCGGGTGGATAGGGTCAGGAGAACGCTTGAGGTAGGTGGCGCTTTCATGGAACAGCGAGTCGAGGCCTCTGGTAGATAGCTCTACAGTTGAACGGCGTCTTTTCTCACAGGATTGCGAGGACTGCAAGGATCCGCCTTGGTGGACTTGAATTAAGACTTAAGTCGTATGGCTGCTCTGGGAGACCCGGTGGAACACGGTGCATGGTATCGAGCGGCGAGAGGAAGAAACCGGCTTGAAAGCGACAGTCGTGCGAAGCGCCGAGGCGCCAATCACGCAGATCCCATCTAAAAACAACTGAACGCCCACTTCCGAAAAAGGAAGTTTCCTCGAATCGATTCTGGACCCTACATCCCAAGACGAAACTCTCTGTGGCACGCTTTCTTTTAGTTCGCTGTGCTTTGGACATTATCAGCCGTTAGTGCGGCCGAAAACGACGAACGCAAACTTTCAGTCAAACAATCAAACGTTCAAACACGGTCGACATGCACATATTGACCTCCTGCACCGCGTCGTGCGCAAATAAAGGGGACATATTACGGAACGACTAAATTATACAAATTGAATAATGTTCAGGGATGTAAGTGAGCGTGCATTAAAGAGAAGAGAGAAATCCGTGAATGTTCGTTGAAGAGAAAGATCCAAGCGAGTGTCGAGAGAAAGAGATCAAGTGTCAAACCAGCCCGCTCTGGTCATTTCAGCCCCTAGTCCATCCCAAGTCCGCCGCCGAGCCTTGCGTCCGGAGAGTTCGGTTGCGAACCTGGGTAATGTTATTAGGTGAGAATGCAACAAGAGGTGAGTAAGATGCACGGACCGAAGGCATTCGTCTAATCGCCATCGACCCCTATCTGAATCATGAGAGCTTGCGCCGTCGTCCTCCCCACCCGACGACGGGGTGTATGGAGGGCCGGGAGTGATCTTGCGACTCAGGGCATAGATCATCCCTGCGACAAAAGCGTCTTGTGCGCCAACCTCGTCAACGACACCCGCATCTGGGTCCTCTTCCTCAGGCATCTCAGTACCTTGCGAGTCATTGTCATCTTCGTCGCTCCTGTTCCGGCCATGGATATAGTCTCCCCCTGCACGATGCTGCGACTGGGAACGCGCATAGGACGGCGAGGATCGTCGCGTTTCCGTGTTTCCCTCTCCTTCGGACATGTAGTGGCTCGCCGTGAACGCGCTGGAGGACACCCCGCTTTGACGGCCAGCCCAGAATTGGCTTCCGCTGCGCACAGACACATCCTCGGAGTCTCCAGAGCCACTGATGTCTCCTTGATGGCCATTTCGACCGCGCGTTGTAGTCGGAGACACTTTCGGCCGCTCCTCGACCCATCCTGAGCTCTGGAAATACTCTTTGGTGGGCAATGAGAGCACGGCGGCCCCCTCAGATCCCCAGTGGGCGACAAGCAACGCGTGCGGGGGTGCGATCGACGTCAAGGAAAGCAAAAACGCCCGGGGACTTGTCGCAAAGTTCGGCGAGGTTGCCTGTGCATAGTGTTTATTCAAAAACAGCACGTCGGCGTGAGGGATGAGCTAGAAACAGGGACAGTTTAGTTTTCATTCTTCGTTAACGGGCAAACAAAAATTCACACCGCTTCGACTCCTTGCCTGCCCTTGCTGCGGCCCACATCAACGCTAAAAACGCAGTGACTGCGCCATTTACGCTCTCGTGCGAGTCCATCGAGGCCTGTAATATTGCTGAGGGTCGTTTTTACAGACCTGCCTTCAAAGTGCAACCAGTCAAAGGGAGCAGGGCTATTTGGATTGGGTTGAAGGCCTGACGGCCGCGGTAGGGATGGAGGAGGTGTTATCATTTGAGTCGGCGAAGGAGAGGGTGACGCCGGAAACATATAATTTTCAGGCGCAAGGAGCGGTCCAAGGATAGACACAAATTCTTCGTGGCTTATGTCCGGGAGCGGATTGTGGTTAATAACAGTGCGAGTGTTATTTTCGTCTTTTCGCGGATTAACAAAGAGAGTGTCGATGCGAATAATTGAATCCACGAACCTGACTCTAGGACCCAGGCGCTGGGAACACCAGTACCTTTCCAGATTTTACAGTATCGTGTCGATACACCTTCCCGTTCGAGGTCACGTACAATCATCTTGCCTTCGTCGTTTCCGCCCAGAGGTGCGACCAGAAACGCATCGACTCGGGAGAACTGCGCCAGGAGCGAAAGCAGCGTGCTTGCAGAGCCTCCCCGGGTTTTTGTAACGGAATGTGCGCGAACCACCGTAGCAGGGGCTGGATGAGATCCTACAAGACCAAGTGTATGCGTGATGAACAGAGTGCCCGAGGCGACGATGCGAAGGGGTCGGCCAGGAACCGGCGGAAACGCGTCGTGATTTTCTCTGCGCAGCTTGCCCATGGTCGGTCCTTGGAGTTATCGTCCCCGGTGGACGATTGGGCCGTGAAAGCCTCGCTGAAAAAGAAGAAACCTCAGACAGCTCGGCTCATCCGGGCCGATCCACCGCTTGATCGCCGTTGATTCATCAAACTCGACTAGTACTCTCATCCAGGATCTTGTTCTGGCTGCCTCTAGTCTCTGGTGTTCTTCCTCAAATTTGGGAAATACCTATTTCCGCTAAGCGCAATCACACCAACGCAGTCGCCGCTGACACCCGACGGGCTTTTGTTTCTTAATTTCTACTGGCTCCTTCCAACTCCTTGTAACGACGATCCGCCCAAGTCTCCAAAATATCTTTCGGGATCGGGGCTTTGAAGGCCGCGCGTCTTTTCAAGCCTTCCTTGTAGAAATGTACTCTGGTGCCCGCTCGCTCAGGATTTGAACCAAAATTAAGCGTGTTCTGCCCATCGAATTCAAATCGATCACTGGAACAAGTCTCCGCAAGACGTGGACGAAAGAGGAGAAAAAGGTATCAACCTTGTTTTGTTTCTTCACAACTCCTAGCTGCCCAGAATAATAACCCGGGAAATCGGGATTGGTCATGATCCATAATTCGCCGCCGAGCTTGAAGAGAGCTCGGCGGAGGATCAGTTTGAGCCACGCCTTGTATTTGCACATATAAAATGGCGCTCGGTACATAGTTCCAAATTATCCACTACACACTTCCATCCCACCAACTTACCTCCGCCATGAACACGTACAAGTCGTTCGCCGTCGTGGGAGGCGGCAGAGTTGGGCTGCCCGTCGTCACCGGCCTTGCTGCCAAGAACGTCTCCGTCATCCTCCTCTCGCGCTCTTCGACCAAAACACCCCCATCCGGTGTTCAACTCATTCAAGTCGACACTAGCGACGTTGCAGCAGTGACCGTGATATTGAAAGAACACAAAGTCGACGTCGTGATTTCGACCATCCACGCGAGCAGCCCAGAGGACGCCGCAGGGCAGAAACCCGTAGTGGACGCCGCAAAAGCCGCTGGAGTGAAACTCTACGTGCCCAGTGAATTTGGCAGTCCGACGGACGGTCACACGGAGGGATTGCTTGGGGCCAAGAATAAACTCGCAGGTGAATTCCATTAAATCAGGAAGGTCTTGCCATGCCAAAGTTTACCGAAATTCCCAGAATACGCGAAATCTATTGGACTTCCCTCGGTCAGGATTTATGTAGGTCTCGGAGAACTTAAATATGAACGAGGTGCTGACCGCTTTTCCAGACGGGCCTCTTCACCGAATTCATCCCCTTCCTCATGGGCTACGACACCAATGGCAAGATCAGAGTCATAGGCAAAGGTGACACTCCTGTGTCGTTCACAGCCCTCTCGGACGTCACAGGTAGAAGTCGTCGATGCATCACACTAGTCATTCCTAACCCATCGGCAGGCTTTGTCGTCTACGTACTAGCGACACTCCCGCCGTCCGAGCTCGAAAACCACATATTCCGCCTCGAGGGCGACCGGGCGACGTCTAACGAGCTTGCCACGAAGTTCAACACCTCAGTGGATCACATCGACTCGGTTCCTGGGGAAGGAGGTGAATTTATTACGCACTTGCTCCAGACCTTCGAAGCTGGACCAGGGAGCTCCGGATGGGATGAGGCCGATAAGAGGGAGGGAAGCGAGGGAGCAGCAAGTGGGAATGCGTGGTGGCCTAGCCACCGCTGGAAGACCATCAAGGAGGTGCACAACTTGTAATTTATTGCACTTTGCATATGGAATAATGGCTGTCCTTGCGAGTACTGTTGAATTGAACCATGTGTGACGGAGACTGCTCTGATTCTGTGTCTGAATCCGGCTCCCGCTTGTGCTTGCAGGTCTGTGTTTTGACCGTTCCGCTTTCTTCTCCGTCAGTGCGATTTTTGCGGGCGAAAGAATCCATGGAACGCGAGGTGGTTGTTGGAAGGACGGTCGGAGGATGCCGATGGCATCACTGGCGAGAGTTCGGCAGATGCAGCCGAGCGGCATGGAAACCCACGGTTGCATTTCTTCCCTTCCTGCATGGTCTTGTCGAAGTTAGTACCTCAGTTTCACACCGGCGATTCACCACTGTTTCCTTCAATTCTCCTCCCGGCTCTCGATTCTTCGAACTCCATAGGGCCATGGCGGAAGTGGCTCTAATCTGGGGCGCGATCAACCAACTCAACGCGAGGCTTGACAGTGTTCAGAGAGAGCTTGCTATCGTGAGCCTCTTATGCATCAAATATTCAGAAAGCTAACTTGTGAGCGCACAGACTGGTAATCTGGTGAAAGGAACGGGTCTCGGAATTTCATTTGCTGAGGTGCTTTTCAACGACGGCACGCGGCCCACGATAGCAGTTGTGAGTGATTGATTCAAACGCCATGACCACACCTGGTCGCTAATTAAAATTTGCCCTCAGCTGGCTGTGGCAGAACAGCCTGGCCAAGCTGCTCGCCCTGCTTTGCCTTTGCTCAACAATGTGACTGCTATTCGAAATCTCTCGTCCGACAACTCAAGGATCTATCTCGATGGCTACGGTATTGCTCCTGTGCCTCCCTCCACTGAGCAACGGCAAGCGCTCATCGCGCAATTCATCGGATGCCTGATGTATGTTTTGTGTTCGTTGCTTTTTCTAGTCACACTCATGTCTGGAGCTAGAAAAATCATTTGAAGAATAAGATTATTGTACAACATCACACAGATTGTAGTAACAGAGATCGTTTGCAGATATCATGTACACTAGAATTACCCTGATCAAGGTGAACGATATTATCCGAAGAGACCTGGTTGTGCGAGGCGGTTTCGACATCGCCGCTCTCTCTTGGTAAGGCCTGGCGGTTGGGTGTTAAGCCTCTGAACCGTAATTTCTTGAGCTTTTGACTTGTACTCAGACTGTGTCGACGGAGTTCAAAGGCAAAAACATCTTAGACGCTGCTCAAAAAATGCGGCCCCGGGCCAATCGGGAGGGATGACTAGTCTACACAAAGTCGCAGACAAACACGACCCCAACAAGACTTTTATTGCCCAAGTTTAGTACGACGCAATACCGTGAGTTATGTTGAACCTAGTTTCAACGGATTAGGATAAGCGATAAATACAGCGCACAATGAATAAGAAAAAAAAACAGCTCACGTTAGCCCGGGATTAGGAATGATGGGAAGCTGATGAGGGAAGCTTGCGTTCATGAGATTGGCTAACATGCTAGCAGGAAGAGATGAGAGGACGATGTGGACAGAAGTATGGATAAGCATACCGCCCAAACACAATCGTCCCATTCGAGTTCAGATGAGTGTCGTCATCTGGTGTCCTGAAGACAACTTGAATCCCATCTGCTCAGAATTTGATCGGAAGATTCAACCAACCTGTTGAGCACATGCGAAGCGTCTGGACCAATGGCTTCGCAGTATGTGATCGAATTCGCATGCAGGTCCAGAAGGTGGGTGCCCAATTGTTGCGAAACGAGGATGGTTTCATCCGCCCAGGGCCCGAGCAAGTCTTGGATCGTTCCGTTGTCGAAAAATGTGCGTCTCGTCAGACTGGTCACTAGCACGGGCTCCGCACCAAGTGCCCTAAGTTGATTTACCATGACTAGGTATGTGATCTAAGCTTTAGAACGGCGAGTGAACTAAGTTGGCCCAACTGGTGATATTGGCGCCCATTGATTCCGGAGGGGCGATCTTCATGTCGTCTGCAGCGAGCCTGAATGACAACTAATAGGAGGGGCACAACTACTTTACGCACTGTGGCCGAACTGGATCGTCACCAGCGTCCTGTACGAGTGAACATCAGCGGCAGACAACTTCTTCCCACTCGTTAACTGTTGCCCAACCTTCTTCCTTTGGCGATCTCAGCTTCAACCGTGGCGACTAGATACCACGACTGAGGGAATCATTCGAGCAGCAAGGAAGACGACGCACGAGAAATGTTCCAAGACCCATCAGCCACGAAACTCCCCGTCGTTGCGCCGTTTTTCGCCGTGTTGATGCAGGGTGTTCCCGGTGCGAGCGATGACGGCGTTGAGGTGTTTGTCGAGCCACAGAACCCTACACAGGGTGTAACTAAGGCTGTCATGACATACAGTAAAACTGAATACCGTTGCCCCATCCTCCTGCGACCTCTTCAGCACGAAATAGTGATAGAACAAAACGCGAGGGGTATACCTGAATCCACGACCGTACTTCGCCGGCTGTTCAGCGACAGTATACGAGCCACGAAAGTAGCCAGTCACATACCCATTCGCTGTCGTACTGTCTCCGACCAACACAAACGAGGTCGGGACGCGGCGCGCAGAAACAGAAGCAAGGAAAAATGCGAGCGCGATGCTGAGGGCGGGGAGACGGACCATGGTGGGCTGCAACAACCAAACGAAGTCCGTGAAGCTTCTTAAAGTCAAAACGGGCCGCCAAGTGGAGAAGAAAGCGGCCCGCTCTGGACACGCGCTGGGCAAATGTCCTGTTAATCCCACAGCGCCACCGAGGCGATCTACGTCGACGCTTCTCTTCAAAGCAACATCGCGGAATTTATCGATTGCAACATATCTACAGATAATACCGATCCCCTTGCCACACTCATGAGCCATCTCAGAACAGGAAGATGAACAAAGAAACTCACCGATTTGTCCCAAGCCGGGCAGCATGGCCCACACCTGGCGCTGACCCTCGATTCCCTCTCCCTTCAAACCGGCGATCCACCCTTCGCGCATCACATCATCGACGCCCGCCGTGACGATCTTAACGTCGGGGAATGCGCGACGGAGGATGGATACACCTGACATTTGGTTTGCTTGGTTTAACTTTGGATGAGATGAAAACAGTGCTGCCACTTACCTCCGCCTCGCGCGACGAGGAACGTCACGAAGATGATGTGCTGGGGCTTCACGCCATGATCCAACAGGATGCGGATGGCCATGAATGCGGCTGCGCCAGTGCCGATCTGCGGACCGGAGTGAGTATACCGGGTCACAAGTTCAAGGTTACGTTTTCAACCCACCTGTGCATCTAGCAAAAACACCCAAGCCTCCTCCGCCATGTGTCGTTTCCTGATGCACACAGGTAGCATTACATGCAGCATGAGCGGTTCCCCGTCCGATGTATGGGATTGGACTAGTAGCGAACCCATCGGCACGTCGTTTAATACGCGTCTGAACCCGCGCTCGAGAGCGCCGCCTCTGTGGACCAAATCAACCCATATAAACATGAAAAGAGAGAAGAACACCCACGACCGCAGGATGGATACACCGCACACGTACTGAGGATGCACATATGAGGGGTGCAGGCTGGCGCAGATTCAAACCACCTACTTTGGCACTCATAACTTGCCCAGTAAATGCCGCCTCCGTCGGGGTTATCACCGTCTTTGGCGCATACGGCAAGTACTGCAACGCAAACTCCATCAACAGAGTCGACAGTCGGTCCACAAAGAAGATGAAGTCCTGCCGCGTGCTCTTCTCCGACCGCAGGATCGTAAATATGCCCTTGAGCTGGCGCGTTTGGGGCAGAATTGTGAGATTGAGATCCTCGAGTGTGCTTTCCGGGATCGTCGTCCCGGACGGGCTCGTGTATAGGTGCGGGACCGCCATTTTTGGCCGGAAGTGGGTCGAGCGATCTTGCAGCTTCCGCCGGATGTGGGTGCATATGAGATCTATGGCGACGGTGTTATTTGAGCCGGGGACTATCTGGACGTGATTTTAAGACCTTGAGAGCAGCAAGAGAATAGAGACGCTACGAACAATGTCAGCATGTCGCTGCGAGGGCAGGACATAGTTGTCGTACGCCGGTTTGACATAGCGGAGATATCTGCGAAAATTAAGGTTGGGGGTAGGAGAGATATAAACGGCAACGTACTGCTCTAGGATACCCTCGACGCTCCGTCCCCGCTCTTCCACGTCGCGCTTAATGCGTCGTGCAAGCATCAGATCGGAGTCGCACTGGACAAAGAGCTGGACACGGTTCATAGATGACCACCGAAGTAAACTTGAAGGGGTACCTTTAAATCGTACAACTCCCTCAGCCCTGGGTCCTGCAGCGCCATGATCCCCTCCGCTATGATTATGGCTGCGCCGTAGAGATATTTGGGTTCCTCCAGCCGCTGATGCGTCGTGAATGAATATACCGGGATATTCGACTGCTTGCATTCTTTCAGATCCGATAGACACTGGGTTCAACACATCAATCTGGGCCGCGACCTCCAGAAACTCGCATACCGCGGCGAACATGGGCATGTCGATGCTGCGAGACAATTAATTACTTGGTTTATGCTAGAGGAAAACAAGCTACCTATCTGGATGGTCGAAATCGAATGCGCTTGCATGTGCAAGGGCAAGCTCCTCGTCGGTGTGGTGCTTGTAGAAGCTGTCCTGGGAGAGAATGACGACGCTCGGGATAGATCCCAGCGAGCGCACGATTTGGCGCGCAACGTGTGTCTTGCCACTGCCAGAACCGCCTGAGCCAGGCGTTACATCTGGTTCGAATGTGTCGCGTGCCCGACATACCAGCAATGCCTACAACGAACGCGTCGGTGATCCTCTCTCCGTTCTCCCCATACCTTTCGCATTCAGATCATTCAGAGTCAAGTAGATGCCCCCGAACAGTGTTCATTTTACCAAGGCGGCCGTCCGTGCGACACCAGGACCGTGTTCTTCTTGGGCTGGAATGAGACCGTATCGATTTTTGGCCGTGATGCATGTCCTGGGCGCGAGAGATGCATTGTAATCGAAGGGGATCGCAAAGAACGGCGTCGGTTGCCTCTCTACTCGAGGTGGGCGGAATAGCGGCCCGACTGACGAATTTCACAGCCACCTCCTATCTCGGTTTTCCTAGACTTTCTCCTGCCCGCTGCGGGGGCAGGCGCTTGGGAGACCGAGGTCAATGACCGGTTGAGAGGTCCAGAACTCGTAGACACCCAAGTGCAATTAATTATGAATCCTCTGTTGGTAACAAAAAATCTTGTATAGACTCCTTCATCTCTGCCTCGCCAATCTTCCTACTTCTCCACTCCTCAGGCAATCGCGCGCCCACCCATACAGGCAAAGGCGTGGAATCCAACTGCGCAGAGGAAGCAGTCGAGCCACGACTACTCCGACTTGTGAGCGTGGTGTGGCAGGCGTAGCATAGGTGGGGGGTCAACGACATTAACAGATCAAGCGCGGTCCGGTCAGGGAGGGAGGGCGCAGGAATATTCTGCATATGTGGCGGCGGAGATGCAAGCGTAGGGTCAGCGAACGAACGTATTGATATTCGCGCCTTCCAGTCTTGAACGCCGGGCTGAGCAGGGCTACGAGTGATTGAGTGACAAGATTCGAAAGAAATCAGTTTGTTTACCGCTCGCAGAGTATACACATTCCCTCGGAAACGTCCTTGGAAGCCAACTTGCCGCAGGTCCGCGCAATGGTGGACACGGTTGACGGATAGTCGCGTTCCAACCCAACGATGAAGCCTGGGGTCCATTTAACAAGCGCTCATAGAATGAGAACAACGACGCGTACTTTTGGTGAGGGCGCCGATCCCTTGCTTTCCGCCAAGGAAACTCTCCCTCCCGACGACTTTAAGCCCACGCCACCAGGCCCACACCGTACACTCCTTCATCCCGATATCTCTTAGCGGCCGATTTACTCTCACAGTCCTTGCTGACGAGTTCACATGCACACTGGGCTGCGGCTGCCATTCCTCCCCTGCTTCCTCGCGTACGACGAATCCACCACCTTGCGCGATGCTCGAGATGAGCGAGACCGATAGAGATGTGAGCGAGGTCCCGAGGAGAAGGTGCGAACAGTTCGTAGACCAGGCCGTGTGTAAAAGTAGGAGCCGGATGAGGTTTTGAATGGCGGTCGGGATAGCAGTTTGCGTAGGGAGAGCTGAGATGTATGCAAGTAGAGAGGCGATGGGGTGGGTGGACGTCGTCGGGTGCGGAGACAAAACCAAGTCTGGAGAAAGGGTCTACAGCCGGCTCGTGTGGCATGAACGGAGCCGACCTTCGTTTGCCAGATCAACGCTCAAACGCGATGCTGCAGGCCGTCCACCCATCTTATCCCACCACGCGTCGTCGAACGCGTCCTCGAGCCGGAGAGGCAGAAAGTTAAAGTGTTCGTACCGCTCTACTGCGGCGCGCACCTCCTCGGTACGATCTCTAGTCTGTCTAGCGGTGAATTAACCGCAGACGCGAAGACCCAATACATCGAACGCACCCCCGGTAGAGCGCTGCAGACCTCCACATAGCAGATCGTCGCCTTCTTCCATACTCCCTCGTTGCGCGGGTGGTCTTTCCCACCTCTGCCGGTGTCGCCCAACCCCGGGTTAAGACTTGAGTTGTTGAAGTAGGACTCGGTTACGAGATCCAGCAGCACAGTCGACCCCAGACCACCAGAAAACCCAATACAGAGATCCCCAGCAGGTTTGAGTCCCTTCTTGCGTGGGCCGTCCGGAATAGGGTTTATCGAGGGTTCGAGGGCGCGTCGGAATTTGCCCGCGACCATCGGAAAGAAACATTCTCTGCCGTTAGACCGTCAAGCCGAGATCTAGCCCAGTTCAAGCATATGCGCACTTGCAGTACACAGCGTGGCGAATGACTACATTCCCAACGTTTGTGCGACACTTTATACAGACCCGCGTCTTGTCGAATTTCATCCGCCCTGGTTTCCCTTAGCTCTGGGCTTCACAGAGACGATGTTTGCTCACGCAGCATGAGCGCATCCTGCTCCGACGCAGGATTTCCACAGTCAGCCATGGTGAAGGTTGACTCGGATTTGAGTCAGAGATGGTGGTCGGAAAGAGAGAGTTCAAATGCACGTGAAGCCCCCTCTTCACGAAACCACCACATCGGTATGCCTCAGAACTCTGCATTTTTCTATGTAAGGGCGGACACCAATCCACAAAGCTGCTACCGAATCTGCAGCGTGAATAGGGCACACTCATGCACCCCAAGATCCTGAAGCGCGTTATCGGCAACGACGGCAGCCATTTACGTATCTGCCCCGCCGTCCTGCTGGTCTGAACCGCGCTCCTGCTCGCCTCAGGATCTCACCTCGGTCGTTGCAGAAATTTACGCGGCACAAGGTCAAGGTAAGATACTCGAGCAAATCAAGGGGAATAAATGAATGGTCAACGCTCGACGCAGTTCGCCGACTATCCAGGCATCATACCCTACTCGCAAGGCCAGGCGCTGTTCGACAGCGAGCCCGATCGCGAGACGTGCTCCGTTCGAGGGACAATGGTAACCGGATTGAGCCAGTCCGATATCGCCCTCCTCGATATATTTGAGGGCTCGGTAAGTACCAGAGATCCTCCTGCGTCCACCGAAACAAACTCCCGCTAGGAATACACGCGCGATAAGGTTCCCGTGTACCCACTATCAGAACTGGTCAACCTAGCGGACTACACAATGTCCACAGCAACGCCCGCACCCCTCCCATCCGATGAGGAGCTCACCGAGCCCGTCGAGGTGGAGACTTACGTCTACGCTGATATCTCGTGTCTCATGCGCGATATATGGTCCTTCGACAATTTTCTGACGCAGAGTGCATGGAAATGGTACGGGTCGGGGTCGCGCAATAATCCCGACTACACCGAGGTCGACAGGCGGCAGGCTGCGGGATCCAAATAGCGAAGATGGCTTGATCGATAGAAAGCAGGATGGATCGAAAACTGGTCTCCGTAAGACCATCGAACCCAGGCCAAACTCAATTTGATAGTGCATGAACCTATTACAAGAATAAAGAACACAGAGTTGTACACCTCGAGAGTTGCTCAAAAGGGACGCTGGATGGTGAGAAGAGAAATTGACGGCCCGGCCCGGCGCATCAAGATGTTGCGAGACACGAACCCCTATCACGTCTTTCCGCGTCCCATGGACGCGCAAGGACAACTGCTGCCCCAGTTTACTTGGGTTGCCACAAGCCTGTATAAAAACCTTTATGAAGATCTCTGGCCTGCTCCGGACGGTAGCTCCGTGGCGGCCTTAGACGACCGCATAGAATTCTTGACACCAGACGACCAGTGGCTCACTCTTAGCACTGACTCGGAAGCCATGGATGTCGACAATCAGGCTGGTGAGGGCGACGGTGACCGCGAGGGCAGAGGCCACCTGAACGACGAACTGGACGAGGACCCGACCAGCATAGGCTTCATCCCTCTCAAGACATACCCAGCCTTGGAGATCGGTCCCCTCAGCCGGCTGGTCATGGACCGCGGCGACGACACCGTGTTTTTCATTCGCCCCGACTACGATGTGTTCTTGGAGCACGCGCGGTCTCGCGTGAGGAAAGCCCCCTCGCTAAACTCGCCGACTCGGTTTTTCGTTACCGGTCAGCCCGGGATCGGCAAGTGGTCTTTCCCTCTGCCTTGGGTTTGGCGCTCATGCATTGCGTCGCACAGGCAAGACCTTCGGCTGCTACTACTTTCTTTTCCGTCTCCTCGCTTCGGGACAGTCGGTATTCTTTCTCAGGTCCCGAACGGAGACGCTCTACTTTTCCGGCGACGGCGTCCAGAGGAACGACAGATCCACTGGGCCTTCCGAGTGTCGTTCGACGGGGCTCGCTATCCAAAAATCCTGGGTCCTCATCGACGTCGACGACCAAGCCGAGTGGAGTTGCCCCGAAATCTTCGCTACCGCTCGGTGCATTGTATGGACGTCGTCCCCACGGGAGCCGCGCATGAGGAACTTCGTCAAGAGGTTTGGCGCCGAGAGGTGGTATATGAAGACTTGGTCGTCGAAAGAAATTGCGGCCGTAACGTGCGTCTTGTCTTTGATATCACTCTTTCCATGCCGACCTTGCCAAACAAAGGGAACGATCCAAAATCGACCGAAGCGAAATTCTACGAAGGATGGACACTGGGGGGCCGGTCGCACGAAGTCTCTTCCCGTTGGCCCTACCTCATGTCACGGCTCAGACCCTCAGACGCAACATTAACAACGCTCTCAGCACCAACATATTCAACTTCAAGCCCTTCAACGACGATGTGATCAGAATCGAGCCCCTCGTCGTGATAGACCCTTCGGGGCGAGCTCGCCTCCAGCGGACCGACTACTCCATCGAGTTTTTGTCTGCTTTCATCGCCGAGAAGACCTTGGATGTGGCACAGAATATGTTCCCGGAGCTACAAAAACAGCTGGCCGCCACGTTCGACATCGAGACCACGCGCACATTGGCCGGGAAGGTCGTCGAGGCCTTGATGCATCGCGCGCTCAAGCGTGGCATGGAGCTTCCCAAGGTTTTCGGCCCTAACCGCACCATCGCGCGGACCCTCGCGCTCATCGGCAAAGCTGAGAGCTTCGTTCGCGAAACCGCCGCGGCTGACATCGCCGCTCAGCGTCCCCTGTACCTTCGGCCGAAATCCCAAAACTTCGCTGCTGTGGACGCCATCCTCGTGACGGAGAACACGCTCAGCCTTATCCAAACCTCCCTGAACGATGGGCACAGCAGAAACTTCGGAACGATTCTCAGGATCACGTCGAGACTCGCAGGAGGGGCGGGCGTCCGGGTGAATTCTTCGTGGGAGGTGCTATATTGCCTCGTTGGCACCACCCCCAACCGTGTCACCAGACTCGTGGCCGGGGCGAAGAAAACCTTAGTTGAGCTGCAGAAGCTCAACGCAGAGGACCTTTGCACACAGCTGTCAATTCCGTTCGCTCAGGTCGCTCATGACAGGATTTCTAAGCTCCGCGTCGTCGGCTACACCTTTCATTCCGTGCAGGGATTCGAGGAGGTAGCATAGTGGACAGTGTGTGTACTATAACTTGTAACACCATCCGGTACCAGTCCCCGAGACGGTGAATGTCAGTGTGGCCTGAGTTTCTAGTCAAAGGTGTATATGTTTCTGGTACGAGCAAGGCAAACGAACATTGCACGATGAACAAGTAGCTGGAGCATCTCGTGTGACCAATTTGGCGCGAAACTCACCTCACGCGCCGAATCGGAGTTTCTGAACCAAGCGGCCGTCCGACAGGAAGAAGGGACGACGCAGGACCCCGGCATATGCGGTTGGATGTCCGATCCGAATTCCCAAGATTTGGGCACTTCCGTACCTCACTTTTTCGACCAAATCCATCCGCATTGTGATCAGGTAGTCGGTTTTCCAACCAGAAGCGTCCGCGCTTTGGATCGGACATATTTCCACGAGAGCCTGTTTTTTTAGGGAATTTTCGGGCGAACAAGGTGAGTTGGGTGTATTTTCCAAGCCCAGTCCTGTGCGCAGTGCGCGGGGCCTCGCTGGAGCAGCAAATATGGGAAAAAATGTGCCGAGCGTACGCTCAAATATCGGACTTCATCTTCGACCGCCCCATGGCGTCCCGAATTTGGATCGGACTTGAGGGTCTTTGACCGCGTAAAATGTCCGCATTGTGATTGGACATGAAGGCAGTTTTTGGGCCAATTCCGTCCGCACCAGGATCGGACATGGAACCGTAGTATATGCCAGGGTCCTGACGACGCGAATGCGGTAATTTGTGTTGTAGAAAACATGTTGAAGCGCCAAGTTGAACAGAGAGAAGAAAGCGGCCAGTGTAGAAGATTGTTCCAACTCGTCCTGGTCGACAGTGAAGTATCAAGAGGGCATGCAAGCTGCATGTATACAGAGTTGCACACCTCGAGCCGCTCAATTAACGAACCCCTATCACATCTTTCCGCCTCCCATGGCCGCGCAAGGACAACCGCTGCCCGAGTTCACTTGGGCCTCCGGCACTTTTGAATTGCTTCGTAAAGATCTTTCGCCTGCTGCGGAAGGTACTGCTCCGAACCCTCCTACTGCTCCGGACGGTAACCCGTGGTGGCTCTGGCCGACCGCATAAAATTTGTTACACCAGACGACCATTGGCTCAGCACTGAGTCGGAAGCCATGGATGTCGACGAGGCTGACGGGGGCGAGGGCGAAGGCGAGGGTGACCGCAAAGGCGAGGGTGACCGCAAAGGCGAGGATCTCAACGACGAACTGGACGAAGAGCCGACCAGCATAGGCTTCATCCCTCTCAAAACCTATCCAAACTTGGCAATTCTCACTCTTAGACGGCTGCTCGCGGACCGCGGCGACGACGCAGCGTTCGTCGTCCGGCACGAGTACAACGTGTTCCTAGAGTACGCGACGTCTCGCGTGGAGGCGAACGCTGAGGACTCGCCCACTCGTTTTTTCGTCACCGGTCAGCCTGGAATCGGCAAGTGGCCTTTCTCTCTGCTTTAGGTTTAGTGCTCATGCATTGCGTCGGACAGGCAAGACCTTCGGCTGCTACTACTTCCTTTTCTGTCTGCTCGCTTTGGGAGAGCCCGTATTCCTCCTCACGTCTCGAACCGAAACATTCTACTTTTCGGCCGACGGCGTCCAGACCGTCGACAGGGCCAGTGGGCCTTCCAATAATGAACCGACGATACTCGCTGCTATCGAAAAATCATGGGTCCTCATCGACGTCGACGACCAAGCCGAGTGGAGTTGCCCGGCAGTCTTCGACAATGCTCGTTGTATCGTATGGACGTCGTCCCCGCGGGAGCCGCGAATGAAGGAGTTCATCAAGCGGTTTTCTGGCGAGAGGTGGTATATGAAAACGTGGTCCTCCAAAGAAATTGCGGCCGTAACGTGCGTCTTGTCTTGATATTCCTCTTTCCATACCGACCTTGTCAAACAAAGGGAACAATTCAAACTGGACACCCACCAAATTCTACGAAAGATGGACATGGGGGGACCGGTTGCAAGAAGTCTTTTCAAGAAGGCCACACTTGGTGCCACGTCTGAGACCCTTGTGCGCGACATCAACAACGCTCTCAGCACCAACATATTCAACTTCAAGCCCGTCAACGACGATGTGATCAGCATCGAGCCCCTCGTCGTGATAGATCCTTCAGGGCGAGCTCGCCTCCAGCGGACCGACTACTCCATCACGTTCTTGTCTGCTTTCATCGCCGAGAAGACCTTGGACGTGGCCCAGAATATGTTCCCGGAGCTACAAAAACAGCTGGCCGCCACGTTCGACATCGACACCACGCGCACATTGGCCTTGACGCATCGCGCGCTCAAGCGTGGCATGAAGCTTCCAAAGGTTTTCGGCCCTGACAGCACCGTCGCGCGGACCCTCGCACTGTGAAACCTCCGCAGCTGACATCGCCGCTCAGCGTCTGCTGTACCTTCCGAAACCTCAGACTTTCGCCGCTGTGGACGCGATCCTCCTGACGAACTTCAAGACGAAGGACATGCTTGGCCACATTCACACCTCCCTGAGCGATAGGCACAGCAGGAGCTTCGAAGTCTAGACTCCAAAGTGGGGCGGGCGTCCGGGTGAATTCTTCGTGGGAGGTCATCTATTGCCTCGTTGGCACCCCCGACCGTGTCACCGTCCTCGTGGCCCAGGCGAAGACAACCTTGGATGAGCTGCGGAAGCTCAACGCAAAGGACCTTTGCTCACAGTTGACAATTCTGTTTGTTCAGGTCGCTCATAAGAGGATTTCCAGGCTCCGCGTCGTCGGTTATACTTTCCATTCGAAGCGGGGATTCAAGGCGGTAGCTTGGTGGATTGCGTGTGCGCCCTCTTAAAATTTCTTTCCTATAGTACTTGTTTTTCTATGCTTGTAGCATAGCCTACGTCTCCGAGCCCAATTCATGCGGGGTCCGCTTCAGCGGACTTGCGCTTTTTGTTGCCACCTTGACTCAGTCCACATAAATCCACTGCGGCGAAGCCGAGAATGAACAGGAGGGAACAGGGTAATGTGAAAAGTGCTGCTAACGCAGAGCGCGGAAGCGCTCCAGTACGTTGTGCTGGTGGGCACAGCACAAGAGGATTTCTTTTAAAAGGCCTCCGCTAAATCAATAGCCTATCCGGGTTTCCGGGCAGAAATCCTTCCCTGGTCCCGGAGTTCAACTGGCCTTTGGCGAAGGGAAAAACTTCTGCAGTAAGCATTTCAATTTAAAACAAGAAAACGGTTTTTCGACAAGCTCTATAATACAGTGGGTGATACACTGACAATGAAAACATTATCCGAGGCAGATACAAAGCGACCACACTACCACACTTATGTTCCACCCGCCGCGTTACAGGCACCCTGTTGAGTATTACAAGCACTAACTGTAAAAGAGCCCTTGTTGCCAGACTTATTAGCCGCATTCGCACATAGATTTTTCTGCAAAGGCGTGGTTAGCAGTACGTCTGGAAAATAGGACAAAACCAAGTGCCTGGACAGAACTAACGAAAAAATGAGTTAACAACGGGTTTGTCTGTTCGTATGGGCTGACGCACCAGGACCGAACAAGCGCATCACCTTTGGTTTGGAAAAGAGAGTTGCCAACCACCAGGAATTGACTGCCGGAGACCACCACGGCGGGCGCTGCGCTGCCTCCGAGGGTTCCGGTGAATGTCTAGATGATGAGTCAACGATATGGGACTCGATATTCCGAGAACACGCACCTGAAGGTTATTGCTCCCTGTATTGGTCGGGAGTGGGGAAGTTGCAGCGTTATTGGTGTGAAGTGAGGCAATTGTAGCGGCGGTGGTGCTTGAAACGGGGGCCGCTAGGGCGGATGACGTTGTGGTAGGAGTGTCCGTACTAGTAGCAGCACTTTGGATAGTGCTCGTGGTTGACTCGGTCGTACCCGTTGGTGCCGCTACCGTCGCCGTGGAACTCGCAGGTTGGGCCTCCACTGAAGTGCTGGAGGCCGATGTACTCGACGTGATACCGGCGCTGCTGACGGTCGGCACGTCTTTAAAATTCTGGAATACCTGTTAGATTCAGTCGGAAAGGATCGGGAAACGCAGGCACGGTTTGGATGCCGAAAACGGCGTTGAAGGCGTCGGCATCAATCCCTTGCTGAGGGGGCTGAGCCGCTGCCGCCGCTTGCGCTTTCGCGCATGTCGCTTGAGCGGTCGAATCAGCACTGCACTGGAGGAGCGACTTGAGGCATGTTGTTACAGCGGAGTCCGGGAGAACGAACCGTGTCGACCAATGCACTGCAGATGAAATCTGCAATGACGCCAATATTATCCGCCGACGTGTGATTGTATGAGACTGTAGAAAGAGCAAGTCGGTTAGCGGGTACGACCCCGCATTCAAGTGGACCAGACCTTGATCAACGGGCCGGAAACTGGTCTCCGTAAGACCATCGAACCCAGGGCCAAATTCAATTTGAGGGATAGTGCATGAACCTGTTACAAGGATAAATAATAACTGCAGTATCACGAGAATTCCACGGCTAACCGAAGCTTCCAATCGTGCTTGGAGACGCGGTGGACGCGGGGAATGTGAAAGTAAACGCTGCCGTCGCGGTGGCGGTCCCCGAGACGGTGAATGTCAGTGTAGCCTGAGTTCTGGTCAGAGGTATATATGTTCTGGCACAAGCAAGGTGAACGGACATTGCACGATGAACAAGTAGCTGGAGCATCTCGTGCTACCACTTTGGCGCGAACCACTTGCGGGAGCACTTGAGGTTGGACGACAGGTGCACGAACCGCGACGTGTTGACTGCCCAAGGTTTAAATTGACTTGAAGGCGACGTTCCGATGGCCGAAACTCACCCCACGCGTCGAATCGGAGTTTCTGAACCAAGCGGCCGTCCGAGGGAAACAGAAAGAAAGGACAACGCGAATGCGGCAATTTGTGTTGTAGAAAACATCTTGAAGCGCCAAGTTGAACAGAGAAGAAAGCGGCCGGCGTATAGAAGATTATTTCAAATCGGACTCCTGGTCGACGAAGAACAGTCAAGACTACAATGGAGTATCAAGAGGGCAGGCAAGCTGCATGTGTACAAATTGTACACCTCGAGAGGGCGGACAAGTCCGCGAGAAGGAAAGCAATTCAAGTTGGTGAGAAGAGAGAGGGATTACTACGGCCCGGCACGTCAAGTACGAATGTCGCGATGCCAACATTCTGACATGGCAAAAGGAGCGACTGCGTTGCTCCAGAGATTCCAAAGAACTGAAGATAGAGCAAGATCCAAGCAAGGTCGTGGCCGGAGGAAATCCGTCGGCTAGCTATAGTACGCGCGATCGGACCGTGAGCCGGACGAGGCTTATATCTGCTTAAAGTTACATGCAAGCGCGGAAAAAGCACGACGGAGAAACACATTTCGGTATGGAATAAGGATCTGAGCAAGGCCTGCACAACCACCCAAGTCTAAAGTGTGTGGCCTGAGAACTGATTGTGAAGAGGGAATATTCCCTCGCCGCCAGTTTTGAAGACAACTATAAGTAGCTGGACATACCCCGTCGGCAGAGCACAGAACCCATTGTGTGCTGGATAAATCACCAAAGGAAATCGCTAAGGTTACCTTTCTCGACTGGTCCAGACTTAAAAAGGAATCTAGACAAATCCAAACGCGTTTTGCATTAGGCTGGAATTGTCTTGTACAGAGGCACAGTTTATGGCAGGACGCGTTCTAGATTTTGCCACCTTTTAGTGGTGGTGGTCGTCCACTTCAGGACCCTGGTAATCCAATTGATACACTGAGGCGAAAGCATCAATATTTCGAGTGAATGAACGGGACGTAACTGCACTGACCCGAACCACATTCTGTGCAGAACCGCTGCCTTTCCTTGGGTACATTGATCCAGACAATGTCGTGCGAGTCGGCGGGGCTTCCGGTGCAGCCAACGGTACGCACGGGGTCCTGGAACGAACGTCGCGAGTGAGCACGACGACAGAGAGCGGCGAAGGCGCATCGTGCTAGGCCAACTCCGGCAGACAAAGACCTACGTATGAAAGGACCATAATGGGGTCCTTTTTCGTGCCAACGCGGTCCGACTCCAGTGGTGACTCGTCAAACACGTCGATTCCCTCCATCTCCCCAAGCATTTCGAAACGCTCTAGACCAGTTGCTTGCTCCCAATCGGTCGGGACTTCACCGACCTTTCCACCAGGCCCAAAGAGGGACGGAGGTTTGGCGCCATGGTCGGAAGATGCACGGAGGGTGGTGGAGAATGCGCGGAGAGAAGAGGACGCAGAAGGCCTGAGGGCGGAGCGAGCCGCTAGGGCTGGACGTGCTGCATTAATGGCGGTTCGCAGCAGCGACATGACTGCACTTTCTAAAGACGCGAGATGCTGCTGTCACACATGTGACTGTCACCATCATTTCTCTCTGCGAACCGCATCCTCCGAAAACGCCCGCAAGCCTGTCCAGCGTTGGATATCGTTTCAAATGCCCGTGACGACCTTAATTAAAAAATTAAGGTCCTTCAAAGGCGTGGGAGGTAGCACAGAATGCTCTGAGAATAAATATCTTCCAGCAATGACCGTAAAGTTGGGAAGAGTGGACGTTTTTGGCTCAACCGAGGAACAATGACCTGCAAATCCATGCCTTGTCAATACACCGTCGATTTTATTGACCTGGAAGTTGAGCCTCATCGTGAGCATTGAGGATTCGCTGCTCCGCCCCTTTTGGCAATGAAGTTTCCTGATCGGGTAATCACATCAACTCTCTCTCTCTTGGTTCATCCCAACCTCCAACAGCGCGTCCTAGGTGATATCACGAGTACCAGAAGATGAGGTCTGTCTCCCCACCCCTCGATACAATTCCTCTTGACGTCAACCGTGTTTCATTCTCAGCGCGTCTCGCCCCACTCGCGCCGCAGAATTATCGCATTCCTCCGCCTCGGACTCGCCCGCCGAGCGTAATTTCCACGCTGCTGGCCATCCAAGAGACTCTCTTCCTCCGTACAATATTTCAAGTCGCTCTCAACACTTCCTCTTTGGGTGGAGGCTTATTCTTCTGGGCTCGTGTCCGTACCGATTCACGCGCCACGCCACGATTACCCGACTTACAATTCGGCATTATAGGGTTGAACATCCTAATGATTTTCCTTCCTATCTCAGTGAGCCCTCTTTCCATTGTCGCCGTTGCGCTATCAACTCCGTTCTTCGAAGTGCATTCTGGACATTACCCATCCAAAGTCGCGTGGTCTCGTGTTTATCTGTACGATTTTCGGTATTGCAGTGTCCTGACCACTCAAACTATCATAGTCTCGGTGTTGTCTCTCGTCCCTCTGGTCAAGGTACACCAACAAGCTGCGGCTTTGCGTAAGCATTAACTCTCCCGCAGTTTCATGACACTTCCACCCGGGAGCTGGCGATACGCATCGGTGGTTCCAAAACCGGTCTCGTCAACGCGAGTTTGGTACGTCCAACCTCTCACTGTAAGGCGAGAGTCTGATGTTTTGGAAACTTGTAGAGCAACATGTAAGTTTCTTCGATCTTGGCGAGCACTATATTCATCGCACTTTGTTAGGGTCGAGATTGTTGTTGCTGTGAGCCATTTCTCATATTTTGTGACCGTGCATTTACGTTTGATTTTTTAGATCAGCGCGTTAAGGAAATGCGAACTCCGGGTCGTGCAATCGTCATGTAGGTTAGGATCCAGTGTATCAAGCTCCGTTCTTAGGACATCTCTCCAGTGATTGGGTCGATGTTAAGCAAACTCTGTACGTTCGGCTCCAAGCAATTGTTTTCCCCTCTGAAATCGAAAGCAGTGCTCGTACTGGGACTTTGCCTCTTTGCGGGGGGCGTACGCTTTTCTGAACAAAATTTCAACCCCGGTAGCGCGACTTTTCCGCTTACATCCAACCAACGCTCACCTCCAATTTTAGCCATGCACTCGTCCCTCCTCTCTCTTAGTGTTGGCGCAGTGCTATTACCAGCGGCCTACCATTTCGCGCTAGGGGGCGTCCAGAACTCGCACATTGCTTCCCATTTGCAGATGCAGAACATCTTGAGCATGAGCCATGGCGTGTCAATCGTCCTCTTGTTCAGTGCGTTAATCCTTCGACTTTCTTCCTTGCGAATAACTTTTCTCCAGTATATGCGTCGTACCTATTCTTCCAACTGTACTCCCACACGCACCTGTACACGGACGGAAAGAAACACAACGAAGTTTCCTATCAACGTTACGCTGCAAACCCGACTGCTTCGTCACCTCGGTTATCGCCTCCTCGAAACATCTACCTCGCCTCCCGCGCTGCGTATTCCACCTCGGAAACCACCCTGGCCGTCGCCGATCAGCCCGGCAAAGGCACGGAACCCGATTCAAGTTTTAACGGAATCCAGATGTCTCGCGGCAGAAGCGGCTCGAGCAACGAGTCGAATGGCGGCGAACTTTTGGCCGAAGACTCGTCCGCGGAGAAACGAGCTATGAATTACGAAGGGGGCGAGCTGAAGGACGAGCGAAAGCCGCAATTGAGTATGTTCTTGATTATAGTTCTGCTGGTGCTGGTGACCGTGGTAAGTTCGCTCAACCTGAGGCTCAGTTGATTAATGTCTGACTGGGTGCTTCAGGCGGTCGCGATTACCGCCGACCGGCTCGTTGAGTCGATGGACAGTATCGGGAGCACGATTCAGAAACCCTACGTCGCGTTGATCATCTTGCCTGCAGTCAGTTCAATTGCCGGTTCGTCCATTCTTCAAGTTCAGATTCATCGGATCTGAATCACATATATTAGAGTGCATGACCGCGATGAATGTTTCCGTCAAGGACGAGCTCAACTTTGCCATTTCAGTCGCCGTCGGTTCTACCATTGTACGTCGCTGTCCATTTCCTGACTGAACAAACTGTATTTAACATCGATGAAGCAAACCGCGCTCTTCGTCATCCCGTTCATGGTGACTCTGGCTTGGATCATGGGCAAGCCGCTTGCACTTTTGTTCGACCCGTTCGAGAGTCTGGTCTTGTACATCTCGGTGCAGGTCATGACCTACGTGACGGGAGATGGTAAATCGAACTACCTCGAGGGTATTGTGTTGCTCTGTGAGCTTTCTTAAGCTTTCGTTAGTTGGATGGCGCGTATTCATCATGGCCATGGCAGGTCTTTATATAATTATTGCTGTGAGCTTCTGGTTTTACCCAGGTGAGTAACTTGTTCCTCATCTAAGTTTTTTTTTTTACTGACTGGTTGTGCTGCCATAGCCTGGAGCCTATCCAGCCCGATGGGAGTGTGTGACGCGACATAGATACCAGAGTCAACCCAGAATCAATGTAGATTTAGACGCGTCGTTTTGTATCGATATTGGCATGCAATATGTAGTGAACAGTTGTCCCGTACCGCTCAGCGGGCTTTGTTTCTTGTGTGCAGCGTCCAAGGGTCTGCGCCGTTGGCGCCTCTAGATCTGAAGAAGAATCCAACCGTGGGAGTTTTGCGAACACCGAGAGCTTGTTGCGAATTCTTGCTCGCGTCGTTTCTCTTGTTGTCTCAGGCTCCCTCGTCGACGATAGTTGAAAAATAAGAAACGCGGCCATACAATTACAAAAACGACTACTGCCGTTCTGGTCTGCCTCTCCGTCGCAGTGCATCGATTCTGCACGACAGGTCTAGCATACCTGTGCCATACGTACGATCCCACCAGGAGTCTGGAGCAACCAAAGAAAAGAAAGCCAAGGAGTGTGGTGTTATACAGCGGTGTGTATGTATGTATCGAGAGTGAGTAAATAGAAAAGTACTAGGGAGTGTGTGTGTGTTTTGTGCTGTGGAGAGAGAGTCAATAGTGGTGGTACAGATAATAGAATAATAGGAAGATGATAGCAGGAGGGATAGATAGCGAGCATAGTCGGGGCTTGCTATTCCAAAGCAAGGTGGTACAGATGGACGAGCACGACGGCTGCGGATAACCCAAAACGAGGAAGAAAATGGTAGGTCGGGCGGTTGGTGTTCCAAACACGTCGCGACGAGACCAGATGGGGGAGTAGTAAAGGAGCGAGACGCTCACGCGGTCTCACCCGGAACACTACTCTCCACCACCTCGCTCAGCCGCTTCGCCTGTTTCTGTTTCGCCTTTGCTTCTAACTGTTGTTGTTGTTGGGGCTGTTGCTTGGGTTTCGACTTTGGTTGCATCGCGCGTTTGATCTTGGACGGCGGGGCGATGACCGTGGACATCGACGTGGATGTCGAGGTCGAGGTCGATGTCAGGACGGACGCCGAGGCGGTGGCGGTGGAGGTAGAGGTGGTTGTGGTCGAAACAAAGGACGCGGCGGGTGCCAAGCGCGTGCTCTGCGGCTTTGCCCTCTTCCCCGGCGACGCGGGCGGGTCGGAGAAGTGAATCACCGCCGTCGAGCGTGGTTTCGCACTGCTCGCGGCTTTGGATTTTCCGCGCACGGACCCAGAGGTCGAGGCCGCGACGGATTTGGCGCGCGGTTTCCGCCGTTTGGGACTGGATGGGGCGGAGAGCGGCATCTGCACATCTTCGTCGTCGGACATTCTGTCGGACGACGGCCCGGGCGCCGTGCGCGCCTTCTTGGACGTGCGAGAGCGGGTGTGCACACTGCTGTGGCTTGCGCCCGAATCAGAGTCGTCGGAATCGTCCGAGTCGGCCTCGGCGGCGCGGCGCGAGCGCTTCCGCGAGGCGGAGCCCTGCGGGTCGTGGCACCGTAACCGTGCACACGAGCTGAGCTTATCGTCGTGAATCGTGGAGTCGGCGCGGAAGCGGGCGCGCTTAAGGTCCGTCTAAAAGGTTAAACAATTGGAGGCGACGATCAGGAGGTCTTATCGTCAACTGAGAAAACTGGACGCACGGTGTGCATTCCCTCGTAACACCAGCCATCGGGGGGACCCATGTCGCCGGCGCCCTCGACGGTTTTGTTGCAGCACCCGTAGAGAGTCTCGTACCCCGCACCCTTGCCCACACGCTCTACTTCGGCGCTGTCGTCGTCGTGGCCGACGAGACAACTGCGGTCGGTGTTTTCGACGTCAAAGTAGCCTTTGTGGCAGCGGACGCAGTGGAGCGTTGGGGGCGCTTCTAGCGCAGAGAAGAAGCTGGAGAGGTAGGCGAGGGCCTGCGGGGAGGCCGTGGGAAGGTGGGAGAGCGTATAGGCGTGAACGATCTTTGGGGGAATAGACTGAATGAGGGCGCGGAGAGCGGTGGGGTCCAGTACATCGTCCGGAGGGGGTGAAGGGGTTACTGGAGGTAAACGTTCGTCTGCGCGGGGGGAAGAGCCGGAGACGATGGAGGGGGACGGAGTGCGCAGCTGGATCGTTGCATCGGGTTGAACTTTGTTGGATTCTGGCTGTGGTTTCCGGGCGAACAACCCGAAGACCATTGTGGTGAAATAGAATGAGGTTGTTGTGGTAGAAAGCAAGAAGGATTGACAAGAAAGGCGTAGAAATACAACGGCGTCACTGGAGCTGAGGGTGAAAACTGAAGTAAAGTTACCGCGTGAATCGCAACTTCTCACGGTCCCTGAGACGCGATTGTCACTCGAGTCACAATTCTGCGCTTGGACCTGAAGTTTCCAATTTGCAAACGCAGCCATTTCGATCGTTCGACACGAGAGAAAAGAAAGAACTAAAGCGTACGTTCATGAAATATTTATGTGTGCATTTCAACCCCACGCAAAGTTGGGCAATGGGGTACTGTTCACAAGCTGTTCAATTTTTTGGTTCGTGGCTATAGCAAATTTCACATACTTGCACTGGAGCCGTGCGAGGGCCTCTCGGTAGCAATTTAAAGAGAGCGATAAAAGGAAACGATCAAGCAGTCTGAATCAAAGCGGCTGGGAGCGATTCAGAATTCGCAAACTTGAGAGAAAAATTCGGATGATGTTGGCGTTATTGAGAAGAATATTTTCCTCATTAAACTGAACTCGTGTGGAACGACTGGATCGGAATATGAGCGCGCACATCGTACCATAGCCAAGGCGTCCGTAAACGGAAGTGCTACCTCCCGCATCAAACGCGCCCATGATGTAACTGTCCAAATTTGTCTTCCTCTACCTCTACCACCATGTCCCCTCTTCGCCACATCGGAGCGTTTTCTATCCTCGCATTCTTTTGTCTCTATTTCCTTTTCGCTGGCCTCGCAGACCCCAGGGACGCGTGGCGCCGCCTCACCACCCAAACCCGTGCGCGCAGATCCATTCATTTTGACTTATTTTTAATAACCGCGCGCGACAGATACCCCAGACTTTAGTCGCTATACCGCCCCTAGAACACTGTCTGCCGACCAGTTTCCCCTTGGTGCGCCCATTTTGTGCCCTACGTTGCGCGCGAGGTGTTGACTGCTGCAACAGATGATCCGCATAGGCGCGTAATTATCCTGGGCGACATCCACGGCATGAACGAGCCTTTCAAGTACGCTCAACCGCCATGTTGTGTCTGCATTTCTAACAAAACCTCAGCGCCCTCCTTGAGAAACTATCCTACAATCCCCGTTCCGACGTTCTAATCCACGTCGGCGACATAATCGCCAAGGGCTCACACCAGGGCTCCATGGCCGTCCTGTCTTTCATGGCCTCCAACAATGTTACGGGGGTCCGGGGAAATCATGACCAGAAGATTATCGAGTGGAAAAGCTGGCTCGCGTGGATGGAGCAGTTCGACGGCGGTGCCCTCTGGCTACGCGACTTCCACGCTGCCGCCGACGCCGCCGAGCCGGACGACCCGGAGGAGTGGGCCGCCCATCATATCAAGCGCACGCGGAGCAAGTGGAGCAAGCGCATACCCGAGGGATGGAAGATCCTCAGCGACCACTACCGCGTCGCGCGCGCCATGTCCGAGAAGGAGTACCAGTATCTGCTATCGTTGCCACTGGTGCTGCACGTCCCCTCCGCGCACACCCTCATCGCGCACGCGGGCGTCCTGCCCTCCGACCCGAGGTACAAGCCGTACCACCGCCGGCAGCCGCTCGCGCGCATCCCGTCTCTCCCGCGCGCCTTTGACGCCGACTACTCCGACCTTCAAGCAACACCCGACAAGACGCTCCCCCTCCTCCGCCGCCTCCAAGAAGCCGCCCTCCTGTCCGACGTGCCGCAGAACCGCGACCCGTGGGTGACGCTCAACATGCGCGGCATCCTCGACGACAACACCATCACGCGCGCCAAGGACGGCGAGCCGTGGGCCGAGCGCTGGAATGCCGAGATGGAGATGTGCGGCGGCTTTGGGGGCGAACGCATACATCGCGCGCAGCGCAGCGGGGACGCACTACCGTGTTACCCCGCGACGGTCGTGTATGGGCACGCTGCGTCGCGGGGATTGGACGTGAAGCGGTGGTCGGTGGGGCTTGATTCTGGCTGTGTGAAGAACGGGCGGCTCTCCGCACTGGTCCTCGATTCGAAGTCTTCCTCCGCTTCCTCATCCGCACCGGTAGAAGCCCGCAAGAAATACGATATCCCGTTCGGCGAGGGAGGGCGCGGCCGAGTCGTCGATGTATCTTGCGAATAGTCGACCCGCAGACCCTTCACTTAGACGAGTGTGTGACGAGGGGGGGGACGATTGTAAGTAGACTACTTTTTTGAGGATCCACGCCTTGAAGGAGGACTGGCGACGGACGCAGGACAGCATGCAATAGTGTACCATATTCATCGATAATTGTAACTTAACCTACCTCAGCTTGGATAGACACCGTGAACGATACAGACGCAGACGGTGTTTCATTTTGTAATATACCAAGTTTAAATCATCTGTACTCACTGACGCTCCGAGAGCAGCACCCCAGGAGTAGTCGGGATTTTTATTTTCGTGAAACGAGGATTCCCTTCAACGCTGGAAGCTCATCGAGTCTGTGTTTTGTTTATATAATACTAGTATGTTGTGCGGTACGCTCGGATAGAGGTGGAGGTTGGAGAGACTCAGACCATTAATATCCTCCTTCCATTCCGACCGGTTGGCATCGTCGTTGCGTATGCAGCTAACTGCCGAACCCGCGCGCAACGTGATAGTCGAAGAAGGACATTCAGAGTTGCGCGGTCGTGGTTTTGCTGCATGTGTGACGCCACGGGGAATATAACGAAGGGAGGACGTCGAGTCGGGGGTCGACTTTCCATGTCGCACACCTTGAGAAAGAGGGAGGTGCGTGGTGCGTGGTGGCGGCGAAGGATTTGCGATGCACGGTCGGCGGGATGAAACAGTTTGTGGCGATACCGGCAATGTTTATTAATAATTCTACGCGAGGGAAGGTCGACGCGAAGCGATCTTATTAGCCTTTGAAGGAAGTACCGTGTCCTGGGATAGGAGCAGCAGTTGTGGACACCGTTTCGTAACGGCAGGTCCAACCGTGCTTGTGGTGTTGCCCCCAGAATAGCGAGAGCGTCGTGACCTCGAGTACCAAGTTGCATCCACAACTCATCAGCGACCCGGTCGCGACTTCCTGGGGTTTGTCCTCCTGGAGTTCGTCAATTGTTGTAGCAGCTTTAGATTGGACACCCCAAAGGACAACCTCCTCAACGACTCCAGCATCTCTATCACTTTCTCTGCCCCGCGCGCGCCCAAAAACAGCCGCGTCTTGTCCAGGTTCGCATAGTCCACTCGTACCCTGGAGCCGTCGTAATATACCAGGGGAGCGTTCAGCAGCAGGGGGTCCGCCACGACGAGCTTGTACAGCGCGTCGAAGGAGGGGGTGGCGGCGGCCCGCTGGGCGTTGGGTTCGAGGAAGTCGCGAAGGGAGCCACTGCCCAAAGAGTACACGAATTCGCGCAGCGTCTCCGCGGGCGGGGGAGCGGGGCAGACCTCTAGCGTGAAGCGCAGCGGTGCAAAATGTTGTGCAGCGTTGGCGTGGGCGGTCTCGAGGAGGTCGAGGCCCTTGTGGGAGATTGGCGACGGGACGTGGCTAGATCGCGGACGCGTTGTTTTTGTATAGCCGCTCTCCCGAGATGCTGCCACTCACTAGAAGGTGATTTTGGGTATTCGGGTTCCTTTTGTATGCCAGCCCCGGACGGTCTTGCACAGGGGAAGAAGTAGCTGCCTTTCAATCTCGGGGCTCATGTCGGGCATCGGTGGGGGCTCAAATACGCCCATTGTACGCGGTCTACTGTGCTCAGCGAGCGCCATAGTTGACTGGGAGCGAGGAAACCTGAGACGAAGAGGGAAACGACGCGAACAAGAACGCGTAACGAGCATCGTGGTCTTGTGTAGAGAGAAATTTTGACCGGCGATATTCGGCCGAAGACGCAGACTCCCACGGTTGCATTTCTTGCGAAGCCATTTCAGCAGTACATTATGCGAAGACTACCAGCTCTGTTGCTACGAAAGCCCAACCATTGCCCAACCAGCCTGCGTTTCTTTGCCCAAGAAATAAACGGAGATGTCGTCGGATAATGCCGAGGCCAATGCACGTGATGGAAACTCCCACGGTTGCATTTTCCTTCTTGACAAGTTGATCCTGCATTCGCGTCGATCTTTGTGCACGCCTCGCTGCTCTCGACGCGATAATGCCCAAGTCTTGAACACGGAGAGGCGTCATGAGCTGCATTCCATAATCTCTTCCTCATTTTGCCGCCTGGGCCCCAAGTCACGTCCCAGATTTTTACCGACGAGCCCGAACACTCGTCACTTCATGCGGGTGTGGAGGGCGTGGAAAAACATCGCATCCTAGTTTGGGCAACTTCCTTCCTCGATGTCGACCGCTTTAAATACCCCGCGACGTCGCAACATAACCATCTGGTAAGTTTCTTGATCCACAAAGTTACTTTATGATGTCCATTTTGCACGGCATAAACAAACCTCCTTTCCATTTCACACTCCCACAGTCTCAAGACCCTGCAAAGATAATTTCTAAGGAGATTCTCATTCGATCAATGTTTTCCAGGAAAGGACTCTCGATGTCCCGGATCTGCAAAGTAAATCTCATCTTTGGGCATATAACATGACGCCCACCATTAGCTCGCAATTACTTCCCTCCTTTCTCCCCACATCCTACTATGCCCAGCCTAATGGACGCAACTTACGGCGCTTGGTTTGTTTCTCTGTTCATAGAGACCATTCTCTATGGCATGGGGCTTCTTCAAGCATGGATCTATTTTACTGGGCGTCCGAACGACGCGGTCTCGGTGAAGTCAACGGTATGATGCGCTCTCCAAAATGCCTCTTGCGTTTAACTAACGACCTCCAAGGTGCTTGTCGTCTTGTTCGTACCTTCGTCGACGTCGACAAACTATGAACTCCGAGTGACGCTTTTCCAGGACTCTAGAGACGATTCAAGTGGCATTTTTCTTCCGTTCTTCGTATTTCCGCTTCGTCGAGCGCTTCGGGATCTTGCAAACCGATCTTATCTGGTACGGGTTTTTTGTCCCTTCAACTTCCCGAGCGGTGCTAACGTCAATGTCTCCAGGGCTGACTCGGTATGTACACTGTCGACCGGTCGCTAGAAAGTACTCACTCGTCAAAATAGCTCCAACTTCTTGCCGCCGTGAGGACCCGTCCTCATATTCACTCAGTCGTCGCTCACCGCATTCAATATCATAGTATCTTTCTGCTTTCACCGTTCAAATGTACGACCGTTTCGCGAGTTCAATTCGAGCAATCTACTCACTTTCCCTAGGTATTTTGCGAGCCGTATCGACAAACGTGGGCCGTTTCCAAGTCTGCCGCAGTCAACGACTGACGTCTCCCAGTCACTAAAGCACGCGGAAAATTTGGTATCTCCGCCATCGGTCTTTACACCATCGTAGGTCATACCTACTGTACTTGAACGTCCCTCTCACTATCCCCTCAGTTTTTGTTGGCCTTCGTTCAAATTGGTGCGGCATGTTGAACTTTACCTCGAGCCTGAGTAACCTTTATTACAGTGGCCGGGATCACGCAGACGATTCGAACGTAAGTTCTGTTCCCCCATTCGTTTGTTGCCTCGACTAGAACATTCTCTCTAGGTATCAAATTCGGTCTTACCTCAAGATTGACGAGACAAAGGTTCGAACATTGTCTCGGTCATTCGTCTCCGTCTAGCGGCTAAACAATAGCCAGGCCATTACCACCCTCCAGACTGCCGCATCTGTGGCCTGCGACCTGCTAATCACCACCTACCTTTGTTTATTCCTCACCAGACAGAAGGGCGAGATCAAAAAGTAAGTCTTCTGTGGTTCGTTGAATGTCGACCCTAATTTGTCGGACTGCAGAACCAATTCAATGGTGGACATGTTGATTTACGATGCCATTAATCGTGGGTCCCTGACGGCCGTGTCTTCCTGCCTCACAATGGTTCTAGTAAGCGTCTTGCATCATTTCGTTGTCGCCTTCCTCTGCTCACGCCTCACTGGCAGTTCTTGGCTTTACCGGACACGTTTTGGTTCTTCCTTGGGCTCGCCCCGAGCAGTAAATGTTGGTGCCATATTCGTGTCATATCTCTCCCACTAACCTTTTGCGTTCAGTATACATGAACAGTATGCTGGCTACGTAGGTCCTCCACCCTCTCGGTAGATATTCTACTTACTTTGGTAGTCTGAACACCCGTCAACGCATCCGCGACAAGATCGCCACCGCCGACAAAGGCTGGAACTCGATCCCCATGGCCTCCCTCGCCACGACCAACGGTCCGAAGAAAACTCAAGGGCAAGCCTCCATCGCCGCGGTGGACTTTGAGACAGCTTCAGTAGGGCAGTCTTCGGTTGTCGGTATCGCCCTCTGAAATATTTTTCAAGGTGGACATTCAGCACAAAAAAGAAGACTATCCGGGTTGCGTTTGATTTCCCGCCGGCCGCGGCAATAAATACCCACTGCACTTGTTAACTGTGTACATATGTCTTAGCGGATTCGGAACTGACTGCCCCTCCCTCAAGTAGTACCAATTGTCACATTCGTTTCAATGCTAGTTCTTTTCGGAATCACTTGAATAAAAATGTTGAACTTTCGGTTGAACTCTTACGTTGCCGGCTCGGACAATCTTCAGGGGCTTTCACGAGTTGAACTGCGCATGTTGACCCTCCGTACCACAAGTTCTTTAGCTCCGGGCAATAATTCAGAAAATTGAGACAACGTATTTGAACATCTTCGACAGTGTACAATTTCAGAAGGAGAAAAATTCTAGCAAATGAACTGGAGGTTCGTGTCCTGCAGCCGCATCAACACGGCTTCCAAGAAAATGAGGCAAAAAAGCGTACCATGGGATGAGAGCTCGAAAGCTGGTGAGAGACATGATCCTCAGAACCAAAACACAGGAAAGAACGGATGACGCACCTGGGGCTTCTGAGAATACTTAGCCCGCAAGATCTCCCGCAGACTGTTGAGAAGCTGCATATAACTCTGCTGCGGGTTCTGCGATAAAGCCGTCATAAACGCCTACGAAGCCGATAAGAGTTTATTTATGGCACGAGACGGCGAAAACATACGTAGCTCATCGCACCAGTAGCTTGTCCGGCCTCGGTCGCGTCCGCGCTAGTCTGCGAGTCTTTACAGCCGCTCCAGGAGATCTAAGTGTGCGGCACGTCATCATACCGAACGGAAATAATGAATAGATGCGGCAACGTACGGCATCGGCGGGGCTGGTGCGCGTCGCGCGCGCGTATCTCTCGGCCTTTTGCCCGCCCCCACCGGTGGCTGTCTTGACCAAACCCATGGCAGACTTCAGGACTCCACCCATATCGCCCTTCGCGTACGATGTAAAGGCGGTTTTGAGTCCCGCGCCGGCCTCGGCGGCGAGGTTGGGCTCCTTCACCTTGCCCTCGGTGGAGTACTATGGCGAAGGGTAAATTTTGAGGCGGTAAATACATTGAAAGAGAGCAATCTCACAATGTACGGGAGGTCTGGGATAGTTGCGATATCAGTACACCGGGTGATTCATCACAAGAGGTCGACTTACCCATAGCAGAGCCGGAATGGCAGGACTATGCAGATTCAAATAAACCCAAGGGCGGTGTAGATAAAGGGAAGCGCCTACGTCAAAAATCGCGGTCAAACGGCAGCCTGCGGGGAGGGGCGCGACCATGACTTGATGCATTATCTAGCGAGACCAAGACGTCAACGACGGACGAATAAACAGAAGAAATAACGGACATCGTCCACGATATGACCATTCTCCTCGTAGTCGACCGGATAAATCACTTAGTAGCAAGAGAAATCAGAGAAAATCGCTCAAAGCAGCAATAGCCAAACCTTCGTCTTCACCGTCGGCTTCGTCCCCGTCCAGATCCTTGGTTTGACCCCCATGGCCACTGTCTGAGTGCGAACTAAGATGAACGTGGTGTAAATTACAGCGGATTGACTCACAATGGAAGAAAAGGGAATCGTTCGGAGCGGCACCGCGAACCAGCCATTCCATGGCGTTAAGCTACACTTGATCAGAGGTGGTCCGCGAGGAAAGAGATTGGTGAACGAACAATATTCTGTTGCGTAGGCTTTTGACGCGGATTTTGGGCGTCGTCCGTCAACATCACAATATCCTCATTGCGGTACCCAAACTTGGCTGCAGAGATACGCGTCAGTCGGGCATTACAATAAGGAAAAGGGCCATACAACACAGAAATTGCTGCATATTGCGCGCATCGTTTATACACCCGTGGAGCTCGGCAGATTGTCCAAAATAATTGATGCCAATCTGTGGCATTCATCGTACTCGGGGCTTGATAAATGCAGGGTATCACTTACACATAATGCTTTTTTCTTTCCATTGCACTGCGAATACTGGAAATAAGGCTGCTGCATTTGATTCTGACCCTGGAATTGCGGGCCATAGTGCTGTTGAGACGTGGGCGGCATCGGAGGGGGCCCAGGCGGGGGAGCGTAGGACGGGGAGTGCCCGAAGCTAGAACTGGGGATTAGGGAACGAGGTAAAAAAGTAGGAGAACGATGTACGGAGGCGGCCCGGATGGAGGTGCAAATGACGGAGGTCCGGGAGGAGGTGCGAACGACGGGGGACCGGGGGGAGGCGCGTACTGGCCAGGGTAGCCACCCTGCTGATGGTGCTGTCCTTGGTGGTGCGGTGCCTGTTGGTGCTGTTGGTGATATTGCTGACCCGGGTAGCTTCCGCGTTCAATAGGAGGGGGTGGACCGGATGGCGGGCCATAGCTGCTTCAGGTTTGAGATTATTCGAATGGACAGCAGGAGTTCTTACGATGATTGTCTGAATGGAGCAGAAGGATCAGTCGTTGCGAACTAACAGGACAGGAGTATCTTACCCTGGAAATTGGGGACTCGGGGATCCCGGGAAACTGGAGGTAAAGGTTGAGAGGGATACTTACGAGGTGAGAGTCCACGTACTGTGGTGGCGGTCCCTGAGGGGGTCCATACCTGCACAGTGACGATCGTGTCAACAAGGAAACACCATGAGTTTGCGAGTGATATACCCGCTTGGAGGCGCGCCTGGTGGCGGGCCATATCCTGGGTTGTAACCTCCACCTGGCGGGCCATACGGATCGCTGAGATTGGAGATGAGTGGAGGGCTGCTGCTTGCTTTCTGAATCACGTACGCGCTCGGGAAGCTATTAGAATTAAACCGAAGTGTAAATATCTCCCTCGGGGCTGGACACAATGCAGACTGACGCTGGAGGTGTACCATATCCGCCTGGATTGTAAGACATGACTGTCGAGGTTGAGGATGGGTGTAAGGTTCAAGTGGACGCGTTCCGTGGCAGTGCGGAATCGCAGCAAGCACAGCCTCCCAATCAAACGATCAATTCAATGAACCAAATCGAGTCCTGCATAAACTCGCTTTGACCGGTCGCCTGTATCTCGATTCTCAGCCCAATACTCTGTATAAACTCCGGGCTGACTCTCTTATCTCGGACCCGCTCCGATTGCGAAACCGCTCTATTCTTGCCCAGACTTGCTCACATGTCTTCGGTGTTTTTCTTTTATGCCACTCTAAGGACCTGCCGATGATCCTCCGTGTTGCTACTTGGCGCTCCAGCTATTTTTCCCTCGAACCTACAGCGTGATATCGAACCTACGGGTGATATCGTCCCGCAAACTGGGGCCTTCTGACTTCTCCACTTCAACTTACGTGCCGTAAGTTTCGCACAAGGCATATATAAGCCAGAAAGCCGCCTTGTCCCACTTCCTGCTAACCTTCATCATGGTGGGAGGTACTACAGGTCCATTGTCGACGACGCGTCGCCGGTCTTTGGCCGGAAAATCTGGTTGGGTGGGAAATATTTGCTGGTTCCGCTGAATCTGCCCGACTCACGATCCTTGAAGGCTGGCCTCCTTGCGAATCGCCGTATATTCTTAATGGCTGTCTTTGCCTCGCTCGGTGGACTGTAAGATATCACCCATCTACTTTCCTAGTATTCTCGATTAATCCGTCTGTAGATTATACGGTCAGTTGCTGCCAATTGGCGGTTGAATCGCTAACACACTAATCCGTATTCGTCGAAAGGATACAACCAGGTAATGTATATCCTCCCTATCTCGCCGGGTTGCGACTGACTCAAGGCAGGGCGTATTCTCAGGAGTTCTCAAGTATGTTCCGCCGACGATATGATGACTGCTCTTTAATTATTGCCTTTAGCATGCACAGTTTCGACAACAGGTAAGTACGGAGGCCTGAGACACACATACCCGTCGTCTGATCGCAATCCAGGATGGGGGATGCCGTGACAAACACCGGAAAGAAAGGCTGGCTTGTGGCTATCTTGGAACTCGGAGCATGTATGTCCTTCCGAGTCTCGATCTTCAGCAGAACCTCAATTCGTTTCAGGGCTTGGTGTTTTGATGACAGGTTACTTTGCCGACAAACTGTCCCGCAAGTACACAATCGTACTGGGTAAGAGTCGTGGTCACCTTCGAATCTAAACCATCTAACATATCTCCCAGCTGTCGTTGTTTTCTGCATTGGAGTCGTCGTACAAACGGTTGCCACAGGGCCCCCCTTCATTTATGGTGGTCGGTTCATCACTGGTATGGGCGTAGGCTCCCTGAGCATGGCCGTAAGCAGAGCCGGTACTCATCGCTTATATTCAAGTTAATCTTCGCGCAGGTACCGCTTTACAACAGCGAGATCTCGCCCCCCGAAGTGCGCGGCAGTCTTGTCTCCCTGCAGCAACTCGCAAGTCTTACCCTTGTTCCTCCTGTAACCATCTAACTCATTCCATTAGGCGATAACATTTGGTATCATGGTTAGCTTTTGGATAGACTATGGCACGAACTTTGTCGGTCTCGTTCTTCACGTAGCAAGACTCGAGGCTGACGTCTTTGGTTGCAGATCGGAGGGAATGGAGCAGGGCAAAAAGAGGCCGCCTGGAGGGTTCCTCTTGGCCTTCAACTCGTCCCTGCCGTTATCCTCGGCATTGGAATAGTCTTTATGCCACACTCTCCTCGGTAGCCCAGCCTCCTCGCACGCTCTCGAACGCTGCATGCTAACCAAACCGTCAGATGGCTTGTGAATCAAGGGAGGAATGATGAAGCACTAACGGTCCTCAGCCGCGCTCGCGGCCTCTCCGAGGATTCCGACTTGGTCCAAATTGAATTCCTGTGCGTGGTTCATGCGATCTGACATCACTTACGCTAATGAGTGCGAAAGGGAAATCAAGGCCCAATATCTTTTCGAAAAGGAGACTTCTGAGATACGGTTCCCCGATTATCAAGATGGTGGTTTCCTGTCCGACTTCAAGCTCGGATTCTTCGCATATTGGAGTCTGCTCCGAGAACGAAGTGAGTTCCCTCCGATACCTGCACCCTAGTACAATCTCCTGACGTTGTTCGTGACAGGCCTGCTCTACAGAGTCGCAGTTGGCACGCTGACAATGTTCTTTCAACAATGGACTGTTCGTTTATTGGTTTTAACTAAGCTTCGTGGCTCATTAATTTTAACTACACTTCAGGGCATCAACGCCGTCCTGTATTATGCGCCGACCATCTTCCAAGAACTCGGTTTAACCGGCAACGCAAATTCTTTGCTCGCTACGGGTGTTGTGGGAATAGCGTAAGTCGCATCTACTCTACCGGCGTCTATGCATCTTTGGTGTTCCATTTATGGTAATGTAATTGCCATAAGAAGCACGCCGGTACATCCTAACAGACCGCCGCTAACGAGCGATTCAAAGGATGTTTTTGGCCACGATCCCCACTGTCATTTACATCGACAAAATTGGCAGACGTCCCGTCTTGATATCCGGCGCATTCCTCATGGCGTTGTAAAACTGTTTTCTTTTTGCGTTCTGTTTCCCACCTCATGAGTTCTTTAGCTGTCACTTCCTGATCGCCATCCTCACCGGTCTATTCCACAATTCATGGCCTAACCACGTCGCTGCTGGCTGGGTGGCCTGTGCTTTCGTGTGGATATTCGCCATGGGTTTCGGGTGAGTTTGTTTCATGAGAAGGCTTTTGGTCGCTCACATCCCTCTGAAGATATTCATGGGGTCCTTGCGCATGTACGTTCAACTCGGATTAACTCTTTCTACATGCTCACGATCAATCAACAGGGGTTATTATTTCAGAAGTGAGTACCCTGGTATTGTTCAATGCGACGTGGTCTAATCTGTGATGCGATGTGAGATATGGCCTCTATCCGTGAGTAGTGTTTATGCGATGAACATGAGCTGCGCTAAGTATGCTCCAGGTCCGAGGAAAGGGAGTGTCCATCGCGGCGTCCTCCAACTGGGTATGTTCAACCGCGTTTGACCTAGTGGCAGCCTCCGCTCACCCGCTCTTCCAAGATGAACAACTTTATCGTTGGTCAAGTTACCCCCACGATGCTCACTCATCTAGGATTCGGGACCTTCGTGTTCTTCGGGGTACATTCCACTTTGTGCAAGATTGATCGTTTCCTAACAGTTCTCCCAGGCCTTTTCCTTGCTGGGTGGCTTATTCATCTTGTTCTTCGTATGGGATCTTGTCCAATGCAACAATGAGTCGGCTAACGTCTTTGCTACTCTAGGTACCCGAAACCAAAGGCGTGTCTTTGGAGGAGATGGAAGAAGGTATTGGATACTTTAGCACACAATATTCCCGACTCACCCTGCGTCCCAGTCTTCGGTAGCAGCACCGGAATCGCTAGGGAAGATCAAAATCGCCTCGACACCATTCACCGGCGTCTTGGTCTCTTCACCGACTCTCCGCAGGACGCCAAGGATCCAGAGAAGGGCTCAGATGAGAGAGCGTCAGATTCAGCATCCGACGAGGGAGGAAAGAACATGAGAGAAAGAGGCACTAATAATGTGGCAGCTATCCCTGCTATACGAGGGAGTGTCTGAGACGACGGAGAGAAATCGAAATTTGTATTCCGTATTTCCGTAACGCTTATGCCCTCAATTTTCATTTTACCGCCTTGGCCTGGATATATCTGCAACGATAATCGACAGCGGTTGTTCTCGTATGGGGTTGTCAATCTCATCCAAAGCTCGAATAGGCGACCGAGGAGAGAGAGAGAAGCTGCATAGCGTGTACATAGGTAACTGCACGGAAGACCCGTCCCTCATTTCTGGTCGGGTCTCGGTTCTGAACAAAAAGAAGGGCGACGTCAGTAGCCATTCGAACGAAGGCAGAAAAAAACACGCACGACTCCACTGTACACTGAGGATCAAATTATCATAACCCTTCCCGTTAACCTTCTCCATCGCCTTCTGCGCTACCGCGCGCTCCTCAAAGCTCACGAATGCGAATCCCTTGCCCGCGCCCGTTTCGCGGTCCCGGCCAACAAACACCCGCGCAACGCGCCCGAAGATCCCGAACAGCTCGCGCAAGTCGTTCTCCTGCGTGTCCTCGGACAGATTGGTTACGCGGAGTGTGGGCAGCTCGTCTCGGCTGCCCGCACCACCCGAGGGGGTGGCCTTGGCGCCGGGGCGCATCCAGACGGGGACATATTTGCCAGAGCCGCTGGCTGCACCGGCACCGAGAGATGGTACGGGCGCCTCGGCAGGCGTGTCGTCGTCGCCCGCGCCGGCGTCTATATACAAGTCAGGTTAGAATTTTGAGAGGGAGCAAGGACGAACCCTCGAGGCCCGCAAGTGCTTCCTTGTGCGGGCACTTGGCGGTGAAATGTTCGCCCTTGCACAGGCGACAGATGACCTTGCCAGCGCCAGCCTTTGCAAGCTTGGTTTTTGTGCTCTCCTCCTCTACTTTCTCCGGCTCGGCGCCGTGCTAGACGTGCCATGTCAGACTACACTCCAAGACTACACCGCGAGGCGCACCTTGTTCCCCGCGCTGATCTTGAGCGTAACGTTCTCCCCCACCGTCGTCGTGGCGCGATCCGGGCCATCTGGCTTGCCCTTCTCCTGCCCAAACTTGGCCCATTTGAGCCGTTCGGCTACCGCGTGGTCGACGACAGATTTTTGCAGCGTGCGCTTGCTCCGCCGGGTGATCTGAGAAACACATATTTTTTGAGAACGAATGGCAAAAGCTTTCAAGCACGGTGCAGACCTTGACCTTCTTGCCGGCCTCATTAACGACGTATTCGATTGTTGTCCGGATGCCGTTCTCGTCGACAAAGTCTGTGCTTTCTGTTGAAAGTTAGCAAATGGGCAGATGAGGTCGTTCCAGAGTATTGGGCTGGCCAGCGAGAGCAGAGCAATTTGGCCTTTGGCCGGGATACAAGAAAGCCCGGATAACAGCCTCCCGTGATATAACCCGAAGGCCACGAAGTGCGAACGATTTTTGCCCAGACCAAAATTTCCGACTAACCAGCTGCGTCCAGCTCATCGGCCCATGAGGTTTTCGGTACTCTATAACCAGATATTAGTGCCCAGAAAACGAAGCGCAAGGGTTTCCACAGACGCAACAGGCATTTGGGATGGTGGATTGGTCGAGAGAAATCAATTGCCGTGTCATTTCACGGACCCGATGTTTGTTTCCGAGGCCGCCGGCGGGATTGTTTGCCGAAGGACTCTCGCTTTGACCTCCACTTGTATACTTTCTACACTGCTTTCTAGCTTGTCTAGCGGCCGAAGGTTTCGCAACTTCAGTATACTTGAAGAGGGGATCTCGCGGCCGCAAAATTCAGGTGGATTGCTTCGGAATCTGGGAGCTCAACTGCTGCTAAAGACCTTCCCAAAACGTATCCAAGATGGCGTCCAGGAAGGCCACCTTTGACAGTGGTGTTATGATCAAGGACTACAAATACACGCAAGAGATTTCGCAGATGGTCTGAATTAAAGCGAAGATTCGTAGCCTGGAAGCTAGAACTAAGGTTTGCGCAGATGTTCGTGTTCGGAGAGGTCCAGGACCCCAATTCGGAGACAGTCAATCTCGTCGAAGATATTGTGCGCGGGCAAATTATCGAGCTGGTATATGCCGTCTCAAATTATGCTATGTCAAAGTTAATTAATATGGATGAAGATTGTGCAAGCACGCGCACTCGCGACGCGCCGTGGCGCGCGTTACCTCTCCGCCGAAGACCTGATCTTCCTCATCCGACACGACCGCGGCAAGGTGAACCGCCTCCGCACGTATCTGTCGTGGAAGGACGTCCGCAAACACGCGAAGGACTCGGGTGGCGATGGAGGTGGGGGCGTGGAGGTCGAAACGCTCGAAGACGGGGGAGATGGTACGTGTGTTATTTGTGATCTGGAAGACCGCTAACTTGCAGCAGAAAAACTCACGACCAAGGCGCAGAAGATCACGATTAAGCTACCATGGGAGATCACGACAATATATTCAGAGGTGCTCAAGCAGAGTGGTCATCAGTCGGACGATGAGGAAGACGAGGATGATATGGAGGCGCATGAAGCGTCTTTGTTGCGTCTAAAGGTACTATATGAATATTTAGTTTGCTTCATTGACCGACATTATACTTGCAGGAAGCAGACGATGCGACCCGACAGATGACACGCGAAGAATATCAGCACTACTCTGACTGTCGACAAGCCTCGTTTACCTATCGCAAAGGTTTGCCTCTCCTACAATTCTGAATGCACTTTGTCTTAAACACCCTCCAGCCAAGCGGTTCCGCGAATTCCTCAACCTCCCCACACACCTGGACCTCAAAGCCGGCGACGATACTGTCGACATTGTCGGCTTCCTCGCCTTCGAGATGGTCCGCTCCCTGACTCTCGCCGGCCTCACCGTGAAGAAATCTCTCGAGGACGACTCCGCCTACGCCTCCTCGCCCTCTTTGGGCAAGCGAAAAGCCCTCGGCGGCGCGGGGGGCAGTCCAGAGAAACGACGGCGTGAGGACGCCGGGGACGCAGATGAGGAGGCGGCGCTCCCGGTGAATACGTTGTTCCTGCCGCCACCCGAGGCGCGCACGGCGCTGCGGCCGGAACATATACAAGATGCATTTTCGCGCATGCAGGCGGAGTGGGCGCACCTCCGCTCTGCGGGCTCGCGGAATTGGCGTGGGGGTCTCATACGGACGCGGGTTTCGCTCATCTAAATTTCTACTCTTTGTGTACATGCTGTATCTACTATGTATTGTATCCGTACCGGGCATCGCCATCGACCCCGATTTTTTTTGTCTCGACTCTCGAGGTACGGTCCTGATAAACTGTCCAAGAAACGTTCGTTCCTGGTCACTGAGCTGCGCTGCTGGGTGAATATCGCCAGGTAGCGCCGCAGCATAGTAGACCGGGTAATTCCTGGCGCAAAGAATCGACGAAAAGGTTTATTTGAGCAACAGAAACAAGTCTGCGTTGGTTGCAGTAAACTGCAGACTGATTGTCCCTCTCTCAGGCTGTCGCAACGCACACACTCGAGAACCAAATGAATCTTTATTCGACGAGCAAGTATGATACATAACGACGGATACAGACGTGGTTTTTCGTCCACCTGGAAGAATGTAGTCAGCCAATGTTTTTCGGGCAAGGATGAAGAAAAAAGAAAAAAGATCAGAAGTCGAGTATCCTCAATCCCCGTAGGGTAAGTAGTCTAACATGCTATTTGACTGGTTGCCATAGGCCATCACGGAGAAGTTGAAAGGTAAGGGGAAAGTACGAACCTGAGCAAGCGCGACGCAAGAGCTGGTGGAAGGAAGAAAAGAAAAGTGTGATGGGATCATGCACCTAGCGGAGTTTAAATTACCGGACCGAATGCCGTTTGTTCTCCGAATCTCCGTCGACAATGCGACCGCCTCGTGGCCGAGAGCCCCTCTGCTCGCCCCCCAAACTCGAGGTAAAGCGCCTGATTTGTGCAAGTTCATCGTCCACCAGGTCTATACGCCGTACTTTTGGCTCGATAAACCTTGTTGCTGCCGTGCTATCGCCAAAATCCTTGTGTGTTATTGTCAACTTGCGACTGGCAGGGATCAGACGCATACAGAGCTTCCTTAAATTACTGCTGTATCAGTTACGCCACTTTCAAGCTGCTTTTGATTTTCGCCATCCACCACCATGGCCTTCCCGCCTCACCCCAGTCGGATCGATGTGGTATCCCCAGCGTCCGCGAGGAAGTCCGTCTCTAGACGGATCACCTCCCCAATCACGCCTGGGGGTGTAACTGGTCTCGTCTTTCCGTCTCCACTCGAGTCTACGCCGAGCGAACGATCAGCTCGACCGCTTCGCCGTGTGTCTAGGATCAACTCTTATTCATCTGCATCCAACGGAAATTTCGTGGATCTCTCCTCTGACCCGCCACAACTGGCCGACGGCGCGGCTCTCGATGACTTGTGGAATACCTTGCGACTTGAGAAGGAGCGCAAGATGAACAAGGAGCCTCCCAAAGTTAAATCTCTTGAGGAATACAAGCCCTCACCTATCGTCGACGATATCCTCAAAGCGCCTTCGCCGCGGCCTGCTTCGAAATTAACGACAAGGTTAGCTTGAATAGATGTACGGCTGCAGTCATGAATTGATGTTTACCCAGCGACGAGAAGCGTCGCCGCGAATCGCCTGCGCCAAGTGCGCCAACTGCAGTAACTCCAGAACGAGAGAGGCGGTCGTTACTGGAAGACGCTCTCATCAGTAACGACCGAGACTCGTTCTTTCGTGCTCCATCACCTGCCCCGGCGAAAGCTCCAAGCCTAACCCGTCGGACAACGTCACCTATATTGGCAAAGACTGCTACTAGTAGTTCCAAGCCTTCGACGTCTTCGCCCACTCCGGCGAAGACTCCTAGTTCCAAGCCTCGGACGCCATCGCCCAGCTCGGGGAAGACCCCGGGTCTCAAGAAGAAGAAATCGATGTAAGCCTGATGACTGGTTCCTTCGACGCCAAGCTGAATCTACTTCAGCACGGTATACTTTCCCTCACCGGAGAAAAACTACTGCGTTGCGATTTTCAAGCTGCGTGGGGTAGACAAGGACGATATCCGTGTTACCTATCGGAGAGATCACATTATGGTATCATGGGAGTTGGTATGTCTCGACCCTCTACCATCCGCATTGCTGACGTTTGTAGTGGGAGGTGGAAAACTGGGAGGAAGAAGACTGCATTGCGCGCCGCACAGTGGAGCGGGTGTATCACAGGGTCATACCCTTGCCGGAGGGTACCACGGTGCGTCTACTGCGCCCCTTCAGCATGTGTGATTAGATGTTCACGCGTCAATCGCCGCAGTTTCAGGATGTAAAGGGTACGATGAGAGGCGAGGATTTGTTGCTGCAGTACCCTTTATTCGGTATTGAAGCGGGGGAAATGTAGAAGGGGGAGAAGGAGGATAGCCTGAGTGCTCCCACATTGAACCAACAGGTAGTTTATGTATTTTAGGTCGTGCCTGCTGGGCTGCGGCACAGCACTAGTGCAGATGTAATCCACGCGGACTTGGCAACAGATAAGATTGGGCTAAAATAAGCGTGCCCGAAAGAGGATATCAAGGACGCGACGCCCAAAGTCAATGCGCGCGCCGCCCATTATCATCGTGTCCCACCTTGTCTCTCACCACCACCACCACCCACCATGTCCACCTGGACGCCTGAGGAATCCCAGGTCACCGACCCCTTCGTTGCTGTCTTCCCCTCTCCCTCTCGTTCCCGGTCTATAATTCACCGTTCGACTAATCCTACCTCTCCACGTTCCTTAAATTTCCCTGCTGAATCTGCTGCCTTGGGAGAGCGGGAGCCTCTCCTGAACGCCCCTTCAACCCGCGTCAAGAAGCCATTCTATCGTGCGCGCCCACTCTGGTGAGCCTTGGTCGTCAACGGTGACTGCGCATTCGTCACTTACACGTTTTTATCGAGGCTCGTGCCATTCGCAATCTCCACCGCCCTCGTCCGGGGGATGACCTTGGCGCCGCGAATTGAAGTCTTTACTCAGCTCTCATGTTCGCGGCTGCACCACAGCTATAACCACACCACCGCGGCCGTCTCATGGGTTGACGGCAACTCCGTGATGCCGACGCATGCGCCGCTGTATTTTGGGCTGGATCCTCTGGGACCTCAATTTAACCCAGCGTCAAACCACCCACTACCTGCACTTTTGGACACTTCAGAGGACGAGCCTTGGGATGAAACCGGGGATGATGATCCTCGGGAATTACCTTCTGCTCGCTGCATGTCGGACTCTGCAGTACAGGCTGGCGCCGGTAGGTACCTTGCGCGTTTTCTCGCGTCTGACGCTGAAGAGACGAACTAGCCCGAATTCAAACTATATTCACAACCACCATGGGCCTTCTGAGTGCTTTGACCACCGGTTGGTGGGGTCGTTTTGGCGAGCGCCACGGTCGAACTAGGGGCAAGTACTCGTTTCACACACCGCTCTTGCCGATTCTTATTCCTGGTATAGTCCTCGCCTTCACCACCCTGGGTCTTCTCCTCACGTAGATATTTCTTCGGCGTTCATTTCATCCTTTATTGACTCGTGCCGTCAGGGATCTAACCTTCATCCTCGCTTCGACCCCCTCATCCCCACTTTCTTCACATGGCCACAAGCTTCTGCTCATTGCCCCGGTTCTGGAAGGGCTCCTCGGCGGATGGTCTACGCTCGGGTCTGCGACCTCGGCTTATATCTCAGACTGTACTTCCAGTGGCAGCCGCGCCTCTGTGTTCTCGCGATTCACTGGTGTGGCCTATATCGGGTTTGCTGTACGCAGGCATCACTCATCTCTTTTCCGTGTATTAAATTCGACTTTTAGATCGGTCCTATCATTGGAGGCTGGCTTATCAGAAATCCTATTCCCTTCCTCACTAGCCCCCCGCACCCGGGCGAACCTCAGGCGCAGACGGTAACCTCCGCATTCTGGGTCGCGATCGGACTCCAGTTTATCAACCTATGTCTCGTGGCCTTTGTCTTCCCCGAATCAGTCACTAAGGAGCAGCGGGATCTGGCGCGCGGCAAGAGCAAAGGGAAGACTCCGGATCGCACTGGAAATAGCACTCTTGAAGATGTTGCTGAAGAACCCGTGGCCAAATCCGGCGGTATAATCCGAAACTTTTTGAGCCCTCTCGCCATCTTCCTACCTGTACCCATATTCGTCGACGGCTCAACCCGGAAGCGTAAAGACTGGAGTCTAACGCTTCTTGCTTTTGCGATGTTCGGATACATGCTATCGACTGTGGGTTCCTTTTTCGAAGGCCTTGCTATGATACTAATTCCGGAACGATATAGGGCTTATACCAGATCAAGTACCTGTACGGCGGCCATGTTTATGGCTGGGGCCCTGAGCAATTGAGCTATTACATCTCCCTTTTGGGTTCAACCAGGGCGGCGTTCTTATTGTTCGCATTCCCTCGTGCGTTTCACATTATCTTCCTTCGTCATATGCTCAAAAAAGCACAGTTATCATCACAACTTTCAAGCCAAAGCCAAAGGTGTCAAAGACTAAAGCTGTCGTCCCCACAGCGAAAGCGGATAGACCCAAGCCTACAAAGTCGCAGATCGCCCAAGAAATCAAATTCGATCTTGGGCTCAGCCGTCTGTCTCTTTGTATCGACATCGTGGCCAACCTCGCCATCGTGTTTGCGCCTGCGCCGTCGTACAAGATGCATTTACAGGCTCTGAACGGCCTGGATGCCATGACGACGACGGTCAAGTCGGAGTTCCAGAACTCCCAAGTTCTTTTTGTGCTGGCGAGTTGGGTGCAATGTATGGGTGCGGGTACGGTCCCGGCTATCCAGAGTCTCGCGTTATGTATCGTGCAGGCGAGATCGCTGTTGGCGGCGGATGCCGGTCAAGTTGGATCGAATGTCGATAGTGCCACAGGTACTCTCTTTGGGGCCTTGGCTGTACTACAGGCTACCGGACAGATGGTTCTCGGGGTATGTTCCTCTCCTTTCGCTCCTTTGAATTGTTTACTCACATTTTGTCGTGCAGCCTCTGTTGTTTGGTTTGGTATACAGCGGAACTGTCGCAACTTTCCCGAAGACGATTTTCGTCACCGCCATCGGCATCCTGTTCGCTGCTCTCACAGCGATCATGCTTGTGCGCAGCCCACTCTCCGAGGTCGCCAAGGGAAAATTGGCTGGCCGGAGGAGACGGCAAAGAAGCCTAGAGGAAGAGCGCAGAGGTCGCTCGACAGTTAGTAAAGATTTGGGATATGGAAGCACGAGTCGGCAGGTGCCGTCTCCAAATCAAGCTTCGTCCAGTGGTTCGAGTTAATACGGTCTCCCATTTAATACGCTTGTATATCATAGAGCATATGTAGTCCTCAATCTATAAATCAGTTGTAATTATCCGAGGCCCGTGGGAGTTTTCATAGCCACCGACTAGGGGGTTTCTTTCTACTTCCTGTTCACTTCCTGTTCCCGATGAGCGGCCCCATTTCCGACGACGAGAAAGTAACCCAGCCTATAAGAATTGGGGATACTAGTGGCCATGTTATTGACGTTCGTTTGAAAATTTTCGACCTCAACGCATTTATATAATTTCCTTTGCCACCGTAGCTGGACCCGAGCACCTTGCCCAAGAATTCTATAGTGATAATGGATGGCTCAGAGCCGTTCGTTACCACTGCCGAGGAGATGGCGGCCGCCATACCAGACCGTGGCCCGCTGGTCAGAGCGTGTGGCACTTGCCATAAAACACCAACATCGATGGGCGTCCAGGAGTTTTCTAAATGCGCCTCTTGCGGAAGCACTCGATACTGCAGGTCTGCGCGCGTCATTTTGCCTTGATGGTGTTGTACTCATCTCGGGTTTCCCAGTCGTCAATGCCAAGCGTGCGTTCTTTCGATGCTTGTTGACAAAGGGAGATTTCTGAAGAGCGGTATTTCACAAACAGGTCTGATTGGAAGGAGCATAAACCCATCTGCAAACAGCGCGTCGCGGCGCAGAACCGACTCGCAGTGCAAAGAGAGGCTGCGCGTTTGGCAGGCAAACGATTCTGCACGCCGATGACAATTCAAACCTGGTACAGAAATCAATTCCGAGCCATAGAGCATGCTGTGCGTCGTTCTTAAGTTGCTAACGTATACAGCAACTCATAACGATTGCCAGGCCTTCCACATCCTCGAAGTTTACAAAGGCCCCAAGGCGTCTTTGTTGCGCACACACATTGCGGTATTTACTGTTCGCGTTGACGAGAAAACACCAGAAGACCCCGAACTCGTCCGATTCTTGGAGGTCCTCGCGTTGCCGTTAGACAAGTTCGCGCAGGAGATACGCATGGACAAAATAAATCACGACAGATGCAAGAAGGCAGCCAAGTCCGGGCAGGCGATGGTGCTGTATTTTATGGATATGGAAGATTGGCTCCATCATATCGAGTTTCATGGTCCTCCGTCGTCCGAGCCGTATACACGCGGGGAAAAAACTCCAGACAAACATTGGCGCGCTCACGTTATCATGAAGCTGAACGGTGGGCTGCGAAGTGCGCAAGCGGACCCGAAGTAGAAGAGCAGGGCAGAAGAAGTGCGACGCCCCGCGCAAATAGTCACGGGGGGACATGTATATCTTTCCTGGAGCTATTTTTCGAACGCGACTGTTTTTGATTGAACGCGAACAGTCACGGCGTGACTGTTGGCGTTGGTAAAGACGAATCAATAATCGGTTCCTGTTCCTGGTCTGCCCTGGTGTAAAAAAGGTCTATGGTTAGATTCACCCTTCAGGCCAGCTTCAGAATCCAATACCCATGTGCACACGGAACATGCAAAAACAAGGAGAACAGTGATTTTTCGTCACTGGGTATGTTACATGTTTTCCGAGTCGAAGGGCTGCCTCTGCCTCTGCTGCCATGGAGTCCTGCGGACGGTGGGCGAGACGTGACGCGTCTCGTGTGCCCCCTTGCACGCGGACGATCCAGATGCTCCTCGAGGCGATATCAGCAGCACACCTTCTAAGTTTGTTTCCCCGTCAAACAAGTCATTCGTGTCAGACGAGGACGACGAAGAGGGAAGCGCAAGATACGAAGCCACGGTCGAAGGAAGGGAAGCCACCAGCAGTTTAGCCCGCTTCCCCACTGGACAGGTTCAAGCTCAGAGGATAAACCGGAGTTGCAGAGACGACTCACCTCTTTGTCCCCCTATCCAAAGAACATCGGTCAATTTCAAAGAATCGAGGGCGAATTCGATTCGCTCCAGGAGGATCGCTGGGAGAAGTGAGCACAAATTGGGGCAATGGAGGAAAAGCGAACTGTGATATTGGGTCAACTCGTGGACGATGCAGATCCAAAGCTTGCTCTGATGCATCTCCCCGTCCATGGAGGGCGTCGGAAATGCCACGGATACAGTATTGAAGAGAATTTCCCATCTCTCCGAATAGGATGTTTCGGGGGGGAAAGAAACAGTGTCGGAGCGTGCAAGATGGTCCGCCAGCCGTTGTTCGTATTGAAGGAGCCTGCGGGATGCGTCGATTTTGTCGTACAGCTGTTGCAAAAAAATGCGGGGTGGAGTTGATTCGACTTGGAGATTAAACCGGATTGTCTGGTGGAACTCAACCCAGAGCTCCCAGAGGGTGGAGTCGCACTCGAAAGAACAAGCATCGTCGACGATGGTGGGTTGGAATGGACCGTACGGAAGAGATCTATCCGCCATCCACTTTATGCCTTGCTGCGGCACAGGAGGATTGGGTTGAAATGAGATCCGCATAAGTAGCAAAGAGCGGTAGCGGAGTAGCAGGAGGATAACAAAGGCCGAATTTGAAATTTCCTCCGCCACTCGCTCGTGTCTCTTGCTCCTACCCTCTGTCTGCACATCATCCCTCAATCCGGAGTCCTGGCCAATCCAGCTCCTTCATTCAAGGTAGACGAGGCCACACCCTATTCAAACAGGATGGGAGCGTCGTCTTCAGGCCGTAACATTGTCCAGAAACTCGCGCGCCAGACCGTTGAACGGAGGAAGAAGCGGGCTGAGATGAGGATGTGTCGGAAGATGAGGGCGGCTTGACGGTGGTTCCCTCGCGAAGCCTCAACTGCTGATGAAGACGGAGACTTCGACCCACAGGCGCTCCCCGAACATCTTTGCAGCATCTTGTGGACGACGAAACCGCGGACTCTTCAGGTACTCTTCAGGCGCGAGGCTTGGCCAAAAACGGAATGTCGTAAACGAGACTTTACGCCAAAGCGACAGTGGATGTCAAAAGCCACGGTCTCTTGACATCCATTCATATACAGTCTCTTCGAGAACTCTCGTTCCATTTTCATCCCACCGCCCTTCTCCCTCCCGGACGCTCAAGGTCACACTTCTCCGGCGGTCTTCTGGCTCACTGGCATGAATCGGTATTTGCTGTCCCTATGCTTCCTTCTCCTGCGGTAGCAGACTGCCAGCCGCGCTTTGGCCGGTCGGGACAGGATCTCGATTGTTCTTTGGGCTCGCATAGCGAAGACTTGGACGCTGGGGACAACCTTTTTATTCCAAAGCATATCGAGAGATCCGGATGTGTACAACAGCGGGAGCCTGTCGAATACCGACGCTTGATTCTCCAAGGCTCCCGGCCCCCAGAGTCACTGAATCCCTGCACATTCAGCCGGATAAACTTCCTAGGCGGAGGAGCCGTCTACAAAATCTTAGGACCCCACCACCAAACAGCATTTAACTACCAAGCAGCTGGCGAAAACAAGGACGACCGAGAATTGGACGACTACTATATAGCTTCTGGATGATGTCACCGGATTTGCCCGACTGTTTTTGGGCCAGCTATGTTTTTGGCTTTTGAGGATACCCACGCGGCTCATCCAAGAGTTGAACGGTAAACCGTCGTTAGGTTACAACGGGGTACGAGGAAGATGAGGGCATCACATCGGACTTTTTGGCCCCGGCATGGGCACATCGCTCCATTTCCCCGTTTCTGACCGCCTCAAGCATGCGGTATGCTGAGCATGAAGTAGCGACATGGACTTGGACACGCTTTCTTTGATGGGCTGTGGGTAGCTGTTTCATTTCAGCTGTGCTATAGCTGACCATCCTCATGCAATGACTTCGTACGCGCCTGAGAAAGGTTTCATCCCAGCACGGATAGTCTACAAGAATACTAAGACCCGTGCGACCCGTTGCGCGACGGAGTATGTTGACGAGGGTTTTCACTATATGTATTGCCTTGGGACTTTGTGAGTTTCGTTAATGCGGTCCTTGAGATTTCTTGGACTCGGGTGTACATATGTTAATGATTATTCCGCTGCTTCAGAGTTGAAAGAGCATCGGCGCCGCCGACTTGCGCCGATGAGATTTTGGTGATTGCCGACGCTGATCACAACAACTGAGTTGGGCTGCCGTGACGGCGGTGACGCCGTCTGCCATCTGGTTCCGTGCTTCGCACCTTATCAGATAACTGACCTTGGCTCCAACTCTCAGCTTTCTCGCACACGATGGCCACAACATCCAGTTCGGAGACCGAGCCACTCCTCACTCATAGGCAAGCCCATGAATCCGATCAGCCGCTCGACGGTAGGCCGCGTCAGCGCAGTCAAGGGAGATGGAAAGCCCACCCATATTGGTTCGTTCGTTGATTCCAACGAAGATTCCCACTTGTGAACCATTTTTAGGGTCATACCAATTGTCCTTGTGGCCAGCATGGCTGTACGCAAATCTCATGCGTTTTTGGACGATCTCGGAGCTGACGCTCGACGCCCAGCGTGGTATGACTACGGCCGCCCGAATCAAGGTTTACAACGAGATTTCTTGCCGTGCTATCGACGGTGCCACCACCAATATTGCCAGTTCTCTCATGGAAGCAGGCCTGTCAATCACCCGAAGCCCGAGCTCGGGCGTCCAAGATACAAGCTTGTATGTTTTCCGCATACGACCTAAATATCGACTGATGCCGAACAGCCATTATTACAATCATGAGCGTTCTAAGTTCTGGGTCTACTGGTCTCTGGTCTCAGTGGGGTGATGTTCGCGGACGCAAGATAATTTTCTGCGTGTCGATTGTTCGTCGCGACGTTGACTCCTCGTGTCTGCTTTAACGCTTTTGGCAGACTGGATTCATCGCGATGTGAGTGCGCTGATTGATCACTAACTGATCCACCTGAAATTCTACAGGGAAACAGTATTTATACTAGTGTCGGGATCAATACCGGCAATTGCTCGCCGAGCAGAGACATTTATTCTCTTCGGCCCTGTATTAGAAGGGATCTGTGGCGGCCTCAGTGTATTCAACGGGGTAGTGCATGCGTGAGTCGGCAGAGTTGTTCGATGAGTTTCCTGCATCACATTTTTCGTTTCGCCAGTTATGTATATGACTGCACGCCTGATGGTTCACGCTCCAAAGTATTCTCTGCCATCCAAGGAATGGTCTCGATCGGTCTTGCATTGGGCCCATGGGTACGTACCGGCTCTTCGCTCTTCGCTTGCGTTTGATTAACGTTGATATTAGTTCGCGGGGTTCCTTTTCTCCGTCACCAACCTGGAAACCTATGCCTTGTTTTACATCAGCGTCGCCATTCAACTGGTATTGCTCACTTACATTATATTTCTCTTTCCGGAGTCCCTGCGGAGTCGACCAGACCGTTCTCCGCCGCCGGACCACGTCGAAATTGCCCCTAATTCAAACACCGTCCAGAAGGAAACATTCAAGGAGCTTGTGAAACGATTTACTATTGCATTCTTTTCCCCAATCACAATATTTCGGCCACGGATAGTTGTCGACGGAGTCTCCACGAGAAGAAACTGGAATGTGACGCTGATGGGAGGCGCTATGTTTTTTTACATAGTCGCGAGTGTAAGAATTTCTGCTTCCCTACCTGATTCGACACTCAATATTTGACGCAGGCGGTCTATCCAGTCAGATATTTGTATGCACAACACACATTTTCATGGGATTCGATCCAGGCAAGAAATATGTTGTGTATTGGGTGAAAATTGCTGAATTGCTGTTTCTTCAGTTGGGATACTACATGTCACTTGTACGGCGTTCCGTCTTAAACGTTGGCTTGTTATTGATATTCGCAGCTTTGGGTCTTGCGGGGCATAAACCTATTGATTGTCCTGCCCATCATCGTTTCCTATTTCAAGCCCCAAACTCCGATTGAGGGTGCTGCGAGTCCGGAAAGTATCGCGCTTGAACTGCGATTCGACCAGCGTCTGGCCCAAGGGTCGCTGTCGCTGGAGGCTCTTGCACACCTGTTGGTTGCCCTCTCACCGGCGTCCTCGCAAATAGCGTTTGTCACATGGAGTTGTCTATCGTCGTTCACATCAGGTGGGAATCCTGCTCTCCACTCACTCGGTGCGGTTTCTCTGCATGCACTTGGGTTCGGCTCGGAAACGGGGCGCCTTTTCGGGGCAGTCGGCGTACTATCTGCCATTGGGCATATTATATCGGTGAGCTGACTTTGGATTTGATGTGATCTTGGCTTACTATCTCGCGCCCGTACAGCCTTCGATATTTGCAGTCACGTACAGTCTGACGTTGAGCGGACCCTTTCCCCGTACAATATTCTATGTCGCTGCTAGTCTGTTGATTGCCGGTGTAATCCTCTTGACTAGAATTCGGGTCAGGGGTAGGTGTCTGTCTTGACTGTTCCAATGTTCTGCGCTCACGAATTACAGGATGACAGAGGGTGACCTGGGCCTCGTCATGATTAGTATAGACACCGAGTCGTCGCGGTCCTACCACACTTGTGCACTAGAGCGGAAGATTTCGATGTGCGGGTATCGCCTGCCTGTTCGGACTTAATTAATTTAAATGAGATGCTTGGTTCGAGCCCCTCCGGATCTATGTATCGCTGATGGCTGTCCCAGGATTGTCGTAATTTATGCGGGATGATGCGACACTTTTTTTCACGTTCACCCTCGTAGTGCTAGAGAGCCCTGGTGCGAGGCGAAAGAAAAGGCGTTATGTTTGTCGTCGGCGGTAATTGAGGCTTCTCTATTTATTTTTGCAGGGGTGCAGGTCGCCCTCGAAACAGGAAATGAAATCGAACTTCTGCGAAGAACGGGACCGGTGTGGGTATCAGTGGCTGAAGTTGAACTTGCGGTTACAAACCGTTACTTACCGGTGCATTGGTGGCCTGAAAACTATGAGTTTGGAAAGAGCCGTGCGCCTGAAGCCTTGCAGAGCTATTTGAATAAGTACAAGCATGTAAAACTTGCACCTACCGTGTGTTCACGAATCAACAACAACGTCAACCTTAAAAGCAAGATTACAACATGCGCAAACGTACAACATTCATCGATGCATCACCGGACGTATCGGAACAAAGCGTCCTTTATACCTTCCCAAGCGTTGGCGTTACTCCTCCCCTCTTCTTCCTTTCTCTTCTGTTCCTCCGTCCCAGCGACGCCCTTCGACTTCCTACTCAGCATTCAAGGTCACCAGGATGTTGACCATTGCACGCTGCTGGATAACGCTCAAATCTGTCGTAAGTGCGTTTCAACTCGTCTTTCACCTGTTTCTAATGCCCGAAATCCAAGTACTTCCGGATCACCCTCACTCGTTTCACGATCGCCTTCTTCCTCTTCTGTTTTATCCACTGCTTTGCCGAGGGGTTCATTCAGGCATTCATCTTCTCGCAAGACGCAAATGCGAACGCCGTAGTCACCAGCATTCTTCACCAGGCGGAGGTTCCAAGGAACAACTTTGGCATCTTGCATCGGCACGATGGGAACGCGACTCTGCAGCTTTGCAACATGATTCCAACTTACCTGGGGCAAGGGGCGCCCTGCCAAACCATCTTCCAAACGGGAGAGCCCAACATCCCGCTGCCCTCTCAATTTAATTTGACGGTACGTGTGGATTTCACCAGTCCTGCAGGGATATTGAGTGTGCTCTAAAGGGTGAAGCTTCAACCGACGTCTTCATTGCTGGTGTTACTGTAAGCGAATGCCGTCTTTCTTATCGCAAGGAGGACACTAATATTTTTTCAAGTCGACACCGGGCGGCGTGTACGTTGCGCTTGATGACGGCTCCAAGATCCTCTTGAATCAAATGTGCACTCTCATTCTCACATACCCACACCAAGTGTAAGTTACTTCTATTGCTGGCCATCTAATAACTGACTGTTTATTGTATACAGCCTTATGAACGCCCAACGAGAAGATGTTGTGCTTGTCCTCACACAGTTTTGGATTTTCTGTATTTCTTTCTTCGCTGTGCGTCTAGTCGTGTGTGTTGTTTCTTTCAGACGTAGCTGACTGGCGCAGATCGTTTACGATTCAATCCCCCATCTGTGAGCATTTCTATTACCAAAAAACAGTACAGGTCCTAATACTGCGTTAGGGTTGCAGCCCTATGTTTCCGTTCTTTGACCACTGGGTGGTCAATGTACGTTATATGGCGCACAGGCGACATTCGCAGTCGCTTTCAGACGCTGCTGGCTTCGGCGGACAGTCCCTGTCAACTCGCAGTTGACAAGCTGTTCCCGAACTACTTCGAGTCGCGGGAGGTCCTCCAGGTAAATGCCAACCAACAAGTTCGCTTCTCCACTCCTCACCTCGCTGTTTAGATTCCCGACGTGTCCATGAATGTGATCTCGCTACTTCTTGCCATCTATCTTTCCATGAAGCTCATCAAGGTTCGCTATGCGCAGTGACTCTCTTGCACCGGTTAGATTGATATAACCCAGGTCTATGGACCAAATTCCTTTAATCGTGTTGGCGCACCCAAAGAGATCATCAGGATTTACAAGGTGTGCACAGGCTAGGCCTTCCTCTCTCCTCGCTAACAGGGCGATTAAATAGTACTTCCTGGCCGTCTTTGTCTCGTTCCAAGTGGCAGCCCTGCTCTTGATCTCAGTCGTGTGTCTCTGGCTCGATCAAATGGTCAATCGGGACAACGCGATCGCGGGAGTAACTTACCACAAAACGTTGTACATCGTCCTGAGCGCAATAACACTCGCGGTGAGCGTCCCCAGGTGTATTTCGCTCTCTCCCTCTAAACCATTATCCGGTAGCTTTTGGTGCCCTGGATCACTATGGTGAGTTGTGGTATTCTCATACCGGTCTCGGTATTCACTTGTATCCAGGGTTGGTATGCCGTGCGTCGGGAATGGAAGCGGCTCATGGTTGCATTCCTGGCCGTCGCGGCTGCTGTCTTCGCCAGCTGGGTCTTGATGCTCATGTCATGGAGGTGGGTCGGACATCCTTCTCCAACCCCGTCTGACCCAGAATAACCAGCTTCGCCTGGACCTTTGTCGAATGGCCGTTCTTCGCCTGTCAAATTGTCGCTGCCAGTCTCTCTCTGCTCACCACCATCGTGTTCGGCGTCATCTCCTGGCTGCATTTTGACAAGGGCTTGGCACATTATCGTTCGTCCACTGTTATATTTTCGTCTGGCAGTCGTACTGATTGACTACTCGCAGTGTACGTTGATGATGTGCTCGCCAAGGCAGGCTTCGAGCCCGAGCTTTTCGAGAAGGATGTCGAGAAACACCCTCCATCAGACTGGCGCGAGATCGGGCTCGACGATGTCCCGACCTATACCCTTTCCTTCTCCACCGAGAAGCGGGAACTCGATGACCCCGAGAAACAAGATCGCAAGTAGGCATGGACTCTTAGATGCTCATCCTCGTCTTCATACCTACCATACTGTCGTATTGGCCCGGGTCACCTACTGTGTCATTTCGAGTGCGTTGATCAAGTTTGCCTGAGTGAGCGGCCAAAATGGACAACTGTATCCCTAAGTAGATTGGCTTGAAAGCCCTAGACCTTCATTACTTTTAGCGCTTCCCGCGCTTGTATCTCTACATAACATGACTTGCACTGTTCCCATCCGCCCGAACGACTCGTCTCTGATATCACTATTCAAGGTCAAGTCGAAAGGTGGATGTATGCATTGGAGGGTAGTGAGATAAGGATAGGTACATTCGTGATAAAAGGTCGTGATATACATGCGCGTAGCGGATAGACTGTCGGGGTTGGTAATAGTCTAATTGGCGTCGCCGGGATCCCCTGCACCGCCGCCGTGGCGTCTGTAGATGGGGGAGAAGGTTGTAGAGTCTAGAGCATCCGTCACTGTGTCTTGCGACACGATGATGCGGATACGTTCCGGACCATCCCGAGGACTGCGGTCCGGTTCTCGTGGCCAGATAAAAACATAAACAAGGGCCAGCAATGCCGCGGTGAGAACGAAACCAGCCTTGACAAAGGACCGCCAGAAGGAAGTGTAAGGGGATACATACATGATATACTGCGAATGAATGACACGTCAGTTGTTGTATTTTGGGCACAGAAGGAAGTGCCAACCGAGAGTGTTTCTCCAACCGTCCCCAGAACGCTGATGGCCCCGAAGAGCGCGCCTCTTCGAGGAGCGCCGCCGTTGACTTCGGAGCACACGGCACTAAGAGCGTATAATGCTGGTTTAATGCCAACGGTGAGTGGTGTCATTAGGGCCAGTAAGAAGAATACGGCGGAAGGACTCGTAGGGACGATTGTGATGATAAGTTGGGACAGGAAGTCGGCTGCGACGGAGTATCGTGCAGCTGAGCCATCAATGGTCATCACCGAGGAGAAATATTGTTTGGTGGAGGTCACGACGCTCAGAGGTGAACGTCTCTTGAGCAGGTATAACATTGCTGTTTGAAGAGCATCGTTATGAGCAAGGACATGACGAAACGCCAAAGAATAATCACCCGGGAAAAATATTAGGAATGTGCCCATTCTGGCGAACAAGGAAAGAGTGAGGAAGACGCCGGCCTGATCATAGAGCATGAGATGAATCCGGAACGAGGGAAATGACATACCGAGGAGGGCGTCGGTGAGGGGAGGTCGCCCCGTAAAATGACAAGCAGTTCGAAGGATTCGGCTCTCTATTAAAAACAGGTAAGAAGAAATCAATCAAAGATCGGCATGCTACTTGCAGATGTAAGGGAATAGAGGAAAAATGCGAGGCCAAAAAACACCAGGCGATTACTAGTCGCAAAGCTGGTGAAAGTCGAGTAGATTGACGACCTGACGTCTCTCAAAGTGAGCTTCAACGGTCGATCGGCCTCGAAGGCTTCTGGTAACGACTCGGGCAGGAAGAAGAAGATGAAGGTCAAGTTGATGACACCGAAGCCGGCACTGACGCCAAAGGACAGGAAGGGCTTGAAGAAATCGGCTCCGAATCCGATCTGCGAATGAATCGGTAAGTGTATGCGCACACAAAGCAGTCGAGGACAAACCCAGCTACCCAGCACGGTGGATAGAATGAAGAGGCCCTGGAGTACGCTAAATATTGCAGACCTGGATATCAAATTTAGACAGTTATCATAACATCACTAGTCGACTTACCATGATCCTGCGGGGGAGACATCTGCGGCATAACTGCGGAGGGGGAGTTGAGTGGGAATCGTTATACATCAATTAGAACGAACGTACGCGTGGACAGCCCCCTGGAATGTCGTAGAACCACCCAGTAACCCCTCAAATAGTAGTCCGATGAATATAAAAGGTTGTGCCAGTCCCTCTAACGCGGGGCTGCTAGCGATTACTATGAATATCAGGTTCCTACGCGGATGGTAAGTATTGCGGTCATAGTGGAAGGTTAGAGACGTACAGTAATATTGAACCCAGGACCGAGACCATCAAGGCATATCTCCTGCCATGCATATCCCCGAGACGGCTCCACCAGCCCGTAGCAAAAACCGACAAGATGCAGGTGAAGATCATGGACGCGACATTAATGGATAGAGTGCCAGATAAAAGAGGAGGGCTTGAGCAATCCAGCTTTGAAGACGCCGCAAAATGGATGGCTCCGTTTATTTGCGGATCGAGAGGCGCTGTGGGCAACCCGCCACCGACTCGCTCGCAGACGAATTGACGAAAGAACATATGTCGAGAGTACCCGGTGAGGGCGTCCTGTAATCTCAGAGATAAACACGGTCGAAATCACTGCAAGAAATGGGATTACAGAGAGAGTAGCCATCACAACAACGGGAATTAGCCTGCACAAACGGTAAGGTCAAGAAAAGACGCGTCAAAGGTGGACTGACCATGAGAAACTGGCGCGGGGATCCTGGGCAGCATAGGAAGAGTCAGAGTCGGAGCGAATAGTTGGCGTCGGGGTCCCCGAGAGCAAGGGTGACCTCTCGCCGTCCATGGTGACAGTCAAGAGCAGGAGCAATGGGGTTATTAATAGCCGCTGATCTCGTTCGCACGTGCAGCTCAGGCTCTCACTCAACCTTCACTTGCTATATACGTCGAGCAAGCCTCGGTCCTCGTCCATATGGCGTCGGCACCGGGTCAGCAGTTTCTCGCGGAGCGCGTTGATATCCACAAGTCCTGCAAGTCTTTGGAGACTCTCCTTAATGTGTTGAACGATTACTGTGAAGCAGCCGGGGCAGTCGTCTTGCTTCAGAAGAAATTGGCCAAGGCACTGCGGGAAACAGCTAATTTGAAGGTGACCGGAGAGATAGCTGGTGAGTTAAAGCATTCGCTCGAGGTTCAACTTGATTTAGCTCCCTACTTCCGCAGCAAGTGCAATGCATGCTAGTGCGACTATCTTCGACACCTTGTCCGATATCGACTCCAAGTTTGCCAAGATCGCAGACAAGGAGTACGATGGTATAAGCGCAGAGGTGAAGAAATGGTTCAAGAAGCTTGCAGTACGCTATCTATCTTAATTGTTCCGAGGCGAAGGCCGTTCAAACTCCTACCGCTATGTAGAAAGAGGAGAAGGCTCACGACGACCGCTTGAGCAATGCCAACGCCAAGATTAAACAAGCAGGTGTGTTTTGCTCAATACCGCGCGCGAATCTTTCCAATTAGCTGGTCAGGCCAGATATACGAGAAGAAGTCGAAGAAGAATCCCCGGGACTCTGCCGATGAACATGCTCGTTATATCAATCTCATTAGCTCGCTTGGACCAGAGATTTCGCAGGAGAAATAGTCGGTCCCACTCTAATCTACCGCCAATGGACGCTGACATAACCTCAGTAACCACACGCTGCAAGTCACCCAGCGTCATACGTCGACGACTTACAGCGTCGCTGCATGCGTCTCGAGGGTTGCAGACGCCGAGTGGTTGCGAACTTGTGAAGGAGTGCGACGGTTCGCTCCTACCATTGGACCGCTTGGTGAATGGCGTGCTCTGTGCGAGGGTGGTTGGACAGGTCCTGTCCCACCGTCCTTGGTGGACCCAGATCCGGAAGCTGAACCGACCTCGCCTGAGCAAGAATTACGAGGCGAAGACGCAACCACGATGAAGAATATTAATCCTACCGACGCCGCCCTCAATACTCCCTTACCAACCTACACACGGGAGCAGACACCTGCCACATCCCCGTTCACGTCCCCAAATCCTTCCCGAGCAAACCTGCCTCCGCCCTCGTCTTTCGAACCTCCTCGACCGTTCGTTGACCCCAACTCTGGTTCAGTCCGTTCATTGTCGGCTTTCCCTCCCCCTCCAACACATTTCCCCGTTCCAAATCGACAGCAGAAGTCGCAACAGGCATCGTCGTCCTCGTATGGGTTCCCTTCTCAGCCAGACTCCTCTTTACTGGAGCCTGAACGCCAGGCTGAGGAACCCTCCTCTATTCCTCCGTCCCCAAACCCCATGTACACGGAGGATCAAGCAGACTCTTCCACGCCTGCATACGTCCTAGAACAACAAGGGAATCCTGAGATTAAACGACCCATTCCTATGCGGTCTCAAACCGTCGACTCCGACTACCAGCCTCATGTTCCTGTACGCTCTCAAACCGCCGACCCTACATACCGGGATCGTGTATTGTCGTCTGCTACGACTGGGTCAGCCACGCCCAGAGCATACTCCAGAGGCGATTATCTCGTCGATAGCCAAGAGACCGGAGGAAGTAAAGCGGACGCGACAGACAAGAATGGGGTGGAGAGAAGCGATACCGGAGGGAGCACGACAAGCGTCGTGGCTTCTATGAGAAACAGATATTCGACAACTGTAAGTTACGTGTCCACGCGCCTTCTTCGCCGCTGATTAAGGTTTCTTGCGTCGTAGTCTGGTACGACTTCTCCTGCGCCGAAGGATATACCTCGTTTGCCTTTGAGTGTCACGGATTTAGCAACTCGATATCAGCCCATAGAGTCGCCGCCCGTTTCTCCACGCGCCAGAGCATCTTCGCCCCCCGTCTCTTCTCGTCCACCACCTCCGTCATCGGTCGATAAATTTGCTGCGGCATTCGGAGAACGGCCCACTGCCGGAGGATATAATCCTTCGCGATCGCCCATGTCCAGTCCTTCAAGTTCCAAATATGCTGCAGATGAAGAGGGTCGCCGTCGCTCTCAGCAGCAGGAGCAGCGGATCGATGAGGCGGCGGAGTTGGAGTTTTTGGAGAAGGAGAAGGCGCTGCAGGAGAAGGAACGAGAAATTGGGAGGCGCGCCCAGGAATTGGAGGTCGAGCGCGAGAAACTGAGGAATATTCGGGGCGATGGAACACAGCGGGATGCTTGGGAGAGTGGCACCACGAGCCCAATGCCTCAGCTCCGCCCGCGAGAGCGAAAGACGTCGTTCCGAACTTCGCAACTTCAGCGGCCTCAGTCGCAGGTGGTGGAGAGTCGCGCGCAGCCAAACAATATGGGCAATAATCACGCCCACTCTTATAGCGCCACGCATCTCGTCCCTCCCTCTGGCCCTTCACAGTCGCCTCGTTCATCGACATCATCTGCTGATGGATCAAAAGACCATGCCCCGTACTGCGGTTGTGAAAGTTGTTCCGTTGCTCACTATAAATCGCCCTCCAACAGGTCGCCGTCTCCCAACGACCTGCGTCCGCCAGAAAAGCCCTTCTCTCTCCGTCCCGAAAAGCCAAAAGGCTGGATTCGGCGCCTCAGCATGCCTGTGGGCAACGCGTTTTCGCTGGAGAAGAAGCCCTCCACTCCCAAGATGTATTCGCTCGATGCGAACAAGCGGAACATGAACGGCAGCGCGACTACTTTAACGAGTGTGGCAGAGGACGGTAGGATGGGTGGACGCAGGAGCTACGATGCGAGCGGGGTGAGCAACCGAAGTATGACGAACTTGGTTGGTGCTGGCGGGAGACGGTGACATGATTATTCTTGCTGGGACGAACCCCTCTAATCTAATGACTTAATAACTTACTTTGTATTTTTCGGACACGGTATGATGACCTTACGAGCTTTACCTTGCGACATCCACGCGTATGTCGCACGTTTTGCGAGTCGGAGCTTTTCGGTGTTTGTTTATCTTGGACAGCCGCCACGACTCGAGCACGACTTGCACCAAACTTGGATAAAACGATTCGCCTTTGACTGCGCTTCGGGAACCTCAGCGATTGCGCGACGGCCAACACTAATCTTCACGAGCTTCATTTAAAATTTATCGATTCATGAGTTGCTCCTAACCAAGATGGCACCCACCCAAAGACCCACTGCAATCTTGCATCGCACACCCTGGATCCCTCCGATTGCAGTTTCCGCAGAAGGACCTTACATCGAGTTGGAAAGCGGCCAGAAATTGCTCGATGCTATTGGCGGTGCTGCTGTTACATGCATCGGCAGCGCCCACCCTGTGGTTAACAAGGCGCTCAAGGACCAGATCGATCGCGTCTCATGTAGGTTGGATGCTTATCTAAACCATCCTGGTTTATAGCGAATTCTAGATGTGTACAATATGCAACTGTTCTTCTGTTCCCCGTCCCTCTCTCTCTACCTCTTACCTCTTATCATAGATCTAACGAGCCGGCCGAGGAGCTTGCTGCGCTGCTGACATCGAGTTCAAATGGCGCATTCGAATCTGTGGGCTTCGCTTCCGGTGGTACTCGAACAACACACTTCATCTCGCCTTTCCAATAATAAATCTTCGTTGCAGGTTCAGAGGCTATGGAAGGCGTGATCAAGCTAGCGCGTCAGGTATACCTGTTCCTTTGTCGCAACCAATCGTGGAACTAATACGATCTTTTGCGCGTAGTACTTTCACGAAACGGGCCAGCTGCAGCGCACCAACTTCATCGCGCGTCAGCTTTCTTTCCACGGAAACACAGTCGCGACGCTCTCCCTGGCGTATCACCCAACGCGCAGGGCCCCGTATGCTGCGATCATGGACGACGAGCACTTCCACCACGTATCACCCGCGTATGCAAAACGCTTCAAGCGACCGGAAGAATCTGAGGCCGACTATGTCGAACGGTTGCGCGCGGAACTCGAAGCGAAATTCGTGGAACTGGGCCCGGACACGGTCATTGGATGTTGGCACCATCCTCTTTATTCTGTCCGCCGCGGATTGACCGACTTTTTCTAGTCGTGGCAGAGACCGTGGTAGGCGCATCGACAGGCGTAGTACCCGCTCCGAAAGGCTACTTCAAAGCCATGAAATCGGTTTGCGACAAGTATGGGGCACTATTTATCCTGGATGAGGTTGGGTTTTCTATGCGTCTTGTTTGACCTCACTGAATTTTCGCCAGGTTATGAGCGGGATGGGCCGTGAGTGCGTATTAGACTGCCTTCAACATTTATTCGAATATCGTAGGCATGGGCTGTTTGCACGCTTGGGAATCATTCGGCGATGGTTGTGCGGTGCGTCGGAGCGAGCAGGGCGGTCGTTTCCTCGACTCACTTTGGCTTTATAGCCCGACATTCAAGCCGTCGCTAAAGGCCTCGGTGGAGGGTAAAACTCATGGTTTTTCCCGGGGCATGCGATTGCTTACTGAGACCAGATATGCGTCGATTGGCGCTGTGTTGATGTCAAAGCGCATTATCGATGGACTGCGAGGCTCTTCAGGACTTTGGAAGCACGGACATACGTACCAAGGCAATCCTCTTTCATGCGCGGCCGCGCTTGCGGTTCAAAAAGTCATCATATCCGAGAACCTCCTCGAAAACTGCCGCATTCAGGGCGCATATCTAGGTTTGTTCTTTTGGCCACCTCAAATTATATCAATGAACTCCGCCATTTGTTAGAAAAACTGTTGACGGCGCGACTGCAAGGACCGAACTCGCCCTCCGCGCCATTTACCTTTGACATTCGGGGCGGTGGCGGTTTCTGGGGTGTCGAGTTCGACTTTAACTGCCCTGAAGCTGCGTCCCTGGATTTAAAGGGGCAGAGCTTCGCGATGCTGGTACAGGCGCACGCACTTGAACATGGATTGGTGATCATGGCCATGACCGGCACTGCAAATGTGGAAGGGACGAAGGGAGACGTGATTTTGCTTGCTCCTGCATATAACATCACGGCGGAGCAAACGGAAAAGATCGTGGAAATGTTTGGGAATTCGGTGGATGCTGTGCTGCAGGCGCACAGTATCTAGAAAATATTCCAGAAGATGTTTACATTGTATCTGCCAATCCACGATTTTTTTGCTCAGTAAAACCTGGCGCGAAAGCGGCACCTGGACGCGTGAGGTCACAAATCCATGACTCGCCTATCAACGTCACGCTGATCGGCACAAGTTTCGCGGAACGCTCATTCTCCTAAACCGGACTCGACCCTACCTTTGGCTTCGTCCTAGACTGCATGCTGAATATCCTCAGCTCATTCTGTTCATTGTATTTCGAGTGATCCGTTTGGCGTCTCTTTAGAGCTTCTTTGGCTACAGCGTTGTGGGTGTCACAGGCGCCTAACCGACTTTTCGCCTCTCCAGTCAACCTCCTCGGCAGCAGTACTTCAATAATGGGTATACATCTCCAAAATACACCCATGTAAATCTAACGGCTCTCAGAAGCGACGGATCCCACCGATGCCACTCCCCGGCTACAGGACCAGTCCGTAACGACTCGAGGTTATCAGCAAGAAATGCTGGACGAGAGTTTGCGAAAGAACATCATCATCGCGCTTGACACTGGATCGGGGAAGACGCATATTGCGGTGCTAAGGATGAAGATCGAGGCTGAGAAGGAACCCAAGAAGATATCTTGGTTTGTTGCCCCGACCAGAGCACTGTGCGAACAAGTTCCGTGTGTTTCATTTGTCCCTCTCTCTTCTTAACTTACCTTGATTATTAGCAACAAGCCGTGATAAAGGCCGCAATACCGGTATCCGTCGGCTTGATTTCGGGGGCCCTGGAACCTGAGCAGTGGAAGGATAAGTCTCTATGGCGGTCTGCTTTGAGCACCCATCGCAGTGCGTAGTTCTCACGTAGTATCGGGACTTACAGCTGATTAGATGTGGTGCAGTAATGGTCACGACTCCTCAAGTGCTGCTGGACGCGCTTCACCACGCATATGTGAACATGGGGACCGACATTGGTCTTCTTGTGTTCGACGAAGCTCACCACGCCGTCGATAAGCACCCTTATAACGAAATCATGAAGAATTTCTACATGAGTTGCAACCCGCGGACGCTCGATGCTACGGGTTCCCGCAGTTACGAGGGCAAAAATCTTCGGCCCATGGTCCTCGGCCTGACGGCTAGTCCTATCTATGGAGGGAATGCGAGAACCGCGTTCAGGTGGGTAGACTTGGGCGAATGAATCATTCGATCGGCTTATATACCACTCTTAGAACAATTGAGACCAATTTGGACAGCACCATCTGCGCTCCTCGTCGTCAACAGGAGGAGCTTTCACGATATGTACATCGCCCGGTGTTTAAACATGTATTGTACAGCTCCGACCCCGACCCCTTCTCGACCAACCTCGCCACAGTTAAATTCGCCTTCCAGCAATTAAATATCGAAAACGACCCCTACGTAATCGGCTTGCGCAAGAAACTGGGAAAGGTCAACCGAAATACTCAAGAATACACTCGGATAGACCAACAGCTTTCGAAAGCGATTCTTAACAACAAAACCTACACTCACGGTGGGCTTCAGGACGTGATCAGTATTGCTGATGCCATTTGTTGGGATATCGGACCTTGGGCTGCCGACTGGTACATCTGCCAGGCCCTTCAACAGGCGCAAGCCTCGTTCAATGAGCATGAAGCCAACCCAGAGAAACGTTATCTCAAGGATATCCTCGATAAAATCGTTGTCACCCCAGTTTCATACTCTCCCGACGACATCGTGGAAGAGTTGTCTGACAAGGCTCGCGTCCTGGTAGAATGCCTTTTGGCGGAAAAATTGGAAACGGAGACCGGCGATGAGTCCTATAGCGGCTTGGTTTTTGTCGAGCGACGCGAATCGGTTCTAGCTTTGACGGAGGTGTTGTCCCGTCATCCGCAGACCAAAGACGTCTTCACAATTGGATACCTGCTAGGGGCCGCGGGCACTGCCTACCGAAACTCTGTTATGGATATCACCCGATCCTTCAAAGGCCACAAAGATACTCTAGAGGACTTCAAAACCGGAAAGAAGAACCTCATCATATCCACGGCCGTTGCCGAGGAGGGGATTGATGTTCAAGCTTGCGGGAGCGTGATTCGATGGGATCCCCCTCCGAACATGGCCAGTTGGGCTCAAAGTAGAGGCAGAGCTCGACGTAAGCGCAGTACGTTTACGTTGATGTTCGAGGAGGGCGGAACGCACCAGAAGACCATAAATGATTGGGAGAAACTAGAGCGCGATATGGTTGCATTATACAACGACCCTTCTCGGAACATTCGGTATACCATGGATGAGGACAGCGTTCGCGACGAAGGCGGGCTGGAATTCAAGGTCGAAGCGACTGGGTACGACAGTCTTTATTTTTTGATGATTCTGCTGATTTCGTCATTTTAAAGCGCACTTCTTACACTCCACTCGGCCATCTCGCACCTCAACCACTTTTGCGCGGTGATCCCCAATGCTGGTATGGTCACGGCCTAGTAGTCATGAATGCTGCTAACCCTCTGCATCGAAGGTCATGTTGATCATAAGCCTCTCTTCGATATTGACCCCCCAGAACTCCCAGAAGGCTGGCATTCGTTGGCGTTTGAGGAGCGGTCGAGCAGGATATCGTCTTACTCTGGTCCGTATGGAGCCAAGGTAACTCTGCCACGACTGTTACCCAGCCACCTCAGGACATTCGAAACGGAGCGCGTCCACTCGTCGAAGACTTCCGCTTACCAGCATGCCGCTTTTTACGCGTATCGGGCACTATACGAAAACGGACTGCTCAATGACCATCTTCTGCCTCTTACAAGTGTCATCGAACCTGAACTAGAGGACGAGGTCAAGGCATTGCTTCAAGACGTTGAGAGGAGGGCTGGGACAGCTAGAGTATCAATGCAGATGGACCCATGGGTTTCGACAGACACACAGAGCAACTGGTATACTTCGGAGCTCAGCATAGAGGGCCTCCCTCCCTTGCTCATATTCACTCGTTCAAAACCGCCACAGTGGTCGACAGAAAATGCCCCTACTCTCCACCGTCCAGGTTCGCAAGATTCGGTGACTTTGCGACCCTACCCTCTCGAGGCGCGCTCTGAGACAATCGCCGAGGCTCGGGAGTACACACGGCGGATATTCTGGACTCTCAACGGCACTCGAATGGACTGGGACGATACGGATTTTTCTTACCTGTTCCTGCCAACCCCTGACTCCGACGACTCGGTCTGGGAAGCTCGTAGAAGGTGGCACCTCGAGAAGAATCCTTCTGAGGCGCCGCTCTTTACGAAGGCGTTCGAGTTTGGGAAACAGTTTTCCTTTCCAACCGATCTGGCAATCGTCCGGAACGGTCCTCAGTTCGCCAAGGCATTCAAGTTCGTGCGTTGGCGGTTTGACCGGCTGTCCGATGAAGAGGAGGCCCAGATGAGGGCCGAGCATCCTCGGTTTCCGGATCTGGAAATCATGTACCCTCTGCTCGTCGTGCAGTATTTACCACCCCGCACCAATTTTCTCATCCCAATCCCCACCCCCGAGAGGGCCAGCCCACCGGCGCCGCCTCGACAACTCCATCTTCATCCTCGACTGTGCTATGTGACACTATGCTCCGACACCGAAACGCAATACGCGTTTCTTCTTCCCTCCGTTCTTCGATGCATGGCGATGTCAATGACGGTGAATTCCATGCGCAACACTCTCTTCTCAGACTTGGCGATTTCCAACGTGCCTGAGAAACTGTTCACGACCGCCATGTGTGCTCCCTTGTCGCAAGAGCAGTTCAACTATCAGGTTAGTGGAACACTTGCAGCAAAACGCGCGGATTCTGATCCTCCGCACAGCGACTCGAGACATTGGGGGATACTGTGCTCAAGTTTATGAGCAGTCTTCAGCTGTTAGGCGAGCATCCCCTATGGCACGAGGGATATCTAACACAGAAGATGGGACAGTTCGTGGATTCCCTTCACTCGATAGAATAATATCTGACTATATTTAGTTGCGTGTCTAACGTCAGGTTGGCGAAGGCGAACATCAGCCATAGTCTCTATCAGTGGATTATACGAGGTATGTAAACTTGAGCGCGGATTTCTTCCCATTCTCACCTTTTTCGTCTAGACCGGCTGCTCGGGAAGAAATGGCGGCCCCAGTACTTCACGCCTAGTGATATCACGGACGTCGAGGAAAATCCCGACCAAAACATGGAAGCGGTGAAGGGGAAGAAGAAGGCCAAAAGCCAGGACCTATCCACCAAAGGTTTATTCACTGTTCCTTGCGACGAATGTTGTTGCTGACCTGCACGCAGTCTTGGCCGACGTCGTCGAATCGTTGATCGGCGCCGTGTATCTGCACGGCGGGTTTGACTACGCGTTTGAATGCGCCCGATTCTTTGACCTGGGCATCAAATGGGAGCCACTGCCGGCGCGCATCGAGGCCATGCTGAGTCGCGTGGAGACCCACACGGACCTACCCATACAGCAACAGTTGAACTCGGTTGAGCGTATGCTGGGATACACATTCACCCACAAGCTCCTGCTCGTCGAGGCGCTCACCCATGTGAGCTACCAACAGGACCTGCATACCATCTCGTATGTGAATTGCGTTCGTTTGTTTTGGTGTTTCCTAACCCACCGCGCAGATACGAGCGGCTCGAATTCTGCGGCGACGCCGTTCTCGACATGATCGTGACCGACTACCTGTATCGCGCAGAGGGCAAGGAATACAGTCCGGGGCATATGTTCCACCGTAAATCGGCGATGGTCCATGCGCATATCCTCGCATTCTTCTGCTTAAGCACGCACATCGAGGTGAACACATCCATGCCCCGGCCCGTCGGCGCGCCGGCCACACCCGGAACGTCGCGCCGTTCAATGGCCCGCCGTCCGATCGAGCTTCAAACCGAAACGCAGACGATCCACCTCTGGCAATGTCTCCTGCACTCCAACTCGCACATCCTCGACGAGCAGAGGACCACATTTGAGCGCTTTACCCGCCGACGCGAAGAGATCGACACCGCACTCTCCAATGGCGACATCTTCCCGTGGGCGGCGCTCGTCTGGCTGCAGGCGCCCAAGTTCCTGAGCGACATGGTCGAGAGTCTGCTCGGCGCGGTGTTCCTCGACTCGCGGGGTGACCTTGACGTGGTGCGGCGCGTGCTCCGGCGGCTGGGGCTGCTCTCCGTGCTCGAGCGCATCGTGTGGGCGGACGTCGACGTCCTGCACCCCGTGTCGCGGCTGAACATATGGGCTAGTCGGCACGGCCAAAAGCTCGACTATTCGTATGTGCAGCAGGACCGCCAGATCAGCTGCGCGGTGACGCTGGATGGGGAGGTCGTGGAGGAGTCGCGTGTGTCGGACGAGTACAAGGGTCGGTTATCGAAGGAGGAGGTGCGCCTCGCGGCGGCGGAGAAGGCGATCCTGCACTTTCGCCTGAGGGACGTCAACACCAGCTACGCGACGCTGAAGCGTAAGAATACAAAGTCCAAGTCGTCGAAGAAGCGGAAGCGGGACAGTTCGACTGGCGAGGTGTTGCGCGTGGGGCAGGAGCCGAGCGTTAGGCCGGCTCTTTGATTCTTGGTTCGCATTTGTTGTACAAAATATTGTAATTTCTTGCGAGTACATGTACAAGTACAATGGATTTCTACCTGTACAGTTGTTTAATGATCCGTCTCCTCCCAAGTGCGACCAACGGTCTTGACGAGATCCGCTTCGGTGACCTGTTTGCCGCTGGAGAAGTAGCCTGCAGCGATCTTGGCGTCGATCTCGACCCGCGAATCGGGCGGGATGAGGTGCTCTGCATGCAAGGTAAGCATCGAAAAAAATAAGAGAAAGAAAGCACATACCAGGTATATCGTAGCGATTCAGGATGGGGATTCCGCTCTGCACAATCGCATCGTACTTCATGTCGCTCATCGACACCATATGATCGACCTTCGATACGATAAATGATACAGAAAATAAGAAAAACAAAAAAGCTACCTTCCGAATCCCCAACCAATGCAGGACATCCGGCATCAGCGCCTGGAACCGCATATCCTTCACCCCCGCAATCAACTCGGTCGACTTGAAGTACTTGTCCGCCGAGTCGCCGCCGCGCTTGCGCAGATTGTACACGAGGTACTTGGTCACCTCGCCCAGGGCGCGTCCCTCTTTGCGGAAGTACACCACTACGCCGACGCCGCCGCGCTGTGCGCCGCGGATGCACTCCTCGATCGCGTAGGTGAGGTACGGCTTGCAGGTGCAGATGTCCGACCCGAAGACGTCCGAGCCGTTGCATTCGTCGTGCACGCGGAGCGTCAGCTCCTTGCTCTGGTCGGACATGAATGCGGGGTTGCCGACTGCGCGTGGTCATGAGTGAGTGGGATGCAGAGAATGGTGAAGAGGACGAACAGATGTAAACGGTGAGCCCGCCGATGGGGGGCATGAACACCTTGATGTCGGGGCGGGTGATGAGTTCGGGGAACGAGCCCCCAGTCTCTTCGAAGAGTGCACGACGGAGGAGAAGCTCGGAGCTGGAGAAAATCAAATCAGGATGCATTCTACAAAATATAAACAGTTCGTACATTCCAAAGCGCTCCGCGACACCAGGAAGATGCCAGACAGGCTCGACAGCGGCCTTGCTAACCGTGACCTCAACACCGGGATTATCGAGACCGGGCAGCGGGCGACTGTTGAGCACGATCTTTCCGTCGACTTTGAGGGTCCCGCGGCGCACCGCGTCATCGAGCTCGCTCATCTTGATGTGCGCGCGGGTGACGGCGATGCTGGGACGCACGTCGAGACCCTGCTCCTCGATTTCGCGGCGGAAAACCGTCGGGACGAGATGCCCATACGGATCCATGCTGACGATGGGGCCGTAGCCGCCGGAGGCAGGTGTGCCGCTAATGGACCAACCGCCGACGGAGCCCCATGCGGGGTTGGGCGGGATGTCAACGGGAGGCTCGGTCATGGAAAAGTCGGGCTTGTGAGTCGGCGAGAGAGAGCCTAGCGCGATAGACAGGGCACGGTAAATGGAATACGAGCCGCTGTGCGCTCCGAGGGCATTTCTGGCCTTGATACTTGCCGGAAGACGCGAGCAGATAATGGGGCCACGGGTGGCCGGAGACGAGGCGCCCCATTGAAGCGGGTACGGAGTTATTGAGTGCTGGCCGGGGTAAGTCGTCAAATTGACGCGGCCAGGGTAAAGTATACGCTCGCGCTCCTTCTCAGTCGGGGTAACGCCGGTCAAAGTATGGTGCGGCATCGAGGACGCGGTGCCGCTGAGAGGCGGCTGCGATATCGACGAGGGGGTTCCGGCAAGTGGCGGCGAGGTGCCCATTTCCGAGCTCACTGAGCGCGCGGATGGAATTGAAATAGGCCGCGAGGCGGGTCCAACGGAACTTGGGGCGGGTCGAGCAGGGGAACTCAGGGCATCTAGCTGGGCCTGCATTGTCTGCTGCTGGATCTGCATGGCGTCCAGCTGGGTCAGTATCTTTCTCAGTAAAGCATCGGACGACATGGTGGTAGACGAAAGGGAGAGATAACGCGCACGTGAAGGCGCGTAGCTTAAGCTCAGGGGTTTGGACTCGTGTATCGTGCGTGCTTTTCATCTCACAAAATACACGGGGTCGGAAACTCAGAAGATCCGGTCATGGACTTATGGTAAACTCAGAAGATCCGCAACCCAGGACAAGGCAGCTTGAATAATCTCATCTAACTCAAAAACATGTTCGCACAAAGACGAATATTTATTGCATCCAACTACAGCTACTACCGCGCATCTTGGCTAGCGCGAAGAGATAAGTCGGGCGCGAAGGGGTGGCCTGGGGTAATTGATTTGGGTTTCGACGTGCCTAACACAGCGCTTTGAACGCGGTGTCACGCACCTGGTAAAGGGTCAGTACAGGGAAATGGGAAAAAGACAAGGGACGTACGTCCGTCTCCTGTACACGTTTAAAACGTGGACAGGACCGACGAACACAATTGTTCGCCGCTCTCGACATCGTCGAGGTCGCAGCTGATAGCTGCCGCGCGGGAAGCATCACACTCCCTGCGACGAACCCCCGTCCGGGGGCGTGTGCCCGCAGTACTTCGCGGGCACGGATGGGGCGCGATACGCCCCGTTCGAGACTCGAACGACTGCAGGCCTGCAGTCTCGTCTCCCGCGCCGTTGATCAGTCCGGCGCGGTCTGGGCCGCCGTTCTGGCAGACGGCCCCGAGCTCCCCCAGATGCGCTCGCTGTCTGGGGGGTCTTCCGCTGCATGCGCGACGTAAAGCGCGCATGATGCAGGCGACGTCCACCTCGGGTGAATGGGGCCCCATTCACTGGAGATGGCTGCTGCCCGCCTCGGCTTCGAGGCGGGGATCCGTGCGCGCGTCACGCGCAGTCCTACCCGGACGCCATCAATGGCAGTCCGGGGTTTCTTCCCGGACGCCCTCGATGGCGTCCGGGGGCTGTCGGGAGGGTCTCCCGACGTTCACTCGGGGACAATATCCCACGAGTCTCTGCCCCGCAGCGATGTGCGGGGGTCCTACCCGCCGGACGCGCAGGCCGGCGGGGTCTCTGCCCATCTTGGGCACAACGGCGAACTGGGAAAGGAGGTCAGGTCTGAGAAGGACTGAAAATGGGGGGAGGGACATACTCTTGCCGTTGGGGAACTATCCAAGGAAACGAGATGACTCATGGCTCCTTAAATACCCTGGCGGCGGAGTTTGAATTTCAATCAAGTGATGGCACGCACGGACCCCCCGATCGGTGAACGGGTAAACTTAAAACTCTCTGCAACTAAAAATTCCGCTCAATTCATTCTCCTTGTCACTGAATCTGATTTTCTACGCTCATATCGGGCGTTACGAGCCCCCGTCTTCCGAATCTGATGCAATTGACTATGTATGTGCGACTTGCAAGTGGTGTAGGTAAGTAAATAGTGTAAATGTGCAATGCATGCATGGCAGTGAGCAAGTGCGCCGCGGTAAAGTTGGGCGCCCCGTCTGCGTAGTTACAAGCAGATTGTGCAATTGTGTGCAATAGAAATCCAATCCCAATGCCGACATATGTGCGCGTCGTGAACCCAATCCAATGGCCGGCCGGCAGCAGCGCCAGAAACAACCTCGAATATCGCAACCAACCGCAACTCGCAACCGGAGGTCCGTTCATTATTGCTTTGCCAAAATGTAGTCGTCGTCGTCTTCCTCGATGTCGATGTCGTCGTGCTACACCCCCTGCGGTGTCGGTTGTTGCTGCACCGCGGTCACATCGCGCGCCTGCCCCTGCATATCCTGTCGCCCCAGACAAAATATCAGCAATGCGCAGATCCGCGCACCGTGCGCGACTTACCACCCGCTTGCTTCTTTACGGGCCGTGGCCGCGCCCCCGCGATGCCCGCCTTTGACGCCGCAATCACCGGTACCGGCGCGCGCGGCGCCACACCATTCACCCCCGCATAACCGTTCTGCATCGGCGGTGCCGCAGCCACGGGTGTCCCACCCCCGTTTGACTCTTCGCGTTCGCGCTTCAGCGGCCGATCGGGCACGGGCGCGGCGGAGACCGGATGTGCGCTGAGCGGATGTGGCGTCGACGTTCGTGGGTGTGCACTCGTTGGTGTGCCGGTACCCATGCGCATTGCGCTCGTCGGCGTCGCGCCGCCTGTGCCTGCCCGAACTGGCGTGCCGACGCGCCCGGGAACAACGACAGGCGCTAGCGACGGTCGCGATCGTGCTTCGCTCGGACGTGGTGTACCTGCGCTGGGTCGTGGTGTACCCGCAGCCGGTCGTGGTGTGCCCACTGGCGCGGGTGTTGGCATGGGGGAGCCCGCGGCGGCAGCAGCAGCCTGAGCAGCGTGGAGCTGGGCCTGGGCCTTTGCGAGGCGCTTGAGCTCTTTCTGAACAAACCGTCAGCGACGAGGGCACAGAAGGACTCGCATCACGGACTCGTTTCTTGCGGTCCTCCCTTGCTTGAGCAGACTCGACGACGAGCGCGGTCGTATTCCACTGTTGGGATGTATATCAGTCATCGGGTGCGGGGCGAGTGTGGCGACGCGACGCACGCCCTTGAGCCCTTCCAGGCTGACCGAAAACGCCTCGCGTTGCGTCTTGAGGTCGAACGGGGCGATGGGGATCCGCTGTTTTGGCGGGACCTGCATGATACCGGCAAGGTAGTCGTCCTTTTTCATCGAGTGCTTCCCTGCGAGCCCAGTGAGCGCGCATAGCGGCGGACACGGCGTGCAACACACCGGGGATATTCTTGATGAGGTGCTTGTACGAGTTCTTCTTCTTCTTCTCGCCCTTTGCCTGTGCAGCATCGTCGTCGTCCGGATCGTGGTCGCCGGGTGTTTGTGGAGCGGGACTCTCGCGGCCCTTGCCCTTTCCGTTGTCCTGCGGTTCTGGGGGGTCGTCTGGGGGTGGTCGGACATACTTGTCGTACGCGGGAAGGAGGAGAAAGCGGGCAAGGAGGTCGTGGGTGCTCGCGAGGCGCGGCGGGGGTTGTGGGGGGCCTGGAAAGGATTAGTTTTTGGGGAATATACCTGGGGATATGGTACCCTTTGGCTTGAGGAAGAGGGCCGTGGAGGGGCCTGCCTCTGCGTTTGGCTGGGCAGTCATGAGCGGAGGGACGAAGGCGACTCCTTGTTTGCCGTTGTAGATCAATGATTCTCTAACCCTTCATTCATCGCCTTTGACTCAATCTTCAATCGACTCTCACCCGGGCTCCGCGAAGCCTGCTTGTGTTCACTTGTGCGCCTCAATGCATTTGCTCATGCATTCCGTCCGCCAGCGGTTCATCCGACCACCTGCCGCGAAACCGCTTCCTGATTCCGATTCGCAACCCTTAACTCCGCCACACGACGGTGGCACACTTTCCTTGCCGATTTTCCATTCCCAACCGAAAACCTGATGGTCTACCTTCTGTCTCGGGCTGTTTCAATTGTTCGCTGGACGGCAAATTTTTCGTTCCTCCGTGCCTGTCTGTCTAGCAACACTCCTTTTCGCTCGCATGCCATTACTTGTCATCACGCACACGCTCCAAGAAAAGTTCCGACGCAGTCCTCGTCATCCAGCGCTAAAGCCAAAGGTAAAAGCACGCTTGACCCAATTCTTTCAAATGACTTGCTCGGCTTTTTGTGCAACTATGTGTTACTCCCCCGAAATCTTTGCCATCTACACCGAAGGATACGTTTTTAACTCGCATGCAATCAAACGACCGCCGCGGGTCATTGAGACCTCCTTTCGTTGACTGTATAACGCCTCACGCATTAACCTCACATGCCTCCGTCATCGCTCACGCGCTTCAAGAAAATTTCCACCGCGGTTCTCATCATCCAGCACTAAAGCCAAAAGCCCACTTGACCCAATTTCTCCAATTGACCTGCCCGGCTTTCGTTCAGCCAAGTACGTCTTGGGCTCCAACTTTCAAACGCTCATCAGGAGCTGTTCCTGCCCTTCGCCCAGGTCATCTACTCGGACCTGCATCCCTAATTTCCGCCTCTGGACAGTGCAGCACCGCAGGCACCCACCCCGACTTGGCCGAGATGAAGCTTGAAGATGAAAAGACCGGGCCCTTCCCCCGGGCCGGTGACTGTAACTAATCTCGACCTCCAGACCTTCGGACGCAGTTGGGATCTACCCGGGTGAGTACGTCGGTGAAAGGCGCATGCGGACTCGAAGCTTCAATAGCAAAGTTCATCACGGATCGGCTGGAGGTCAATTTACCCCAGAGGGGACAGAGACGATGTATAATCCGAACTAATATTAAATAGACAGAGCGGTACATGCAATTAGTTGACGTTTGGTGCAACAGAAAAGCGCGCCTGCGCATCGAGCGGTTTGATACGATCAAAGAAAATCCTCGTCACTTGTTTTGATATGGTTACCGACGTCTTTCGTCTTCCTTCACCTGCCGACAAGCAGTCCAAGGCCAATGTCGGTGTTCTTGAAACCCCACAAGCCTTTCATCTACTCGACAGACTTCCCGGAGCCTGGTCTGAGTCAGACCCTCATCGACGTCGAACAAACCATCCTCAACCGCAAAGCAATAATTGGCACCGGTGACTCCTATGATGTGGCCGCGACATTTTACGAGGTTTCTGTGGTCGCCCAAATCATTTATCACTTTGGAGTGGATGAAAAGGATGTTGAGGAGAGAATGACAGCAATGGGAATGGGACGCCATTACCAGGATCTCCCCCGCCCCTTTAGCTTGTTTGAGATCCCTCGCAGGAGTCCGACGGAAACAACGTGTGTGGGCTCTCTGTCAGATTGTAGATTATGCTGACCATGCACAGACCTTTCTTACTCCAGTGGTAGGAGCTCGGGATTAATGATATTAAACTTAACAAAAACCTGCGCATCGAGTTGAGAGAAAAAGCCCCTATCTGTGGCCGACGTCATTTGTCACGCGTGATCACACGCGTTTCCCTCGACGCGACTGGCGCGTTTTTCGCACATTCGTAGTAGCACTGCTGCCACGAGTCTTTCGCGTGTTTCGTTAAAGATGTACAACATAAATACGTGCTAACTAAAGGTAGGGCATCAGCGCCTGCGGCAGCACCTGGGCAACCGACAAGCCATTGGGGGGCTCTATCGAGGTGAAGTACTGCGAAACAAGGAGGTCAGCGAGGGGGATAGAGCACATGAGGTGGTAGTACGAACAGTCGCGGGCCACCATGGGCCGGCCGCCCACCAAGAGGCGCCGATCCACACGCCGGATTGTTGCATGGCGCAGAGGGCGCCGCTGACAGCAGCTGCAGAAGAAGAAATTTAGCGTTTTGGTTATGAATGCTGCAAGGAAACACTGACTGATGCACTGGGCGTTGTTACCCGCGCCGATCTCGCCCAGGAATCCCTTCAGGTTGTTAGCCTGGAGCCACGACGTGGCGGCAGCGAGACGCTCCGCGCCGATCGTGGACGATACGCAAGCTGCGTTGGTTCCCGAACCGTCGCTGTCGAGGTACTGGTGCATTTCTGATTCCGGTGATATGAGCATCGAAACGGAGGACGAAAGTGCTCTCCTCACCGATCGCAGTGTTGTTGTTGGGGTCCTTGATGGCGCCGAACACCGCTGGTCAACGGTTAGTAGAGTACCAGGCACGCCGAGGGAAGGAATTTACCCGAGTTGCCAGACGATACCCAGGCTGGTGCGCGTAGAATTAGTTACAACTCAAGGAAATTATGAATCGGGCTCACTCCACGCGCCGGTCCAGGCTGGTTTGGAGAGGTGGCTTAGTATCGGATGTATACACAGGAATAAAGAGGCACATACAAGTCCCTAAAGTTGAAGACGTTGGGTGAATTTCGGCCATGACTTTTCTTTGGAAGAAACACACCTTCAACGAGAATCAACTGGCTCGTGGCTACAGAAGTCGCTCAGAAAATGATCTTGTCAGAGCACACACAATGACCTACCTCCACTGGCTCTGATACCGTTGATCGCTGCCTGGTTCTGTTAAAAGACCCGAATTTAGCGTTCAAATGCTTCGTCCAAGTAAAACAACCCTCACCAGTGCGAACGCTGTCGACGCGGGGATGCCATTGGGCTCGTTCATAACGTCTGCGGACATCGTTGAGAAGACTCCCCATGCTTGAGATGGCTGTAGTTACCGAAGATAACCTTAGAGTTCGATTTCTATGGCCGAAAATAAATATGATGGCGACACGCGCTCAAGAAACCACCTACGAATTGACCGGCGAGGTTGGTCCAGACTGGGTGAGAGGTCAAAGTCCTGCACGGAACGAATAAACATGCACAGACATTGTTGGAATCTAAGGAACAGTCGGTCATCGATCCATAAATATTCAAGAAGTACTCACTGTGCGGTGTTCGAGATGGCGGCGCCGTTGTAAATCATAAAATTGTGGGCTAGTAATGCCCTTGAGTAAACGCGTTGTTGTAACAAGGGAATACTGACGATCGAGTGCCGCGAACGCTCCCTTAGTTACGGTGATATATTGTATCGTCTGTCGCAGAAGTTGTGAACCGAAAGTAAATATGCAAGGTGGGATCCTTACGGCCGTCAGGTTGGCGAGATACGCGCTAGAGAAAGGTCCGGTGATTCCACCCGCAGGGGGGACCAGCCGCTCCATCATGAACGGTACGCGGAAAAAGTTGAAGCCCTGTAATCCCAACATTATTTGAACGAAGTAAATGGGAACATGAAAAGCACAAACCTTCCCGACGAAGAACTGCGTCCAAAAATGTTAATCTAAAGTACGACTGAAGCAATAAATTTGTGCCTACGTCGATCGAGCTGTTGTTCGCGATATGAGAACACGGAGATTCAGCAGTAGGCTGGAATGCATACCTTGGAGCGGGGAATGTGAAGTCGGTTCCCCATTTTCCGGGCACGACGCCAGTTCCAAATTCAGCACCTTTACTCATGTCAGTCGACGCAGGTCAAAGAGATTCTTGCGCCTACCCGACTGATTTACACCGAAAAACTGTCGAAACGGTGAGTGGGGAAACAAGGTACGGCGAAAGAAGTGACTACGATACCTTGAATTTGGTACGGTTGGCACAAGTTCCCGAGGAAGAAGGAGGAGCCGTCGACGTTGTCGTGGCCGTCGTGGTCGTACCCACCACGGTGGTCGTACCTGTGTTTGTGGATGGCAGGCACTGGGAGTAATCTGAGGAAGAAATCAGACGGTTGGATCATATAAAAAATCAGAACTTACATGCATTCATTTCGGTACAAGTGCTGCCCGAGGCGCAGACAGTAGATCCAGTAAATCCTATCCCCTGAGTATTTAAGAAAAATCAGGCATCGAAAATCAGAAAGTGCGCCGAAGACTTACACCACACTGGCCCCAAACCGCGACCTGGGCATGAACGACAGGCGATACAGCAGCGGCGAGAGTTGTCAAACTTAGGAAAGTCTTCATCGTTGACACGTCGTTGCTGGGTCCATCTTTTGGTTAAATACTTGGAGGATTTCCCGAAAAAGTTCCCTATTGCCGGCGGGAGGCCGTATGATTTACCGAGACGCATACCCTCTGATCACTTATGCCCCGGGTGGGAGTATCCTTTACCTAGGCCGACGATTATCCTGGCCGGACTGGGTCACGCAGCGCGCCAACATTTGTTGAGTTTGATGGGAATCGACCCGACGACCAATTGAACTTGTGGAAATACAACACGGCTATTTACCGGTAAAATCGAGAGGCAACAGGGCAAAGCGCCAGTGAAAATCCTTCCTAGGTGAAGCTACAACCAGAACCTATTTATATAAAGGGCTACTACAAGATGCGGAGCAGTGACGCACTCATCGTACATTCGAGCTACCAAAGCCGGTGCTTTGTCGCATGGCGCCCAAATTGGAAGAGCCTTCACCTCTATCGTCCGAGTTTGAGCGCGCCGAGCTCCTCCGTTGACCAAACATGCCATTGCCACCGGTGGGCGGTTGATAAGACCGGTCGCGCTCGCGTTCCCAGTCATATGCACGCCGGTTTTGTCGGTTAACGTTGTTAAACAAGTGTGCTCCGAGACCGGCCAAAGCAGCGCCAGTCCAAAAACCGGGTCTCCATCCTTCATTAGCAGCAGCAGACGGGCTTTTAGAGTACGGTGGCGGTGGCGGCTGAGGGGAATCATTGTCCAGTCCACCTGGGAAGAATCCTCCTGGACCTAAGTTTCCGGGGCGACCATGGTCCGGGGGTCCTCCAACCCGATTTTCCGGGCCGCGCAAACAAGAACGTAGAAAAGAGTAGGCAATCAAGGCCACGAATGCGAGCCAGATGACGGTGAAAATAGTAGAGGCCACATCGAAGGCTGAGAAATGTCAATTCTGACAGAACCGGTTTGGTTGAGCTGCTCGTACATTTGTGACCAAACTGATTGTCAGAATCAGAGTTGCGCAAACTGCCAGGGACTTGGACCAGACGGTACTCGAGAGAGCATGAACCTGAACCGATTAGGAGGCAGCAAAGATGAAAGTCGATATACAAACCTTTCAGGATAAATGGGTCGCCCGCTCGAGACCATCCTGCACATCGTCAGGGAGACCAGGCAGTCCGCGGATATTTATTGTACCTTCGCAAGAGACTTCGACTCTACCGAAACGCAAGGACTCGGGAAGATCGGCCTCGCACTTATTTCGCAATTTTAAGAACAGCATACGTGTCCGGATAATCACAGCTTGAACATACCTTCCAGTCGATCTCTGTTCCGGAGCCCCCAAGGGATTGGCATCGGACTACCTTTTGGTCTAGATGTCAGAGCGTCGCAGCCAGCGCAGTATGCTCCGCACCTCGGGAGTGTAAAGCTTGCACGGTTTCCCGACACAAATCAGTTGTGGGATGGCTTTGGTACGTCGGGCTTCTGTGAGGGAATCCTTGTAAAACGTTAGGGCCCGGATGCTAGCGAGCTCGAGACGAGACATGATTTGCTAAGTGCTTGTTGCGGTGACGCAAGTTGATATGTGTACTAATAGGAGCTTAGCGCAACGTGTTCATGCGTGGCACCGTCGTGGCCGCAGTCTGGAGTATGCACTGATTATGGTGGACCTGGTATGCTTGGCAGCTTTAGATACGGGTAACCAGTCAAGCAGGAGCTAGTCTTGTAAACGACTTTCTACGATTTTACTTAGCAGGAGCGCCAGTGACGGCGATACAACATCAAACAAACGCGGTCACGACCTTCAGAAAACTTGCCCAAAACCACGCGCCGAATTTTTCGAAACTCGGAAATTTTCCCAGTTCTTTCCGTCCCGACACAACGGGCGCGCCAGGGACCACCTATTTCACGACTTCAGGCACCTAACGTAGATTATGTCAAGACGTTGACCAATCTCGACGCGGCGGCCCATTGAAGTGCTGAACCATAAGATATTATTACGCAGCAAGTCTCAGCATGGACCTTGTTTGTTTGTTTCATTGATACACCTATCCATGCGTACCGTTTCTCCCTGGTTGCGGTGGGTTGTCGATCCAGGTTTGTATCTTTCTCACAGCACACACAACTTGAAGTTTACGGGTTTCCAGTCGTGGCATTCAAGCTTCTACTCTTCCCTGTCATCTTGTATCTCATCTGGGAACTCTTGGCGCCTGGATTCGGCCTCACCAATCCTTTCGGAACTCTATTTCTCATCTCGAATAAGGTCCCTACGTCGGACCGTCACGCCAAAAGCTGGTTCGACCTCCTCTTTATCGCGTACTATGTTGTGTTTTCCGCGTGCTTTCGCCAAACCGTCATTGTCTCGCTATGTCGGCCCGTCGCCAAATACTTTGGAATAAAAAAGGAGGCCAAGCTTGTTAGGTTTGGAGAGCAGGGATATGCAGTCGTCTACTTTGCTCTTTTTGGAGCATGGGGTTACGTGCGTTTTATATCTCGGGCCCGTTGCCTCACTAAAACGACACTTTACAGCGTGTCATGTCACAATTGCCGACCTGGTGGTACAGAACAGAGTACTTTTGGCTCGGTTGGCGCTATCTTCTCCGTCCCGTAAATCATGGTGCTCATCCTGCTTCAACAGACTATCCTCATCGGGACATGAAACCCGAGCTCAAGCGCTACTACCTCATGCAAACCGCTCATTGGACTCACGAGTTCCTCATCCTCGTCCTGCGCCTCGAGCGACCCCGTTCAGACTATTATGAATTCATCGCACACCACATCGTCACCCTCTGGCTCGTAGGGTGCGTCTCCGCATATTCGACCGTCCATCTAGTCGTCCGACACCAACCTAGCTGGAGTTACACACTAAATTTCACCTTAATCGGAAACGCAGTCTTTCTATCCATGGATATCCCCGACGCGTTCTTTGCTGTGAGTCTGATCTTCTCGAGGCGTCGTTTCCGTCTCATTCGCGGATATGTAGTTCTCCAAGGTGATGAACTACCTGGAATTCAAGCGCGCTAAAGTCGTTTCTCTCGCCATCTTCATATACGTGTGGACGTGTGTGCTCAATCACCTCGTCCACCTCGTCCCATTAACATCAAATCTAGGTACTTCCGGCATTACCTTTCCCTCGTTATCCTCTGGTCTGTCTGGACCGAGTTCGAGCTAATCCCGTCAGTCGCGTCTTTGTCCCATGTCCGTGCCCTCACATCACTCTAGGGCACACGCACAGCGATGGGGTCCCGCCGACGGAACATATTTCGTGTGGTGGATGAAATATCAGATATTCACGCCCCTTGCGCTGCTGCAATGTCTGAACCTCTTCTGGTACTACTTGATCTGGCGCATCATCTTCCGGTGCCAAAATGTCTTGTCTGCTCGTCGATTTCTTCGCGCTAAAGGTTCACAGGGCCGCCATGACCTCCCTCGCGGATGTGGACGACGACCGCTCCGACGACGAGGGCGAAGGAGTGGATTAACCGATTCGCTAATACAATACATACACACTTCTAATCAAAGGCTCTCTACTACTCCTTTTCACGCAGGACATCCCCCGCAGAGCCCAGGTAGACACCCCCAGCAACTTGCAACGCCAACCCCCGACGTCTTCATCACCAAGGAAACAACGCTCACGACACCCTCGCCCAACACAAACCCGCTCGCGATGATAATGAGGCGGATATCGCTCTTGTTCTTCGCGTACCGCGTTCGGTACACGTACTCAACAATCCCGCCGATGAGACGGGCTATCGAGAACGAGGGGGTGTTGAGGAAGCCGATGGCAAAAGCGACACCGGACGGTATCCACTGGGCATACCACACTTGACGCGCAGCAGCGTATGTTTTGACGGCAGATATAAGAGCGAAGAGCGCGGCGAATGAGATCATGAAGAGCTCGCTGTTCTGCGGGAGCTGGCCGTCTCCTAGAGCACAATAAGAGGGGTCCTTGCAACGACGTGGAATGCTTACGTAACAGGCGCGCAAGACTGAGCCAGACATACGCTGTCGGAGCGGGGAACGAAGGTCCCGGAATGACATACGCGCGGTTGTAGAGCGTGTACGCTGTGGTGGTAACGACAATCGAGACCGCTGATCCGACAAGTTGACCGAAAAATTGCGCGCGAGGTGAGGCTCCGCATAAATGGCCTGTCTTCAGGTCTTGCATGAGGTCGCCTGCCCTAGAAAAGAAGAAGTAAGTATCCTGAAGTGGCATAACGGAAGCAGACTTACTGCTGAGCACCCGCTTCGGCGACCCCGCCTGCGATAAGATTTGCGACAATATTGCCAGGTTGAATCCAGGCAAAGAAGAGTTGCGATATCTTGCCGAGCCCAGAAACGGGATTAAGATCTGTTTCGCCCAATGCCCGTACTCTGGGATACGTTAGATTTCTGCTGAAAAGACAACACGGTCTACTCACCCGAGAACGCTGAGTAGTCCGCCTAAGGCGAAACCAAGAAGCGTGGCCCATGGTTTGATTCCGTCGTTCCCGAACACGACCCAGACCAGGAGTGTTCCAATAACTACACTAACGAGGAGTCCCCATAGGACCCAGGTGTTTGGCACGAGTCTATCCTCCGTCTCTGTGTCAAAGTCTTCTTTGGTTTGAGCCGCCAACGCGTGTCGTGGCAAAAGGCCGGTGATGTATTCCGCCACGACAGGAAGGAGAGAGATGAGACTGTCGGCACACATGATTGCGAGCGACGTCCATAATATCCACCCGCGAGCACCATCAGTCATATCTCCGACGGGGCCCGGCGCCCAACCATAAAACTTGGAAATGGGCGAGAGGACACCCCATCCGACCAACATCCCCAAACTCATACTCAAGGTTGTCGGGAAACCTGGGAACGATTAAATAAAAATCCGGAAGAAAGAAATGAATAAATCAAACCCATAATGATCCCTGTAATAAGTCAGTGGTTGAAACGAGGAGGTCGAGAAATAGTCAACCTTGTCCCACATACGCTAAACTCGGAGTAAACGTCCACAGCCATTCTTGGGCCAGGTATGAACCAAAAAGCGGAATTGAGAACAAGGCAGGGAAGAAATAAGCGGCCAATGTTAAGACACCAGAAGCGGTAAAGCTTGACGCCAAGGCCGACCAGCCTTGAGACTGGACAGTCTCCGAAACAGGAACGTCGTCTATTTCGTCGTCGGTTTGAGGGATAGCCGTATCTTCCTCTTCTACTGGAATGTACCCCGAAGTGACACGCCGCCGTATCGTCGTGTCCGGCGGCGGCATCTTGTGTAAGACCGCAATTAATTGCGCAGTCGCCGTACCTAGATAGAAGCACAGTCGATTGGACGAGATAAAGGTAGAGCGGTGTGTAATTACCGGAAGGAAAGGCGAGTTGCTCCTTGATAATCTATGAAGGGGTCATTATTACGGCGCTACATGAGATTAAAGCCTCTTACCACTTGTTTGCGTATCGGGGGAGAAAGGAAAACGCTGTAATCGTTATCAGCAATGAAAGTGGGCCGACCACAGGGCAGATGTACCCGAAAAACGCTACAGAACATGACCATCCAACGGCGGCCAACCAAGTGAGATGGATGGGCGGTGACCCATCTCGAACCACGTCGAGCAATTTGAGCGCGGGAATAATCCCTACAAAGCCGGCTGCCAAAGGCATGGTCTTGGGTGGGTTATATAAGTATCACGGAAGGAAACGTGCACGTACTCCCGTTGCAACAGCTGTAGTTTGGACGACAATAATTTCTTGCGCGCTGAGAGGTATCGGAAGCATTCGAGAGATGAGGAAACCGATTAGAGCCGATTGCAAGGACATCCTTGAGATATGTAGGTCGGTTATGGTCGCTCGACTCGACATGGCACGCGCTTACATCGAAATCCATCCTGTTTGAAGCCCGAACGACAGGTTGGCGAAGCAAAGCAGGCAGCCTATAAGTAGGCCAATGAGTACGGCTTGCAGGGTGAACTCCTTGGGCTAAAAACTGCATTAGTTCTGTGTCGCCGACGATTTTAGGTTATGAACCGGATCGGAGTCACCCGAGTGGAAGATTGGGCCGGCATGGTCGTCTCGTTCGGATGGTCGCACAACAATCTGCCGCCGCAAAACCATGGTGAGCAATGGCGAGCAAGAAGGATACGACTAAGTGCGCAATGAAGCCATCCAGTTGCATCAAGGCGCGATGCCGGCCCGGCCGTATTGTCTTGGCTTGTTGTGCAGTAGACTCAAACTTCTTGGCTCTACCTCTTGCTGGCGAATAGCTTTCTGGGCTCCAGTCTCCGCCACGCAGGAGGGCGAAAGCGGAATCTTCATCCAGGCAACTTGTTACACTGTTTCAGCTTGTTGTCCAACAGCCTTGACTCGAGTCAGCCAAGTTATTATAGACGCGATCGATAACCAACCTGTTTCGCCTTCCTTTCTCTCTCTCAACCTTGTACTATAAGCCCGGATTTGTGTCGCGTAAAATATCCACCATGGCGCAGAAGATTCGGTCTGCGGAAGGCGTCTTGCGAGTTATTCCAGAACCAGGTCATCCAGCCATGTACGAGTAGTCCTCGTGTGATTTCGAGCCAGTCCTCAAATTCCACGCGTAGACTCCCCAAGAGCGGAGAACCGAATGTTTTAATCACTTCTGCCTTGCCTTACTGCAACAACGTCCCCCATCTCGGTAAGCTACTGCACCGTCGATAAAATGCATTCGCTGAGTGTGAATAAGGGAACATCATTGGCAGCACCCTCAGCGCCGACGTCTTTAGTCGGTGGGTGTTGTTCAAGTCATTAACTGACGTGAACTAAGTTGCGCTGTGCACTTTAGATATAGTCGTGCGTATATCCGACCACTTTCCAAGCAAAAAAAACTAACTTATGGCCAGGAACTCGAAACAGGACGACGCTGTATATCTGTGGTACAGACGAATACGGAACCGCCACGGAAACCCAGGCACTCAAGGAGGGTATAACACCCCGCGAGCTGTGCGACAAGTACCACCTTGTCCACAAAGCCACGTATGAATGGTTCGATATCGGGTAAGCTCTCACCACCTTTTCGCTGCGAAGTTTGATTCGGTTTCCAGATTCGATCACTTTGGCCGCACATCCACCCCCCTGCATACGGAGTGCGTGTGCCCCGAGGATCCCTAGAGTAAAATTAATCATCAGTGCAGGATCTCGCAAGAGATTTTCTCCAACCTCGGGAAGCATGATTTGCTCGAGAAACAGGACAAGGCCCAAACGTATTGTGAAGGTTGCCCAAAGTGAGGGTCAAGTCTTTTGAGCGAGCGCGTGTTAACCATCCTAGATTCCTCGCGGATCGATTCGTAGAGGGGATCTGTCCCCATTGTGGATACGAGGTACCCCGGGTAATTCGATTTCTTCTGGCCAGCACTGACAACGGCGCAGGACGCCCGAGGCGACCAATGCGACAACTGTACCCGAACCTTGGATGCAATCGAGCTGATCAAGCCGCGCTGTCTCGTCGACAAAACGCACACCGTCACGACGCGAACATCCGCCCACATGTACTTCCGGCTGAACGAGGTGCAACACCGAACCATAGATTGGATAAAACAGTCGTGGAAAGCGGGGAAATGGTCGTCGAACTCGGTTATCAACGGGGATGGCGAAATCATAGACGCGCGGCTTATCAGTGGTTTGTATCCCACTCCGCTCACTCGCGACCTGAAATGGGGGGTTCCCGTGCCAGTCGAAGCGGGTGATGAGTTCGGGATGCAGGGGAAGGTGCTGTGTAAGTCATCCAACCTCAGTGTCCATGTAGCTCGATGCTGACGTTCGCTTTAGACGTTTGGGTACGTGCCGACGGATTTGTGTGGCCGACCTCGTTAATCTGATTCTCCAGTTTGACGCGCCCATCGGTTACCCTAGTATCACCGCCAACTACACCCCCGAATGGAAAAAATGGTGGTTTAACCCCAAAGACGTGAAGCTTTACCAGTTCATGGGCAAAGATAACGTCTACTTCCACACCGTCTATTGGCCGTCGGTGCAACTCGGAGACGGTCGCGATTGGACCATGTTACACCACATAAACTCGACCGGTGAGATGTAATGCCCCGTTTTCACTCCGAGAAGACTGACAATTGGATGCAGAGTACTTGAACTACGAGGGTGGAAAGTTCTCCAAGAGTCGTGGTCGTGGCGTATTCGGACCAGCCGCCAAAGAAACCGGAATACCAGCGTCTGTCTGGCGGTACTACCTGCTGTCATCACGGCCAGAGAACGCAGATTCCACTTTCTCGTGGGCCGAATGTGTAAGCGAATTGCTGACGTTTTGTTGTGTGAAGCTGAAGACTCGTAGATTGCGGCGAACAATAACATTCTCCTGAACAAGTAGGTCATTTCCTTTCACCACAAATCTTACTTATAGTGGTTCTCTCTCACTTAGCTTCGGGAACTTCGTCAACCGAACACTCAAGTTCGTGGCTTCACAATATAATGGCGTATTGCCAGACGGCGGAGACACCCCTGGACCGATCCCTCTTGACGACGCAGTTGACGCCAAGTTCGTGGAAGACGTAAACGAGCTCCTCAAGGTTTACATCGACGCCATGGAGGCAGTGAAGCTTCGTTTGGGCCTTCAAACCGTTATGCATATTTCCGGCCTCGGAAACACCTACCTGCAGTCGTCCGGTCTCAACAAGGCGTTGATGGCAGAGAACCCCGTCCGCTGCGCTCAAGTTCTCTCGCGGGCGGTTAATCTTATCTACGTCCTATCGACGCTGATATACCCCTTCATGCCCGCGACCTCTGAAGCCATCCTCGTTCAACTGAACGCCCCTGCGCGCGCCGTCCCGACCCTCCTCTCCACCGACATCCTCGCAGGCCACACGCTCGGCAAGCCGGATCATTTGTTCAAAAAGATCGACGAAAGCACGGCGGAGACTTTCCGGCTCAAGTTCGGCGGGATAGACCCTCCGGCTGAGCCGACTGCAGATCCATTGCAGGCGACCCCCGCTGCCGCTGCGCCTCCTCTTTCGAAACGTCAGGCTGCCGCCGCCAAGAAGGCAGCTGCGGCAGCGAAAGTGGACACCGGCCCGAAGTCTCCGGAATATATCGCGTTGGAGGCGAAGATACAGGAACAAGGAGTTAAGGTCCGTACGCTGAAGGGACAAGTCCCAAAGACGAGCGAAGTAGATGCACAGATCGCTGCTGCGGTAGAGGTGTTAAAAGGGCTGAAATTGGAGTTGGAAGCTCTTCCTGGAGCTTGAGATAGAGAAAATAATAAAAATACATTTATGTTCAGATCTACATGATGGCTATCGAAATCCGCCCCGATTAGTTCGAACATGGTACTGTATTTCTTCATCCCGCAAGTTGAGCATGAGTGTAATCAGACGGAATAACGGTGTTGAACGTACTTGGCGTGGGTGCCCTCTCCTCACCCTTGGAGGCCATCTCAAGTAACATGGTCGCGATATCTCTTCTCTGGAGGACTAGCCCGTGGGTGCGTTGAAGAGTTGGAATCTCACACCCCAATTTCCGTCTCCAATTCATCTGGGCTAGGATGCCCAAACTGACTGAAAACGGGAATTGGGAAATGAGTTTCCAGCTCGTCGACGGAGCCAAAAACCAGTGTCCGAATAAAGATATTTTTGGAGACCACATTCATCAAAACAGACGCCGGGAAGGCGAGGATGGGGCGGTCAAATTATTCCTGTCTTGCTTTCTTTTATCAGGGTCCCAGAAATATTTTACGGCTCAGCGCTCATCAGAAAGTTGAAACAGGGTGAACCCCCTACCGCGCAGAAATGACTTCCAATGCTGCGTACACAGCACAAGCACGGCATTTTTCAACCACCCGCGAAACGAGGCGAACACACAGCTGAAACAGGGTTCTGTCAAGCGAGAGAAATCATCGCGCAGAAATAGTACACGCCTTTCTAACCAACCGCGGAATGTGCTTTATTTATCATTCAATGGAAGATCCGCGAATTGAACATCATTATGTGTGTCAGTGGTCCGTCCGTTATATGTGTAAGTGGTCCGTCCGTTATATGTGTCAGTGGTCCGTCCGTCTTCACCGTTTTTGGTGGTGAAAGAAACGATCTCCCCGAAGGGACATCGCCGTTCTAAGATTCATTGAGCATCAACTATCTGTCAACAGTTTCCTTGCCGCTTCCCCGTTTTTGTTCTTGTAGAAAACGATGTCCCCATCATTTTCGATAAAGAGACATTGGGTAAACGTTCTATACAAAGCCCGAAAAGTATTCTGTGGGATAAGAGTCAATAATGGTAGCAGGTAGAGGCGAACGTGCTAACCGTAGAGTCGTAATTGTAGTGATCCTTGAGAACAGGTTTGAGATATTCCGTCACCTTTGGTTGATTATCTGCGAGAGATAGATAAATTAATGCGGTCTCTCGCCGTTAAACTGAACTTACAGAACGGAATTGAGGAGAACAGGTGGTGTGCGATCTGGAACGAGTAAGGAACTGTTCAGGGAAATGAACGTGGACGAACATGATCGTGCGAGACATTCTTCAGGAAGAAACGGCCGGCCCACCCCAATAACGGTCGGTCTACTGTAGACAACGCTCCTCGCAGGAAATCCCATTCTTGCCTTCGGTAATGTGGAATGGTTGGATCCGAATGATGAAGGTAGGTCAGGGCAACGATCCCTACATGACGATGAGCACGGCAGTCATAAAATGTGAGACCACTAACAATGGTTGGCCCACTACGTGCGTATAAGAAGAGGTCAAAAGGCATAGATATGTTCACTTACCATGTACGGGATGAAATACAGCTTCAGAAGGGCTCCTGCGCCGAAACAACTTGCAAACATGACCAGAAGTAGCGTCATGAGGATTAGGCCTATATTTGAAGCCACGATTCCTTTGCGCTCATGTGGTTTGAATAAGGCGGAAGAAGGGTGAAAATGCTAGTCTAGATGAGCACACCGCCGAGCGCAAAGATTGGTATTGAACATACGTTGGTGCCAGGAGGGTATTTCGGGGAACCTAGAGCGTTCACCGTCAGATAGGCCTGCAATCCTATGGTCTGCATCATGAGGAGTCGGAGAAGCGAATAAATCGGGGTTTCTTCGAATATATCGTGGTAATCGGCGACATGAGCTTGGCTAGCAGAGGGAAGGCCAAAGTCTGAACGTGTCCGAGGAACATAGTTCTCGTCGTCCTCGAGAGACATTGTTTTTTTCTGTTCAATTCTGGCTCAAAATCGCGCAACTGGACACAGTGGTTGCCCTTACGTGGTGTGCGCGATGCGTCGAACGCCACGCGTAGTATGGAACCAGGAGAAACTGGATGAGGTGAGTATTCAGTTTGTTGTAATAGTCGATTGTTTCGTACCGTGTGCGTAGTATATCCGATGAAATGGTTCACGAAGCCATAATTTGAGAGTGTGCCGTGCCCCGCTTCGTGAGCGAGGGTCCACAGACCGGCCATGATCACCCCTTGCCAATGCCAGTACGTAGCCCAAAGGGACCAGCGTAAAATGAACGTAGCAAATCGACTCAAACCATAGTTTTCACCGAGGCTTTCGGAGGAGGGATCTATCTTACAGCCGAGCTTGTACGCCAGAAAGGTAAAACAAATGTCGCGCGCGAAGTAGTATAGTCCAATGGCAGTCGACTTGCGGAATAGATGTTTCGGTACCGCCGCATGGATTTCAGCTATCGAGACCTGGAGGAATGTCAATTGATGTCCTGAGCTGTGACGAGAACTGACTTGAGGAGGGGAAAACGGAGTTCTCGTGCGACTCTCGTACTCCGGCGAGTCTCTGAAGAGGTGGAAGTGGTGAAACATGGGGAGAGTTGGGGATGGGCCAGAACCCAATTTACTCAAATGAGCCCTCAGCTACTCAGCCTGAGGGCAGTGAACAGATTGCGATCGAGGAGACAAGCGCCCTTTGACCGTTGCCGGTGCATGTTCATTCTTGAGGGACCCTGGACCCACAGGGTTTGATGATCAGCAGAAGGGCACGGCGACGTCGGCGAGGTTCAGATCTGCAGAGCTTCGCCAGAACAGGCAACCACATCGCTCGAAAAATTAGAATCTCTCACGGTTCTCTGATCCTTTCTGCTGCTCCGGGCCTCATAAATCGCCCACAGCAAGATGCCCCAATTCCTTCATGGATACCTCTGCCCCCGAGTTCGTTCTCCTTTCAAAGTAAATTCCTCGCAGTGATTTTCGCGACCCAACTCAAGGAGGTGTAGGTCCATAAGCGAGATCCGCTCGGCAATACCCCCACAATATTTTGTGCGGAATACTCTCAAAGGCCTCCTGTATCTTGCACGGGATCTGGCACTCGCCGCTTGCGCTTGGTCTCTCGCTGGGGCGATTGATCCATTTTTTAGGACTCGGGAATCCTTCCTAATTTGGAGTGTCTTGCGATGGGGCGCTTGGTGTATCTAGTACGCCGTTGGAAATTTCGGCCAGCACACTTTCCTGATATTTGGTTAGTTGGTGGTTCCAGGGTCTCATTTTCACCGGTATCTGGGTTCTGGGGCACGAGGTAATAGACTCTGCTTCGAGAAATGAACCCGCTGCCTACTCCATTCTTAGTGTGGACATGGAGCATTTTCTCCTTACAAAATCGTCAACGATTCGATCGGTTTTGTACGTCCATACACTTCCTTGTTATCGTTATTGACTGTCGCGCAGGTCATTCATTCGCTACTTTTTACGCCCTATTTCAGCTGGAAGATATCTCATCATCGCCACCATATCTACCACGCCTCTATGACCCGAGATGAAACCTATGTGCCCAAGACGCGTACTGAGCTAGGAATTCTAGAGGAAGATGGCCATATCGACTACGACGAGATTTTCGGCGACACTCCAGTGTACACCCTTTTCCTGCTCATCCGGCAACAAATTCTCGGTTTCCCTGCTTATCTTCGTGCGTTTGGTCCCCTATTTTCAGCTTTCACTTGCCAACATATCCAGTTTTCAACGTGTCAGGGCAGAAATGGTACTCAAAGGGAACCAACCACTTCAATCGTGAGTCTTGTTTCGCGGCCAGTCTGAAACATATCTAAGTCGCCCAAGCCACCTCCGACCTGTTCACACCAAATCAGTGGAAAGCAGTCGTTCTATCCAATATCGGTCTCGGGGTTTCCGTCTGCTGTTTGGCCTATTCAATTTCTAGGCTCGGCCTCATCGCCGTCTTCAAGCTCTACTTGATTCCGTGGCTGGTTGTGACCCATTGGTGTATGTGGAATCGGCCGACTGTTCCTTCGCAGCTTACTCATGTACCCAGTCGTCATGATCACCTACCTACAACATACGGATCCGAGGACACCGCATTTCCGTGGATCAGCGTGGACATTTCAGCGGGGCGCTGCTGCTACCGTTGACCGGCCCAACTTCCTGGGCTGGCAAGGACGCTTTTTCCTCCACCACGTCGTGCAATCCCATGCCATTCATCATGTAAGTACCCCAATTCATTCCCTCAAGCTTCAGTACTCACTCACTCGCCCTTTAGTTCTTCCCCCAAAATCCCCTTTTGTAGCGCGCGACTTCTTTTTTGTGTCTGTCCACTCAATCATCTATTCCTAGATCATGGTCCTGCAGCCACCGAACATCTGAAGGCGTTCCTTGGAGAACACTATGTTTCGTCAGATATGCCTGTGTTCAAGGCGCTCTGGGAAAACTACAATAGATGCCAGTTCGTAGAAGATATAGGTCCGTGTTTGTCTTTCCCCTTTATGACCGTGACCGAGCAATCATAGGACATGTCGTATTTTACAAGGATAAACGCGGTCATGCGGTTTACAAGGATGCTTGAACAGGGAAGACGGAGACCTAGATGACCGTGACCGAGCAATCATAGGACATATCGTATTTTACAAGGACAAACGCGGTCATGCGGTTTACAAGGATGCTTGAACAATTCAGTCGGAGACCTAGATACGTTCTTATATATATAGTGGACAATGCATTACATGAGTCTGATTTCAATGCGCGACACGCGACCCTTGCGGCTCGGTGTACGTCTCGTGAATCCGACCGGTATTCGTACTGGAGAAGTTGTTGGATGCTCTCGCAGGTGCTCAAAGGGACAAAGGGGGACGGTACCATTCGACACGTGTATGTTGTATGGATCCCGGCTGTTTCTTAACAGGACCCTTGTTTATCGCTTGATAGGTCGGATACCGATTTAGGGCATTTTGAAATTTTTATGTGGCCGCTGCCAAAGTTTTATCCGAATTCTGCGTCCAGTCAAGCCTTGAATCCTAGTGAGAATCCCGTATTGGGAGATATGTGCAGAACGGGAGATATACTGTACCATTACGTTCAAATCGACAGTCACGCGTCACACACCCCCCTGTCGATGTCGAATTTTGGTCGTGGTCACGTGTCACAGAGGCCGGTGTCGAATAAGTTCAGCGGTTCGTCACGCCGCCGAAAAATCGCGTGAAACAGCAGAAAAAATTGCTGTGGCTCCCGACCCTTGCTAAGTGTGGTTTAAACCAATTTATGGACCATTTGCACCTTCAACTTTGAAATTTGAGGGCGCGGACTCGGATGGGTTTTTGGCCTAAAAATGGCCTGGAAAAAGAGCTGGAAATAAATAATAATGAGGCTTCAACACATTGTGCAAATATTTCTCTGCTATCCCAAGGAATTGCCTTGAACTGAAGGATAAGATTTACGGCCAATATCGAATTTTTCCCCTTGTCACGCACCTTTCGGGTAGCTGTCGAATTGTCGAAATGGTTGAACCAGTCACGCGTCACCCCCCCTGTCGATTTGAACGTAATGGTACAGTAATTACAATCAATACATGAGCACTCCTGTCCTTTCCTGGTTCACAGGAACCAACGACATCCCTCCCGATTTTGAGGCTCAAGAGGTTCGGAGCATTCGTGACGACGCCGAGGACACTGGGGGTGGGTTCCAACCCTCGTGCACCCTTGTCGTGGGCCCCCAAGCTTAAGACCTTTGTGTCGACTAATAGCACGTTAATTGGACGGCAGTTTTTCTTTTCTTCCCTTTCATATTGCACGCTTGTCTTAAAGTCTTGAATGAGCTTGTTCCGTCTCAACTCTAAACCTTTTACTCCCATCATGAAATCTCGAGAACCCCGGTGAAGGTCTGCGAACCTGCGTAGAACCACACTGAGAGGCTGAGATGTACTACGATGGTAGAGCACACCAACGGGAATGCTTGCGCCTACTTCAAGTCCGAGACGGGTGCTCAGGGGCCTCAAATACTTGAAAGGGCTATCTCGCGAGAGCGAATGCACTTAGGCACACAACACACTTGGAGGGTGCTTCCTCCATGTCCCAAGCGCACAATACTCGTTTCGCAGCGCTCTGCGACGCTTTGTCAATGCACGTGGGCGGCAGCTGCGGGTCGAATCGGACAGCGACCGGACGAGTGGAGCGCAATTAGGGGCTGGGAGCATCATGAACCACACCGGCCCGCAAAATTTCCCCGCCTCGTTATACCTCAAATTTTGAACAGTTCTACCTACCACGAAGAATAATTTGCTTGAAGTTGCTTCGCAAACAACACTATTCATCAGTCAAATAATGCTTTGTTTATCGTACCTAACTCTGGCGGCCATGCGACCCTGCGGCTCGGTGAGCGTCTCGTGAATCCAACCGGTATTTTATTTTTTGGTACTTGATGTTGTTGGAGGCGCAGGCTGTTCTCGCAGGTGCTCAAACGGTCAAAGGAGGAGGGTATCCGTAGCATACATCTGACACATGTATGTAGTACGGGCCCCGGCTGTTTCTTAACGGGACCGCGCCGGTAATCTACCTACCTACCTACATATCGATACATATCGTTTCAAATCTGTGCGGACAAGATTTCAATCAAAAAACCAGGCCGCTGGTCTGTTCATATCTGTCGCCAGTGTGGCCTAAGTGGAATATTCATGAAGAGGTCCGTGCACACTATAGTTATGAACACCGAATGATTGGAGATTGTTGCTTCCCTTCTTTTGACCCCCATCTTCAAATTTCCCTCTCATTTCAAAGTCGCTGGTCTCTTCTTTCCTCTGTTTGCCAAGCTGCCTGAAGTTCCAAGACGACCATTAATCCAAGCTTTACAGTGTTTCCAGAAAACCTTGGCTGCACCATTTTTCATTTTTTTTTTCAAAGAAAAGAATTGATGGGCCATCGGCACGCTCGGCCGTGTTCACAACCTTTTCAACCAGCGAACCACGATGCCGAAGGTGCCGAAGCTCACGTGTTCATTTCTTTTTGAAAAAAAAAAAAAAAAAACAGCGCAGCCAAGGTTTTCTGGAAACACTGTAACCCTCAAATCTACCCATTTCCCAAGGTTTACAAGGCAACGTCTGCAAGATCTATTCTTTTACTGTACGGCGTGTCGCACAAGATTTGAATTCAACACCCCAAAGAGCCTACAATGTCAAGCATGTGCATCAAACTCAAGCATTTCGGACTCCTGGCTGTTCTACTTGCAAAACCCGCAAGACAAAATTCCTGGCTTCCCTTCCACAGATGTTGTAGTATTTTCGACACGTAACACTTCGTCTTGTAACCCGATGTGCATATACATATGTTATCAACTTATTGATGTCCGCCTGAACACTGGCTTGAGCTCGAAATGAATATAATAGAGCAACAGAAACAATATTTCCGTGTGGAGCATTTGCAACCAGACCGAAAATATGATACAATATACCACAATATGAAAAGGTGTGAAAAGATCTGGCTAGAAAAAAATCTGTGCATGCTCATTTTTTTGGCGGGAGATCTGTTCAATTGATTTATCACTCTTTCAACAGATCTCCCAATACGGGATTCTCACTGGGCTTGAATTCCAAAAATTTATCCAAACTTTGCCTCCGACCTGAAACTTTTCAACTTTTCAGCAGTTTTTCGTCGAAAGAAGTCCCCGCGGGGCCTCCAAATCGTTCAGCGGCCTTGCATGGTACTAGTTCATTCATTTCAACGACCCGCGACGAGGGAAACCTTGAAAATTCATTCCTGTCCAGCTTCGAGACGCCGAAAAGAAACCTCCTCACCCGAACTTGCCTTCTGAGACCCCCACTTTTATCCGAACTTTCCTCCAACCTCGGAGCCCCAGATCTAAAATTTCTTCTGAACTTTGTATTCGATCTACCGAGCAATAAACAAGGGTCCTTTCTCAACACTAGAGAAAATAATGTAGCTACAAGTGTACAATTGGAATGTCAATGTTACACAGGTGAATCTTCTACTTTCACTGCAACTTGAATGTTTATCTTCTTGTGTTCCGGCACAGCGGTCTTCTTCCGATTCCAAAACATCCAGGCATTCAATATGTCCTGTTGACGTCTTGAAAAAACAAGGTGATCATCTCCGAGCATTACTCACATGTTGGGTTCCAAATATTATCGCTGCTGCAGCGGGAACTATAGCGCAGACGTGAGAAAATTGTCTTGAATCACTAGCGTCACTCACGAAAAGCGACGATAATATGGAGCTTGCCCTCAGCAATTGGCGAGCTGGGTAGGAAGGCTAAAGAACTGATCCTAAACCAGTCTATTGAGCGTTGAAAGGCGGGAGCTCAGGACTTGGGCCTACATCATAGCAACCATAGGGAGAAAGCTGAAGACGGTGACCCGGATCATGAGAGGGAGGAGGATTGCATCGTTTGAGCGGACGCGAAGCCGTTTGAAAGCAGTCCAATTCCGGTATAATAGGGCTACCGTCAAACCTGTCGGGAATTTAGTGAACAGCAATGTCGTCTTTGCAACGGAAATCCACCTTCATAAACCAGCATGGTAAGCATAGCCAGAATGACGACAGTCGCCGTCAGTTTCGCCCTATTGGGGGATTAAGAACGCTTAGGGCATTTCATGACGCAACTTACTGAAGAGAATTGGTGAGATGACAAAACATTCCAGATATGTCCCGCGCGACTTCAGGCCGATTGGAAAGACCGAGCTGCCATGAAATCAATACCGCTCTAACGGAGAGTGTGTAGACATACTGTCAGAGTCTCGATAAAGACAATAAAGTGGACGGTGAATGGGAAGATTTGTATCTAAACGATGCATGGTAATAATGCTATCCACGACGAAAACTGACTTACCGTTGTAGTGCGAATTCGGCTCACTGAGCCACTCCTAAGGACCGAGGAGGCAGTCGAATGGAGCTGCATACAAGATGAATCAGACAGCGAAAAAAGGAAGAGGAGATCCGACTTGCTTGCAATAAAAAAGCCAACGATACACAGGAAGTTCTACGTTAGGCTTTGGGATAAATTACAGACCACGGAAGAGATTGGCGACTCACAAGACAGGGGCAGCATAGATTAACGCGGCCTGAGTGACACAGATTTCGAAGGAAGGCTCAGCCCCGACTTGTTGCCCAGCAATAAGGAAATACGAGAGGCAGAAGAACATCCAAGACAGCATGAAGGAGTACCAGGCCGACGTTCTGCGCACCATCGGCGACAACCAGGCCGTTAATACAATTATCGCAAGCGATAGAAATCCTGAGGGGAAATAAGATGAGGCCATGAAGGGGGGAAACATGTCTGTCAAACCGAAAATCTCCAGGAAATTGAAAATCGCGAGGAGGGTAAAACTCTGTCGTTCCGCGCTGATGTCCTCTAGCACGGAGTGAGATATCGTAAACAAGGCATATTACGCAGTGCCAGTGACTTACCTCCTGCGAAGAGATTCGACATGGTGTGGTTGCCAGCCATTACCGAAAGCCGCAACTCTGGCTTGCAGAGGGAACAGAGGAGGGAAACAGAGGAGGGAAACAGAGGAGGGAAATACCTGGAGAAGCCTTCATGATATGTTTTCTATGGACCCTCTCTGGCCTTAAAATCAATGTTCAGCGTTCGGGAATGGTTGACTCCGAATCCAGTCCATTGGATTTCCGTTGGTGCTAAACCAAGGCGACAGAAACAAGGTCATTTGGTTCCTAGATTCGAATGCCTCAAGATAGCTATTGGCGTGTCAAACGGAGTGATGAGGTGTCAGCGCGTTTCCCGCATCGCCGGATACTTACTGTGGAAGAACAAGAGATTAACGCTGGAAAGAAAGCGGAAGGACGACCACCGGACGACCACCGCCCTACCATCTGTCACCAGCGCTTGTGCTCGGAGTTAGGAGATCCTGTTAAATTTGATTTGGAGCTCAACCGCGAGATGTACGTTTACTACGGTTTAGAAAGGCGGGCCGTCACGGTCGATCTCAGTGATCTCATCACTTGGATAAACCCCTATTCGTCCCAAATTTTTCTCGAACTGAATGGTGTGTTACCATACAGTGCTCACGAGATTGGAGATCTTATACCCATCTTCTCACTGTCGAGGTTCGAAGATGATCATCGCATGGACCCACGACAGCGTGACTTGTGTGAAACAGCGAGACGCAGTGTCCTCACAGGCTTGCGCGGATCTCGAACGGCTCGAAGTTGAAACCATTGTTGATTGATCCTGTCAACTTGTCAAAGAAATTACATATCCGTCTAGCTAATCTTACGCTTCCTAATAGTCCCCGTATTTCAAAGCCTGGAATAAGTTACGCTCCGGTCGGTTGCCGTTGATGATTCTGCCGTTCCCTTGCACCCCAGTTTATCTTCCCCCACCATTCGCACATGGTATCCCGCGTCGTGATAAACCATCCTGTCATATTTGGTTATGAACAAAATCGCGCCCAACCAACTATAACCATTCAAGTACAGATCGTGTTGTCCATTGTTGTCGGGTCGTTTCAAACCGTCGCAAGTGACCGCCTTTGTCGGTGAGAGCGGTGACTAAAAAATTATTGCCCCCGTGGTTGAACGGCACCACGTAGCACTCACGTAGCTGGGTCATAGCAACAGGGTCATCGGAGGAACTGATTGCGAGGAAGGGCCCAGACAACATGCATACGGCCGCTTGACGGCCACGAATAGTAGGAAAGGAAAGGTTCCGACGAAGCGAGTTAGAGTATCGTCGAAGTTTGCGATGGTAGGTGTTTTCACGGCCAGAAGACCATGAACAGATGCCCCGGAGATATGCTAGCAGGCCAATACGCCACGGACAAGAGGTTGTCGCAGGTACTCCCACCGCGGACACTCCAACAAGTAGTGGGCCCTCGTCTCGGACGCCGCCCCACACGCCTCACAGCGGGGAGACGTCACAAAACCCGCCTTGTAACGATAGGAATTAAGGTGCGTCGAGCCAGTGCGGAGTTGCAAGGGAAATGGTGGACGACCACGAAGATGATGAGTACAGCGCTATAGCGGACCGGGAATGAGACGGCGGGGACCGGTCAATAATGCGAAGTGGCCCATTCGGACGATACGGAAAAAGAAACTCTTGAATCGAGATTGCAGCAGTTCTTGCAGAGTGGAAGTTTCGGTTTCTGATCTGGGAGTGCCCTTTCGAACTTCTAGTCGTAGAGTGTCGCTGGGAAAACCTATAATCAGGAAGCTGGGGGCCGACGACTTAGGCCGCCGTGCGAGCAAGCTTAAGATTCTGAGACGACTGTTTTTTTACTGAGGCGGCTAGATTGGCGGAAGGCTGAAGGCCAGCTGAGAGAAGGATATTGACCATGAACGCCCAGAACAGCGGCAGAGGGCTACTCGAATGATAACCGTGATACGATCAGCACCGCCACAAAGAGGGGCCTCTCTGAACGTCGTCTCGAATCCGCGCAGCCTGCCCGTATCCCATTACAGTTGACATCCCACCGCCAACATCCATCCTCTCCTTCCCGGCCCCTACCCGAACTTTCGGAACTGGAAATCCCCTCTACCCCGCACATGTCGACAGTTCCAACTGATTTCTCATTTCTCTGCTCTCAGCTCCGAGCGTCTACGTTACCCTGCTAGATACAGGGAGGCGGTGCCGCGGGAGTTCAGGCTGTGTCAGTTCTGCCGGCAACGGGTGGAGGATGAGGTACATGCGCTCTTTGACTGCACACACCAGGCGCACATCGTCGAACTCAGCTCCAGCTTTCTGGACTCCCTCGCTTTCTGCGAGCCAGAGGTCTAGGGGTTGTATGGGGTCATTCCCAACTACGACTTCATGCTGAGGGTCGCGGTGTCGCAGAATGCAGTGCAATTGTTTGCTAAGTACATCTTCCTCAACCTCAGCACATTCCAAGAGACACCCCGGTTCTTCCGCGTTGTATTTAGGATTCATGGTTAGGCCTGCGAACACCTCAAGCCCTTTCTACGCAGCTTTTACGTGAGACATCTATTACGAGGTAGAGAGGCTATCACAGCGTCGAGGCAGTAGACGTCGGTACAGAGCCTGCTTGTTCCTTATTGGGACCTCTGCAGTTATACCACTGCCTTCCTTCCTCGCTCCTAATCCCTCCGATCCCATGCTACCAGCAATCACATTGCCCATACCCAATTCCTCTCCAACCCCTGCATCAAACTCTCCCGCTCCCGCTCTCACCTCGGTGGCTCATCGCGAGTGGCAGCAGACCACGAATAGCACGCTAAAACCTCTACCATCGTGTTCTTCGACCAGTTTTTACAGACCGCACCGGCGGAGACTCAGCTCGAGAAGAACCAAAGGAAGAAAGCACCACGCAAGTCGCAGCGCCGAAATCCAGTCAATATGCACCGCAGCCCATGGGTGCTTTGAAACTGTTTCTTCAAAACTCTGTCCGCCAAACTTCCTCAGCCCAACCCCTCGCACACCCGCTTCCTTCCTATTTTCCCAATGCTCCTGTCTCCTCCTTCAACATGCGATTCCGTGTTCCCTTCATGCCAGATTCTCAAGTGTCCCGTGTTGTCCAAATGGCGGTCTGGTCCCTCAAGCAGCTTCGGTTCTATGACTGTGCTGTGGCCGAGCCGAAGAATTCCCGCCGTTCACTCCGGGCCTCCAAAACATCCAACAACGTATTATATCCTGTTGTTGAAGGCATGAGTGAATTGGAGGAATATTTGTTGTCAACTCACTTGCTGAGTGCCGAAGGCGATTCCACATAAAACCGGCACTACATGAATTCATCAAATCCTTGAACGATAAACCACGAAAAAGTGTTCTACATACAGTTGATTTTCTCATAATGCATAAAATCTGGAGAGGCTCTTGAACAATGCATTATGGGCGATATGCAACATGAGAATAGTCCCACGGTGTGACATACATGACTCTAGGGCCAACATGTGACAGAAAATATTACCAAGTCGGTAAAATTATGTCGGCTGCTGTCCCCCATTGTTCCCAAGCCCGGCAGAAGCCTGTAAAATGTCAACCATGGGGACCCTCAGCCACCTCCATCCAAATTTGGACAGAAAGTGAGTCAAAATACATCCTCCGGACCGAGAATTTCACAGTTCATAATGCATATTGCCCCTGATTGGTGGCTGGCCACATGCTAAAAGGCTATGCATAATGAGAATGCATAAAATTGTGCATATTCCCGCCTCCCGACGTGGTCCCAGCCCAAATCCAATGCATTATGAGAAATATGCAAAATGAGCCAATGCATTATGAGAAAATCAACTGTATTGGCAATAATGCACTCCAGAGTGCGAGTCCTTCCGTCAGGTTTTGATCCGTTACAATGGCACCGAGAACCTCGAGCTTGTAACGAACGCGCAGCACCGCAAGGCGATCACCCGGCTGCTAGTGAGCCAGCACCCTTTGGCGATAGAGAGGATGTGATACAAGCAACGTTAAGGTGCCGCGTGATTTGCGGGTGTGTCGGTTTGGCTGCAGGGAGATTGAAACAGTTGAACACCCCTTATTCTTCTGCAAGAGGGCCCCACATCTAGTGAGCTGCCGGCAGAGGTTTGTCGCTCAAATGCAGGAGCTGGAACCCAAGGTCTTATCGGTGGAACCGTGGAATGCGACAAATGTGCTACGCTGCGTGATTTTCCGGAGGGAGACTGTGTGTCAGGTGGCGAAATACGCGCACAAGGTATTTACTATCTACAGCGGAGAAACGATGGCGTGGCCGAGGGGATATTAGGTACAGAGGTGAGTGTTTTCTAGGCTGCTATTCAGAAACCTGAGATCTGCGGCCTCGCCGAGAGAGGTTAGCTCGTCGAGGGTGGCTGGGTAGTGGCATAGCACGGTACATTCTATGGAGCCAGTATACTGCAAGTTACAACCCGCAATGTTCCGAAATGGGACCATAGCGGGCTAATGAATTATCCTGAGTCTTATCCTGTGTCAACCATCAGTAACTTTGGTCTTCAAAAATTGCAGCCCGGGCTATACCCTAGGCCAGTGGAGGTCTGCAAGGTGAAAACAAGAAGCCGGACAAGGGATGAGACGCAAGTCGCGTATTTTAGTACTGCCAGTGAGATGGCGGAATCGAACCCAGTTGCGGTATAAAATCACTGCTGTCCAGACTTATACTTCGGTAAGTGGTACTGAAGCGCGGTGAGACAGAATAGCGTACTTTCCAGGCACAGAGCAGCCCCTGAGCCAAATACACAAAGGAAAGCGGAGACTCGGGTCCTACGTGCGCAGAGTGAGTGGGAAAAGCGGTGGGCAGAATAAAAGAGAGAGAAAAAGAACTGACTGAGTGTCAACCACGCTATGACAATACATGTAGTTCGGGTCGCGTTGAATTCCCGCGAAATCACCGACAACCTGGAAGGACAGAGTTACTGAGAATGTCAAGAGGATATACAGAGACGGACAATCAGCGCCTTTGCGGTAATGACCACGAATAGTGCCCAGGGAACAGCAAGCAACTGAGTGTTTGATTTAGAATGAGTCAATGACAAGAAACGAGGTTGCCTTACCATCAGAGTATACTTGTGGTCGGCTTGCTGGTGAAAAGAGCCCCCGTTATTCTGAGATAGACCTGGCTTGAGACCTGGGGCCAGAAATGCGTGTCAGAAATGTGTGTATGCTTGAGGCTTAAGAGACCAGCTACGTACATCGACGACAAACGCCAATCCAGTAAATGCGGTTCTGGAAGTCAAGAGTTGGCAAAAATGCAACAATGATAGCTGGGACTCACAACGGCGCAGCATGTATCAAGCGCAGCATGAGCGAAGATGAAGTTGTACAATAGAGGTAACTCTTACGACACGCATAAATAAAGAGCATCTGGAGACCACATATTCCCCTGGGTGGATCCGGACCCAATTGGTGGCCGAGAATAAGCATGTACGACGAGGCATAGACCATCCAAGAAATAATCATGCTAAACCAGGCTTTGCTTCTGGAAATGTTCGGGGAAAGCGCGGCGGGGCGACTGTTGCAAGCAACAAGATGAGACCGCTAACGGCCAGACAATTGAAGATTTCAAGTCGGTGTCCGATGGTCCATGCCTCCGGTGGTATTTAATGACTCAGCCATGAACAAAGAGACGGGACGAAGAGCCAGCTTCCAGGGCAAGAATAGGAAGAAGATGGGTGAGCCGCAAGGTAACAACCGGGGTTTTATCTTCGCCATCAAGGAAAAGGTCATTCGCCGAACAATCTCGCCATGTCAGTTCGACCCCTACAATCAAGAATGGAGAGATCGCAGACGAGCTCCAACTGTTAGTCCCGCAATCCGAAACTTGAGGTACGACTGATTATTATAACGACGAACTTGATATCAGGCAACATCGCAAAGGTTTCGCAAGTAAAACTAACCACAATCTAGGTTGCCGTAGTTCAAAGTCCCTGGAATAAGTTACGCTCCGGTCGATTGCCGTTGATTATTCCGCCCTTCCCTACTGCTTTGCACCCCAGTTTATCTTCCCCTACCATTCGCACATATCCCGCGTCGTCGGTATACAACGATAAACCATCCCGTCGTATTTGATTGTGAACCAAATCGCGCCCAACCAACTGCAACCATTCAAGTACAGGTCGTGTTGTCCATCGTTTTCGGCTGGTTTCAAACCACCCCAAGTGACCGCCCTTGTTGGTGAGAGCGGTGATTACAAATTTATTGCCCCCGTCATTCCAAGGCACATAGCGAATAACAGGGTCATCGGAGGAATTGATTGCGAGGAAGGGAACCTGAATGTCCTGCACAACGTGGCCGCTTGACGCCCACGAATAATATGAAAGCAGCGAAGGAAAAGGAAAGGTTGGGGGATCTCCTCCGACGAAACGGGTTAAAGTATCGTCGAAGTCTGCGATCGTAGGGTTTTTCACCGCCAGAAAGCGATGGACAGCAGCTGCAATAGGATGGTCGGGTTGGTCCAACGCGAGGGGTCTGTAGTGGTGTTTGATCAAGGCGCGAACGTTGCTACCCATGCTCCGGAGATAGATGTGCCGTCCCATCAGGCTTTCGAGCATCCTAACAGCCATGAGCTTCGACTTTCGATCATCAGGAAGTACTTACCCGACTGTCGACTGAGCCAAGTCCCACGGCTACACCCAGTAAGCGGTCGCTCCGAGGACGCTAAGAGAGACTTACACAAGCAACTACGCAGGCCGAAGACAACAAGCTCTGGCTACCTTCTTCAGCCAAATATCTAGCCATGATGTTTGCTCCGATGGAAAATCCGAGCCCCAGGAGAGGGGCGCGAGGATATTTGTCGGCCAAAAACATGAGAGCTTGTCTAAGGTCGTCGGTGTGCCCGGCGGTATAAAATTTTGGGCTTGTTATGGGAACCCCCGAACCTGCCAATTTGTCGTTGAGAATTATGAAATGATTGGCGCGAGAACATACAGCCTCGAAAGTTTACGACGACTGCACGGTACCCAAGTCCACCTTTTTCAACCGGGGCACACGCCGGTGCCAATATTGCTCGGACATAAGGTTCATGGGAGCCTATCGAATATTATTGGACAAAAAACTCACTCAAGACGGACGTACCACCAGTGAGACCGTGTTGCACGACGATGATGGGAGTATCGTCGCCGACCATGAAATTGGTGTGCGGCACGAAATCGAGTCCCCTGCAAAGGTTGAAAGTGAATCAGGTACCAAGCCCGTGCAGACAACGTACAGGGTGCCGCCGTCCGATAACAAAACATGTTGTCTACAAGTCCAGAGTTAGACAATTTCCAATAGGCGGTGTTGCACTCGCCTGAAATACCAAACCTGGTCGGTCGTAGAAAAATCGCCCAAGACACAAAACAGGGTTTGAGCGTGACCACTGTTCGGATAGTAAGTTTTTGGATGAGTGGCACAGTGAAATTTCCTACTTGAAAAGCCACCAAGTCGGACGATACGGAGAAAAGAGACTCGTACATCGAGATTGTACGAGTTCTTGTAGAGTGGAAGTTTCGGTTTCTGTACGGGAGTCTCCCTTTCGAACTTCTAGTCGTAGAGTTTCCCTGGGAAAATGTATAATAGGGAATGTGGGGGTCGACAACTTAGACCACCCCATCTAGTTAGTGGTCAGTGAGTCACTGGTCAGAAATGAGGGGATCAGATGTGTATTCCTCTGGGACGAAAAAAGCCTTGAGGAAAGGCGGTGCACGCGGCGGTGAGGCGTCTGTGGGCATCTTCGTGATCCTAAAGTGACCCTGTTCGATGATCTTCGAAGTTTAAATTTATTATCTCGAAATGATTCAACTATTGAATGGTTTGGAGAGCGGGGATCCAAAAAGATAGTTTCCAAGATGTTCGAACGGGCTATACTGATAGTCCGACGACTGAGGCTAGATTATTGGCGCAGGCTGAAGGACTCCGAGCCCTTGACGATGAACGCCGGAAATAAGGCGGCCGGTCCGCAGCCGTGATGGAATCAACGCTGCCGCAGCCACAGCCGTACAGTCGCACGGTCGAGCTCAGCGCTCAACACCCACTGGTGACCCAGAGCTTCCAACGTCGTGCACTGCAGCGCCAACACAGCTTTTGAGGTTATGAGCGACGTTCGCCTCTTCATCGTGCTTGCCGCCAAGTCAGCGCTCATCATGTACAGTTGATTTTCTCATAATGCATTGGCTCATTTTGCATATTTCTCATAATGCATTGGATTTGGGCTGGGACCACGTCGGGAGGCGGGAATATGCACAATTTTATGCATTCTCATTATGCATAGCCTTTTAGCATGTGGCCAGCCACCAATCAGGGGCAATATGCATTATGAACTGTGAAATTCTCGGTCCGGAGGATGTATTTTGACTCACTTTCTGTCCAAATTTGGATGGAGGTGGCTGAGGGTCCCCATGGTTGACATTTTACAGGCTTCTGCCGGGCTTGGGAACAATGGGGGACAGCAGCCGACATAATTTTACCGACTTGGTAATATTTTCTGTCACATGTTGGCCCTAGAGTCATGTATGTCACACCGTGGGACTATTCTCATGTTGCATATCGCCCATAATGCATTGTTCAAGAGCCTCTCCAGATTTTATGCATTATGAGAAAATCAACTGTACTCATCTTCCGAAAATCTGTCGGACCGCCGTTCGAGATGATCATGGACCCACAAAGAGCCTGATTCTATTTTAGATGGTTTTGAGCGCAAGAAAGATAGTCTCCAAGATGTTGGAATGAGCTATACTGGTTCGTCGACTGAAACCACGCTATTGGCGTAGGCTGAAGTAGCTTGACGACGATTCGGATGATGAACGTTGAACTTCAAGCTCGCCGTTATGGAATCGCCGCTGGCACAGCCACTGAGTCGCGCCGTTCCGACTTGAACGTCGTGCACGAGTAAAATGGTAACACGGAACTCGAAGAGATAACTGTCCACAGAACCACAGCAGGCGTGTCCGAAGCTCTTTCAACCTCCGCCGATGGATCACACTTTCACCACTGATCACTGGCGAAAAGACATTTCCAAGTCGGCACCTACTACCAAGTATGCCGAGGACGGGCGCAAGGAAGGAAGGAAGGAAGGAAGTGGATTTTGACCGCCACGGTCCCAATTAGGAACAAGCGGGTCCCAAGAGGACTCAGATCGGGCGATCGCACACACTGATCATCACACGTAATTCGTCACGTTTTCTCGTCTGGTTGGAATTTTCCTCAGCAAAAAGTCGAGCCTAAGGAAGGCAAGGGCAAGGAAATGCAGTCCATGCACTCAGCAAACATGCAGGAACCTATATATCTATGTAGCGAGGAACCTCATTGCCCTCTGGAGTTGAACCACGAGATTTGACAAATCATGATGAGTAAGACAGAAATCCCAAAACACTCGTCTTGTCGCAATTTCCTCGCCGAAAAAGCTGTGAGGTGTTCAGAGTGTATATTAGATGCTTTAGAATGAATCCTGGAGGTCCTTGTGGGTGGAATGGTCGTCGTGCGCGCAACTTGAGCGAATTATGTGTTTTCCGCATTTGGGCAAGAGGACTCAGATCGGGCGATCGCACACACTGATCATCACACGTAAGGGACCCTCCCCCCCCCCAAATGCGGAAAACACATAATTCGCTCAAGTTGCGCGCACGACGACCATTCCACCCACAAGGACCTCCAGGATTCATTCTAAAGCATCTAATATACACTCTGAACACCTCACAGCTTTTTCGGCGAGGAAATTGCGACAAGACGAGTGTTTTGGGATTTCTGTCTTACTCATCATGATTTGTCAAATCTCGTGGTTCAACTCCAGAGGGCAATGAGGTTCCTCGCTACATAGATATATAGGTTCCTGCATGTTTGCTGAGTGCATGGACTGCATTTCCTTGCCCTTGCCTTCCTTAGGCTCGACTTTTTGCTGAGGAAAATTCCAACCAGACGAGAAAACGTGACGAATTACGTGTGATGATCAGTGTGTGCGATCGCCCGATCTGAGTCCTCTTGGCCTTTCCAACCAACCGCGGAACGTTCTTTATTTATCATTCAATGGAAGATCCGCGAATTGAACATCATTATGTGTGTCAGTGGTCCGTCCGTTATGTGTGTAAGTGGTCCGTCCGTTATATGTGTCAGTGGTCCGTCCGTCTTCACCGTTTTTGGTGGTGAAAGAAACGATCTCCCCGAAGGGACATCGCCGTTCTAAGATTCATTGAGCATCAACTATCTGTCAACAGTTTCCTTGCCGCTTCCCCGTTTTTGTTCTTGTAGAAAACGATGTCCCCATCATTTTCGATAAAGAGACATTGGGTAAACGTTCTATACAAAGCCCGAAAAGTATTCTGTGGGATAAGAGTCAATAATGGTAGCAGGTAGAGGCGAACGTGCTAACCGTAGAGTCGTAATTGTAGTGATCCTTGAGAACAGGTTTGAGATATTCCGTCACCTTTGGTTGATTATCTGCGAGAGATAGATAAATTAATGCGGTCTCTCGCCGTTAAACTGAACTTACAGAACGGAATTGAGGAGAACAGGTGGTGTGCGATCTGGAACGAGTAAGGAACTGTTCAGGGAAATGAACGTGGACGAACATGATCGTGCGAGACATTCTTCAGGAAGAAACGGCCAGCCCACCCCAATAACGGTCGGTCTACTGTAGACAACGCTCCTCGCAGGAAATCCCATTCTTGCCTTCGGTAATGTGGAATGGTTGGATCCGAATGATGAAGGTAGGTCAGGGCAACGATCCCTACATGACGATGAGCACGGCAGTCATAAAATGTGAGACCACTAACAATGGTTGGCCCACTACGTGCGTATAAGAAGAGGTCAAAAGGCATAGATATGTTCACTTACCATGTACGGGATGAAATACAGCTTCAGAAGGGCTCCTGCGCCGAAACAACTTGCAAACATGACCAGAAGTAGCGTCATGAGGATTAGGCCTATATTTGAAGCCACGATTCCTTTGCGCTCATGTGGTTTGAATAAGGCGGAAGAAGGGTGAAAATGCTAGTCTAGATGAGCACACCGCCGAGCGCAAAGATTGGTATTGAACATACGTTGGTGCCAGGAGGGTATTTCGGGGAACCTAGAGCGTTCACCGTCAGATAGGCCTGCAATCCTATGGTCTGCATCATGAGGAGTCGGAGAAGCGAATAAATCGGGGTTTCTTCGAATATATCGTGGTAATCGGCGACATGAGCTTGACTAGCAGAGGGGAGGCCAAAGTCTGAACGTGTCCGAGGAACATAGTTCTCGTCGTCCTCGAGAGACATTGTTTTTTTCTGTTCAATTCTGGCTCAAAATCGCGCAACGGAGAACACAGTGATTGCCCTTACATGGTGTGCGCGATGCGTCGAGCGCCACGCGTAGTATGGAACCAGGAGAAACTAGACGAGGTGAGTATTCAGTTTGTTGTAGTTGATTGTTTCGTACCGTGTGCGTAGTATATCCGATGAAATGGTTCACGAAGCCATAATTTGAGAGTGTGCCGTGCCCCGCTTCGTGAGCGAGGGTCCACAGACCGGCCATGATCACCCCTTGCCAATGCCAGTACGTAGCCCAAAGGGACCAGCGTAAAATGAACGTAGCAAATCGACTCAAACCATAGTTTTCACCGAGGCTTTCGGAGAAGGGATCTATCTTACAGCCGAGCTTGTACGCCAGAAAGGTAAAACAAATGTCGCGCGCGAAGTAGTATAGTCCAATGGCAGTCGACTTGCGGAATAGATGTTTCGGTACCGCCGCATGGATTTCAGCTATCGAGACCTGGAGGAATGTCAATTGATGTCCTGAGCTGTGGCTAGAACTGACTTGAGGAGGGGAAAACGGAGTTCTCTTGCGACTCTCGTACTCCGGCGAGTCTCTGAAGAGGTGGAAGTGGTGAAACATGGGGAGAGTTGGGGATGGGCCAGAACCCAATTTACTCAAATGAGCCCTCAGCTACTCAGCCTGAGGGCAGTGAACAGATTGCGATCGAGGAGGCAAGCGCCCTTTGACCGTTGCCGGTGCATGTTCATTCTTGAGGGACCCTGGACCCACAGGGTTTGATGATCAGCAAAAGGGGCACGGCGACGTCGGCGAGGTTCAGATCTGCAGAGCTTCGCTAGAACAGATGTAGAACAGGCAACCACATCGCTCGAAAAATTAGAATCTCTCACGGTTCTCTGATCCTTTTGTTTACATTGTTTACATTGGGATACCACGCCTCTGTCTAATACAAGACTGAGGTAAACTGTGTTTACCACGGCGGGTCGTAAGGAGTTAATGGTGTGAGTGATTTTCAGGTTTTTCATCGTCCCGTATCTCCGTGTCAATCTCGACCGTGTCAATCTCTCCGAGTCGTGAGTCTCCGCATCAACCCAACCGTGGCCGCCATCTTCATCAGCCTCGTCCGCGAGTGTTCGTTAATTCGGCCATTTCCCGTTGCCAGTTTCCCCAAATTCGGCCGGCGAGTCGGATGGACGCGAGGTGCCAGTCCGCTGCTAGGTGATGCGCTAGGCGCTTGCCTGCGATCCTGTCGTCAGGGTCTTTGACGCTCGGGATCCAGTGGTCGAATTTGGGAATATGGCCTAGAAAATAGGTGGAATACTGTAGCGGCCAAACGGAGGCGTCGTCAACAAACAGGGACTTAACTGCTGCGAGGAGATCGACGCGGTCGATCTCCTCGATTCCCTTCTCCGCTAGCTTGTTGTTCGTTCTCGTGGCGAGTTCGTTCGCAGCAGTCGTCCGCCATTGGGCATAACGCGGGCAGTCGACAAAGACGTGATGCTGATCTTCAATCGCGCTGCATCCCAGTCGACATAGAGGGCTCGGAGTCTTGCCCCTGGAATGAAGTATATCAGCAGTAGGAAGTTGACCAGAGCGAGCATATAGTTGGATGACCGCCGAGTACGCGGAATACGCGTGGGTGTAAGAGTACTCGGGTGGGGGCTTTGGGTCGTACAGCTGAAGGGCCATTCGTTCATGGTTGCTGGCGGCGATGAGGGTGGCGACATTTCGAATCTGGGACTTGGCAATGTAGTCGCGTGCATTGGATTCGATCCAGCCGTCGTCGATGGTGAAGAAGGTGTAGTCGTCCATAAAGAAGGTGGGGATGGGCGCGATGGGGACTTCGTCAATGTCCTTCTGCGCAGATGAAGCATAATGGTCAGCCTCAAAATTCATGCGAGCGGGTATGGATACTTCGGTGGAATGTCCGGGCGTGTACACGATCTTGAGCGGGTTCGTGCGCGTGAGCGCGAGAATCCAACGGTAGTATGCTCGTCCATTCATGCCGCGAAGTTTTGTTTGCTGGTCGACGGCTGTTTTGCTATCGTCGATGAGTCTCACGGAGTTGAGATGGTCGGTATAGAGGGTGGAGTTGGTGTCGAGAGGGTTGGAGAGGGTGAGACTGGTGATGAGCCCCATGAGCTCGCCGTGTAGAATCGAGACGTTTCGGCCCTCGATCTTCATTACGAGCGTTTTGGGGCCGGTGACCGCGGCGGTGACTGATTTGTTGTCGAAAACGGACGCAGCGGCGGGGATCATGGATCCGTCGGAAGCCCAGGTGGATGGATCGGCGGTGAGGGAAGGTTGGAGTGGAGAGATGGCGGCCATTTGTCGGATGTAGGTTTCGGCGGTGGAGCGTCGGTGTTCGCGTGAGAAGAGTGCCTGTGGCTGCCCAAGGGAAAACCAATTAGCATCGACACAGCGCAGGACGTTGCTTAGCTTCGTCCAGTTTGACCTCGCTGCCTGCGACCATGTACCGTTGAACGCTTGGTGCTTCGGTATGATGATCATTTTACCATCTGCCATTGTTCGCCATTCGCCCATATCACTGAGTTTTCGGACGCCTTTGGTGCGCAGGGATCGTAATGCTGTGCCGTTCGGTCGAGGGACGAGGGGAAGTTTGTTGCCAAAGAGTTGGAGGATGTGTGATAAAGACACGTCGCCTGAGAGGATGCCGTCAATGTGAGTCCGCTTTAAGCACAGTGCCGGCGTCAGTTTCGACATTGCTTGTTGGGCAACAATCCAGCCGAAGGGGATGCGGCCGGGGTATTGGGTGAAGGAGCGGTGGAGGCCGTCAGAGTCGAGGGGGTTGGTGCAGTCGTTAATGGTACAGGTCCAATCGGCGAGGGTGATGCGGGCGAGGGTTTGATAGCTGGGAATCGGGTGATTGAGGTCGCGGTGAAGACCGTCCACGGCTATTGAGTCGTTGACGCGGGCGATGGATGGAAAGTCGAGACCGTGGAGGTCTGTGGGAAGTGTCAGTATGTCCGTGTTGGGCATGAACGGCATCCCGATCTCCGCGTGGATCTTTATCTTGATCCGCGTGTCGAGGTCTTCTGCGTCGGCTCGAGAGATGGGCTGGAGAGAGAGGAGGGCGCGGGCCTTGGAGAGGACATTTTGTTTGACGATTTTCCGAAGGAGGGTGATGGGCGCGCGTCGGATGAATTTGGGAAATGTGAAGTCGTCGATGAAGGCCCGGAGTTGGTCGCGGCGCGATTTGGGGTCGTCGACCTTTGCTCTGAGGAACTCAAACTCGTTAGCCACCAAATTGACTTTGTGGACAGATACCAAAAGCGGGTTAGTGCCCGCCCCGGTGGTTATCGAGTCGAATTCAGCGGTTTGCGGCGGTGTTCCCGTTGGTTCGAGGACGAACGCGGCAGATTTTGACCAGTTTGTCGTCCAGCCGTAGGCGAACTGGAATCGTTCCATGGCGAGAACATTTCGGCGAAGGGATGGGAGGGTGCGGGAGAATAGGTGAGAGTCGTCCGTTGCTTCGACCATACCGACGAGGGTGCAGAGATTGTCGTCCGGGAGGTGGGGGTCGGCTTTTTGCATCTTGCTGGAGGTGATAAGCAGAGCGTCGGGGTCGTTGGCAAGTAGGTCGTTGAGGTAATGGTGACCGAGGCTGGTAGTGAGGGTGGATTTGACAGGTGATAGGGAGCCGCCTTGTTTTGTGACGCCGGAAATGGTGATTGGCTCGGCGACACCGTGGGCGGTGCGGATGAAGCAGCGAGTGTTGGATTGCGCCGCACGGTCGAGGTCGGTGATGGTGGATGGGAGTCCGTAGGCGGAGATGGCGTCATAAAATCCCTGGGGCAGTAAATGGTCAAATCCTTTCATTTGGTCGCGTTGGAGGCCGTAAACGGTGGTCTTGTTTCGTCGGGCCCAGCATTTTACGCCGCCGAGGTAGCTCATGAGATCGCGGGTCTGAACCCCGCGCTGAGTCGCTACCTGTGTATCGGGAAGGATGCGTAATTTAGCGATATATGGGATAAGATTGAAATTTAGCCAGGCGAGGGGAGAGTTGGCAAGGAAGTTGGAAAGAAGGAGGCCGCGCCAGTTCGAGAGGTCAGTTCGGAGGCCGCGTTTATGGAACATAGTATGCGACATATCCTTGAGATCACCGGGGAACCGTGCGTTCATGACAATGTAGTTGTGAAGCCGGAGGACGATCTGGAGGGCGTGATCTGATAGAGATTTAATCAGCCATTTTTCCCATTCATCCCTACCCGGCGCCGGACGCGGCGTTCCTTTGCGAAGGAGGGCGCGGAAGTCTGAGAGAGAGGCGGGACGGGGCCACATGAAGGGATCAGCCTCGACGCGTTGCTTGATGGTGAGCACTGATTTGGTGGTGAGCCATGGCTTAACGATGTTGGGCGGAGTATCATGGTGGTAGAGGGAGGACCAGTAGGTGCGCGATGTTTCTTTGACACTGTCCGGGTCGCTGAGAAGATTATCAGAGCGTAAATCGTTAACAGTGGTGGGCAGCTCGATGAACTCCCCCGCGGTGATGAGGCGTTTTGTCGAGCCGCCCTTAAGTGCTGTCATGATTTTGTACCGGTCGGATGCTTCCTTCCTGCGTTTGATCTCGCTTGCGCGCTCAGCGAAGAGGGCGCGGTGGAGTTTCCGTTTGTCGAGGATGGCGAACTGGAGGAGAGTTTGGTGGAGGGAAGGGTTGGCATGGTGTTCTTTGTAGAGGCGATTGTAAGCAAGGTTGGCGCCGTAGGAGAGGGTGGTGGTTCCAGGCTTGCGGATGGCGCGGATTGCGCTGCCTACGAATCGGATTTGGGCGATTATGTTTTCGATGAGGGGGTTGGAGATGTTGGTGTCGAGTCGTTTGGTGAACCGGACTACACGGCCGTACGCCTCTTCGGAAGTGGGGATGATGATGGCTGTAAATGTGTTATACACGGTTAGGAAAGAGTCATCGTCAATGATTTCGACGTCGTGTAGCCCCGTGTCCTCGAGCCGTTGGTCCATCAATTCACGAAAGTTGTTGTGTCGATATTTTTCAGCACGCGGTGGGAACTTGATGCGTGGTTTAGTAAACATGGGTCGAAAAGTGGGGAAGGTGGTGCGGGCTGATCCGGTGGGGTTGGTGTATACAATCTTAGCGACCACGGCGCGGTGGTTGGTGAACGGAACAAAGTCCTGTGATTTGTCAGCGACATTAATTTCACCGTCGACGTACGACCGATTGGACGACACGATGCGGTCAATGATGTTCCCTGAGGTAGCGTCGCGGTCGGCACGGCTGGTCCAGTCGTGCTGAAGGCTGCGATCAGGGTTGTTGCGCCAAAGATCGTGGCCATCGACGTCATCCAGGAATTTGAGGTATTGAGTTCGAGCTTCGAGGCCGCCGGAGGATCGTTCGGATGCCGATACGGTCGCATTCAAGTCGCCGCCGAGGGTCCAGGAGGTGGTGGTTGATTGTACGAGCCTCGTGAGTTCAGGCCAGAAGTCGCGAGTGGCGGGGGTTCCGGGGTCCCACGGTGCGTAGGCACCAAATACTCTGTGAATGAAGCTCGTGCCATTGTTAGCCTGAAGTACAATGTCTACGGCGATTACGCGGCCACGGAGCGCGGCGGCGGTGATTTGGGCACGTTGGGCGATTTGGAGACTCTTGCGGATGCCGAGAACAAGACCCCACTTGTAGAGGTGGTGATTGTCGGCTTGGACACCGGGTTCTTCAAAGATATTGTAGTCGCCATTGGGGAGGTTGGGGCCTGTTTTGGTGTTGGTCTTGCTCTCGGTGAGGGTGAAGGCATGGGGGTTGCGGCCGTTTATTGCGATATTAATGTTGTGGAGTTTGGCGGAGTGGACGAGGCCATTTGCGTTCAGCGCGTACATTGAGAAAGGTGAGGCGGCGGCGGCGGTCTGAACGAGGGACGCGAGGAGCACAAGAAAAGCAAGAAAAAGTAGCGCAGTTTTCGGGGCGTATTGTACATCGCACGGTAAAGTATCTGAAAGGCAATGGGGGCGGCTCGTTTTTACACTACATGGGCCTCTCATCGTTCTCCTCGTTCGGAATCCGCCGGTCCCGTCAGGGCCTTTGGTATAGCGATGCATCAGGCTGGGCTTTTTAATCACGCCAACGTCTTGAGTTTCAAAACGAGCCGCCATCAGTTTGCTAGAGGTACAATGAGGGGGGTAACGCACCGCCGTCGGCATTTCCTCGTCCTGGTCGGCGGCCGTAAGCTGCCTAGCAACGCTTGTGGCGCTGTCGGGGGTGGCGGAACGGCGGGCCCGCTTGCTAGCGCTCGTGGAAGCGTCGTCCGGCTGGGAGCGGGGCCCGAGGGTGGCAATGCCGGGTGGCGTGAGGGGGTCGGTGGGTGCAGGCGTCGACGTAGGCGGGGCGGGAATGTGCGGGCCAGCGGTGAGACGGGGGATGTTGCCGTGGAGAGCGTCGAGTTGGGCTTGGGCGGCGGCGCGCTCTAGTTTGAGGCGGTCGAGGTCAGCGCGGGCCTCCTTGCGCTCGTCATCGTCGAGTGGGCTCCTGACTGTCATCCTTGCTGTGCTTATGTTATTGTCGATGCGCGAGATGGTAGCCTCGATCTGGTTCTGTTTCTGCATTAATAAGAACCCGCGTCCCAACTCCTCCTGTCGGTTGCCGATGCTAATCGCGAGATTGGTGACGGTCGAAATGTTCTTGTCGATACCGAGGAGGCGTTCCTTCATTTCGGCGTTGCGCGCGCGGGACTCGCGCTCGTTGTTCTCGACACGACGGGTGAGCAGGTCGATGGCGCCGGTGACCTTCGCCGCGCCTTCGGTGATAACAGAGGCGGGGTCGGCGCGCCAGGATGCGTTAGTGTTAAGCGTGAAGAGGAGCTGGGGCGCGCGTAGGCCATAGACTTCGGTTATTTCCTTGCGGAAACGGTCAGTGTCCGCCAGGACGTCGGCGGTGGCAGCCCAATCGTGCATGGATACGATGAGGTAGTCGCGTTCGGTGTAGCTGTGTCGCGCTTCGGCGAGCAGGGATCGGCCGTCCCGCTCAAAGGCGGCAAACCATCCGCGAATGTTATGCATGGCCGTCTCATCGATCCCGGTGGCACCGCCGATGGCGATCTCGAAGGCATACGAAACCTCAATTTGCCGGACACGGTTTACCCAATGGTTTTTCCCGTCTATGGAGATGGAGCGGGCGGTGGCGGCCTGGTCGACATGGGCGGGGAGCGCGAAGGTGACGATAATCCCAGTACCGGATTTGAAGGCGTTTACGGTGTGCTGTCCCGCATTGTCAAATACTTTGCGGACGGCGGTGATCACCTTCTCAGTCTTCTTCTTGTCCTCTGCTCCCTCACCCTGCTTCTCCTCGAATACCTCCGCAACCCGTAACCACATCCGTTTGTCCTTTCCTTCAACCTGCGGCGCCCATGAGACTTCCCATCCGGTCGGAGCAAGCGCATCGATCCAGTGGTGGAGTAGATCTGTACGAGGTTCCGCGGCGGGGTCGGGGGAGACGAGGGCGGGGCCGAGGTGCAAATAGCAAGAGGTGGAGACGTCGCGCGTGCTGAAGGGTGAGACGACGACCGGGATTTCGCGTACGGCGGGGTTAGAGGTTCGGATCTCCGTGATTTTGAGTTGGACGGTGGGAACGGGATCTATTTTCTTATCCCCATCCTTCCATACACCGCGAACGATGAGAAAGTTGCCGCGAGGGACGGCTTTTGTGAGCGAGAGATCAAATTTAAAGGGAGTGATGGGAGTAGCGGGGAGGCGGGCGGTTCTGCCTTTGAAAGGCGGGGGAGTTTTGGGAATATCCATGAGGGTCAGTGTGCGGGAGGGTTTGGGGGAGGGACTGGGAGTGTATATGGGTTGCAAGGGGGTTTATATGTAGGATAGGATTGAAGGATGTATTTTATCAAGAAGGGGCTTAAAAAGTTTTCTAACGAGCAAAAAACCGGAACGTGGAGCGAAAGCGGGGTAAACGAAGGGCGCGGAGACGGCTGGCTAATTTTCGAAGGTCGACCGTCGACGGTTGTCGAGATCTCGGGGTTACGGGGATGTGGTGATGGTGGTTGTTGTTGTTGTTGTTGTTGTTGTTGTTGTTGTTGTTGTTGCTCCGTGCCTCATAGCAAAATGCCCAATTCCATCCTTCATGGATACCTCTGCCCCACTTCCATCCCTCATGGATACCTCTGCCCCAGAGTTCGTTCTCCTCTCAAAGTAAATTCCTCGCAGTGATTTTCGCGACCCAACTCAAGGAGGTGTAGGTCCATAAGCGAGATCCGCTCGGCAATACCCCCACAATATTTTGTGCGGAATACTCTCAAAGGCCTCCTGTATCTTGCACGGGATCTGGCACTCGCAGCTTGCGCTTGGTCTCTCGCTGTGGCGATTGATCCATTTTTTAGGACTCGGGAATCCTTCCTAATTTGGAGTGTCTTGCGATGGGGCGCTTGGTGTGTCTAGTACGCCGTTGGAAATTTCGGCCAGCACACTATCCTGATATTTGGTTAGTTGGTGGTTCCAGGGTCTCATTTTCACCGGTATCTGGGTTCTGGGGCACGAGGTAATAGACTCTGCTTCGAGAAATGAACCCGTTGCCTACTCCATTCTTAGTGTGGACATGGAGCATTTTCTCCTTACAAAATCGTCAACGATTCGATCGGTTTTGTACGTCCATACACTTCCTTGTTATCGTTATTGACTGTCGCGCAGGTCATTCATTCGCTACTTTTTACGCCCTATTTCAGCTGGAAGATATCTCATCATCGCCACCATATCTACCACGCCTCTATGACCCGAGATGAAACCTATGTGCCCAAGACGCGTACTGAGCTAGGAATTCCAGAGGAAGATGGCCATATCGACTACGACGAGATTTTCGGCGACACTCCAGTGTACACCCTTTTCCTGCTCATCCGGCAACAAATTCTCGGTTTCCCTGCTTACCTTCGTGCGTTTGGTCCCCTATGTTCAGCTTTCACTTGCCAACATATCCAGTTTTCAACGTGTCAGGGCAGAAATGGTACTCAAAGGGAACCAACCACTTCAATCGTGAGTCTTGTTTCGCGGCCAGTTTGAAACATATCTTAGTCGCCCAAGCCACCTCCGACCTGTTCACACCAAATCAGTGGAAAGCAGTTGTTCTATCCAATATCGGTCTCGGGGTTTCCGTCTGCTGTTTGGCCTATTCAATTTCTAGGCTCGGCCTCATCGCCGTCTTCAAGCTCTACTTGATTCCGTGGCTGGTTGTGACCCATTGGTGTATGTGGAATCGGCCGACTGTTCCTTCGCAGCTTACTCATGTACCCAGTCGTCATGATCACCTACCTACAACATACGGATCCCAGGACACCGCATTTCCGTGGATCGGCGTGGACATTTCAGCGGGGCGCTGCTGCTACCGTTGACCGGCCCAACTTCCTGGGCTGGCAAGGACGCTTTTTCCTCCACCACGTCGTGCAATCCCACACCATTCATCATGCAAGTACCCCAATTCATTCCCTCAAGCTTCAGTACTCACTCACTCGCCCTTTAGTTCTTCCCTAAAATCCCCTTTTGTAGCGCGCGACTTCTTTTTTGTGTTCGTCCACTCAATCATCTATTCCCAGATCATGGTCCTGCAGCCACCGAACATCTGAAGGCGTTCCTTGGAGAACACTATGTTTCGTCAGATATGCCTGTGTTCAAGGCGCTCTGGGAAAACTACAATAGATGCCAGTTCGTAGAAGATATAGGTCCGTGTTTGTCTTTCCCCTTTATGACCGTGACCGAGCAATCATAGGACATGTCGTATTTTACAAGGATAAACGCGGTCATGCGGTTTACAAGGATGCTTGAACAGGGAAGACGGAGACCTAGATGACCGTGACCGAGCAATCATAGGACATATCGTATTTTACAAGGACAAACGCGGTCATGCGGTTTACAAGGATGCTTGAACAATTCAGTCGGAGACCTAGATACGTTCTTATATATATAGTGGACAATGCATTACATGAGTCTGATTTCAATGCGCGACACGCGACCCTGCGGCTCGGTGTACGTCTCGTGAATCCAACCGGTATTCGTACTGGAGATGTTGTTAGATGCTCTCGCGGGTGCTCAAAGGGACAAAGGGGGACGGTACCATTTGACACGTGTATGTAGTATGAATCCCAGCTGTTTTTAACAGTTATATAGTCTAGAGGAAATAATGTAGCTACGAGTGTACAATGAGAGTGTCAGTGCTACACAGGTGAATCTTCTACTCATAATGTAGCTACAAATGTACAATTGGAATGTCAATGTTACACAGGTGAATCTTCTGCTTTCACTGCAACTTGAATGTTTATGTTCTTGTGTTCCGGCACAACAGTCTTCTTCCGGTTCCAAAACATCCAGGCATTCAATATGTCCTGTTGACGTCTTACAAAAAGCAAGGTGATCATCTCCGAGCATTACTCACATGTTGGGTTCCAAATATTATCGCTGCTGCAGCGGGAACTGCAGTATAGCGCAGACGTGAGAAAATTGTCTTGGATCACTGATGTCACTCACGAAAAGCGACGATAAGATTGATCTTGCCATTAGCAATTGGCGAGCTGGGTAGGTAGGCTAAAGAACTGATCCTAAACCAGTCTATTGAGCGTTGAAAGGCGGGAGCTCAGGACTTGGGCCTACACCATAGCAACCATGGGGAGAAAGCTGAAGACGGTGACCCGGATCATGAGAGGGAGGAGGATTGCATCGTTTGAGCGGACGCGAAGCCGTTTGAAAGCAGTCCAATTCCGGTATAACAGGGCTACCGTCAAACCTGTCGGGAATTTAGTGAACAGCAATGTCGTCTTTGCAACGGAAATCCACCTTCATAAACCAGCATGGTAAGCATAGCCAGAATGACGACAGTCGCCGTCACTTTCGCCCTATTGGGGGGTTAAGAACGCGTAGAGCATTTCATGAGGTAACTTACTGAAGAGAATTGGTGAGATGACAAAACATTCCAGATATGTCCCGCGCGACTTCAGGCCGATTGGAAAGACCGAGCTGCCATGAAATCAATACCGCTCTAACGGAGAGTGTGTAGACATACTGTCAGAGTCTCGATAAAGAAAACGAAGTGGACGGCGAATGGGAAGATTTGTATCTAAACGATGCATGGTAATAATGCTATCCACGACGAAAACTGACTTACCGTTATAGTGCGAATTCGGCTCACTGGGCCGCTCCTAAGGACCGAGGAGACGGTCGAATGGAGCTGCATCCAAGATGAATCAGACAGCGAAAAAAGGAATAGGAGATCCGACTCGCTTGCAATAAAAAAGCCAATGATACACAGGAAGTCCTACGTTAGGCTTTGGGATAAATTACAGACCACGCAAGAGATTGGCGACTCACAAGGCAGGGGCAGCATAGATTAACGCGGCCTGAGTGACGCAGATCTCGAAGGAAGGCTCAGCCCCGACTTGTTGCCCAGCAATAAGGAAATACGAGAGGCAGAAGAACATCCAAGACAGCATGAAGGAGTACCAGGCTGACGTTCTGTGCACCATCGGCGACAACCACGCCGTTAATACAATTATCGCAAGCGATAGAAATCCTGAGGGGAAATAAGATGAGGCCATGAAGGGGGGAAATATGTCTGTCCAACCGAAAATCTGCAGGAAATTGAAAATCGCGAGAAGGGTAAAACTCTGTCGTTCCGCGCTGATGTCCTCTAGCACAGAGTGAGATATCGTAAACAAGGCATATTACGCAGTGCCAGTGACTTACCTCCTGCGAAGAGATTCGACATGGTGTGGTTGCCAGCCATTACCGAAAGCCGCAACTCTGGCTTGCAGAGGGAACAGAGGAGGGAAATAGTTGGAGAAGCCCTCATGATATATTATCTCCCTCTGGCCTTAAAATCAATGTTCAACGTTCGGGAATGGTTGACGAATCCAGTCCATTGGATTTCCGTAAGGCGACAGAAACAAGATCATTTGGTTCCAGGTTCCTAGACGCGAATGCCTCAAGATAGCTATTGGCGTGTCAAACGGAGTGATGAGGTGTCAGCGCGTTTCCCGCATCGCCGGATACTGTGGAAGAACAAGAGATTAACGCTGGAAAGAAAGCGGCAGGACGACCACCGTCCTACCATCTGCCACAGTGCCAGGTTTTGGTGCAGCATTGTAGGAGATCCTGTTAAACTTGATTTGGAGCCGAGAGCGTGTAAAGGCGGGCCGTCACGGTTGATCTCAGTGATATCATCACTTGAATAACCCCTATTCGTCCCAAATTTTTCTCGAACTGAATGGTGGAAAATCCCTGTTACCATACAGTGCTCACAAGATTGGAGATCTTATACTCATCTTCTCACCTGTCGAGGTTCGAAGATGATCATGGCATGGACCCAGACAGCGTGACTTTTGTGAAACAGCGAGACGCAGTCTCCTCACAGGTTTCCGCGGATCTCGAACGGCTCGAAGTTGAAACCATTCGCCGTGAGTATCGAATGAGATTGGAGGAGGAGGAGGTATATTATTGGTGTCTTGTTGATTGATCCTGTTAACTTGTCATCCCTGGGTTTAAGTTCGCAGAAATGACATACTTAGGCTGTGTCGGCTGTGGAACACAATTAAAAGCGTAAGATGATAGGATAAATCCTGGACAGATATAGTCCCCGTATTTCAAAGCCCCTGGAGTAAGCTACGCTCCGGTCGGTTGCCGTTGATGATTCTGCCGTTTCCTTGCACCCCAGTTTATCTTCCCCCACCATTCGCACATCGTATCCCGCGTCGTGATAAACCATCCTGTCGTGTTTGGTTATGAACAAAATGGCGCCCAACCAACTGTAACCATTCAAGTACAAGTCGCGTTGTCCATCGTTGTCGGGTCGTTTCAAACCGCCGCAAGTGACCGCCTTTGTCGGTGAGAGCAGCGACTAAAGAAACATTGCCCCCGTGGTTGAACGGCACGTAGCTAGCAACAGGGTCATCAGAGGAATTGATTGCGAGGAAGGGAACCTGGATGTCCCAGACAACATGGCCGCTCGACGCCCACGGATAGTAGGAAAGGAAAGGTTGGCGGATCCCCTCCGACGAAGCGGGTTAGAGTATCATCGAAGTCTGCGATCGTAGGGGTTTTTCACGGCCAGAAAGCGATGAACAGCACCGACAATTTGTAGTAGTGTTCAATTAAGGCGTGAACGTGGCTACCCATGCCCGGAGATAGAGGTTGTCGCAGGTGCTCCCATCGCGGACACTCCAATAAGTAGTGGGCCCTCGTCTCGGCCGCCCCACACGTCTCATAGCGGGGAGACGTCACAAAACCCGCGTTGTACCGATAGGAACTAAGGTGCATCGAGCCAGTGCGGAGTTGCAAGGGAGATGGTGGACGACAAGGGAGATGATAAGTGCAGCGGACCGGGAATGAGAGACGATGGGACAGGTCAATAATGCGAAGTGGCCCACTCGGACGATACGGAGAAAAGAAACTCTTGCATCGAGATTGCAGCAGTTCCTGCAAAGTGGAAGTTTCGGTTTCTGATCTGGGAGTGCCCTTTCACTTCTAGTCGTAGAGTTTCGCTGAGAAAACCTATAATGGGGAAGGTGGGGGCCGACAACTTAGACCACCGTGCGCTGGAAAACAAGCCTAAGATTCTGAGACGATCTTTTATTGACTGAGGCGGCTAGATTGGCGAAGGCTGAAGGCAAGGATGTTGACCATGAACGCCTATAAACAGCTACGCATAACCACCGTGATGCGATCAGCACCGCCACAAAGGGCCTGTCTGAACGTTGCAGGAAATGGTAACACGAAACTCGATGAACTGTTTTCGTATAACTGTCCAACAGAATCACAGCAGAAGGAAAAGCATGCGGCTGGCGGCAGATCCCTGCCTTGGTTTTTATGTCGTGCCGACTTCAAATTCACCGATTTCGCCGTGTCCGCCAGCTGCAGATTTTGACGTTCCTCCAATCGCAGTCCTTGACTCAGATGGCTCTACGGACGACAGCGAGGAGCCGATAGTGTCCGTGGATGCATTCCTACGGCGTTCTGCGCTCACCAGGACCAAGACCTACGCCAAGAAGAGTCGTCGAACCATCCGACCAGCCGATGAAGAATCCGCCGACCGCCTCGAGTTATATCCAGCTAACAAAATACGGCACCAATCGAAACCTCTTAAGGACCGCATCCTCCGAGCTGCAGTCCTCTCCCATGCCGACCCGGACCAATCGTTGCTCCAAGATGACCCCTCGAGAAAACCCCTTGCCTTTGTCGAAGGAGCCCACCCATCTAGCAGGCTATTGCAGACAAAGCGCCGAACCTGGAGTCTTGCAGATCCGCGAAAAGCTCTCCCTGCTCGTGCCAATTCATTTTCCAGCCGCACCAGAGGCTCAGCCCGAAATACGAAAACCAATACCTTAAGTGGATGGCAGGCAAGAATCTATCTGGACGGTTCGATGATAACTAAAAAGAAATCCACCCTCAAACCAACGTCGCGATGCCTCCCACTGTCCTTTGTTCCCATCCACGAAGCCGAAAAACTTTATACGCTCATGCGATTGCCGAACAGGTACTGCCTGCACGTGTATCACTATAGACTACGAGACTGATACTCAATGCAGAATATTAAAACCTCAGGAAACCCTCGAATCCGCGCAGCCTGCCCGTATCCCATTACAGTTAACATCCCACCGCCGACATCCATCCTCTCCTTCCCAGCCCCTACTCGAACTTTCGGAATTGAAAACCCCTTCTACTCCGCACATGTCGACAGTTCCAACTGATTTATCTGCTCTCGCTCCCAATCCCATGCTACCAGTAATCACATTGCCCATACCTAATTCCTCTCCAACCCCTGCATCAAACTCTCCCGCTCCTGATCTCACCTCTTTGGCTCATCGCGAGTCGCAGCAGACCACGAATAGCACGCTAAAACCTCTACCATCGTTCTTCGACCAGTTTTTACAGACCGCACGAGCGGAGACTCAGCTCGAGAAGAACCAAAGGAAGAAAGCGCCACGCAAGTCGCAGCGCCGAAATCCAGTCAATGCACCGCAGCCCATCGGTGCTTTGAAACCGTTTCTTCAAAACTCTGTCCGCCAAACTTCCTCGGCCCAACCCTTCGCACACCCGCTTCCTTCATATTTTCCTCCTCTCCCTTCCTTCGACATGCACTTCCGTGTTCCCTCCATGCCAGATTCTCATCGCCCTATTCAGTCAACACTATACCAGGTCGTGCTTCCCTCGACGCCACCTACCTCAGCTCAGCCGATGCTATATTCAACTCCGAGGGACGGTGACGATCACGATATGAGCTTGGGCGCTATTGATTCTTCGATCAACCTCTTCTGCTTGAATGCTCGACTCTGTAAGTCTTTTTGTTTCTTCTTCGCATCTGTACGCCTCAATACCATCCAGGATTACTTAACTAGCTCGTCAAGTTTCGTTTTATAGCACCAGTACATGAATAACGAATCGATTTGCTTTCCTTCCGGGACGTTCTCACTGGTCGTTCGGATACCCTGAATCTCCTAGTATCAGAACAAGATGAACGAATGCATCGCATCCGTTGCTTCCTCTTCTTTGTTCAACCCGTTGGCGCTGATTTGATAGATTTCGGATTGTTTGAATGCGACCAGACGCTCAATACGCGCGTACGAAGCTGACTATGTACTTAAATCCCCTCTTTTGCGAAACATGAACTTTGTTGTCTGGCGCTCGTGATGCGTCTTGTTTCGTGTCGGCCGTTGGTCTATCCAAAGCTGTCATTCGAAGCATGCCGGGTGTACACTTCTACTGATCCCCGTATACATAGTCTCCTGATCTTAGGTACGACAGATTCCGTACAGCCCTTGTACTGGCTTTTTCTTTAGCCCACCACCCTCCTTCACAACTTTTCCTTCCATGGCCGCTCTTTTCAGCAGGGGTGCGTATTTTTGTTAATAGGGAGACTCCCCTCGTGATAATGATATCTACAGCGGAGACGGGTGCTCCGCCCTACGTCGCCTTCGACATTTTAATCATGCTGGCTCTGGTCCTCCTTATTGCCATGCTGCTTCCCGCATTGCTTTCTCGATCTGTTCATCGCATGAAAACTTGGTTCAACCTGGTCGTTGTTTGTATTGTCTACTGTATCTCGTTCCTTCTGCTACTGGGTCACCAATCCGGACCGGAACCGCCGCTCCAACTATGCATCTTCCAAGCGGGGCTGATATATGCCGGTCCTACTGCGTATGGATGCCGACACCGTCAAATTTATTTCAGTTCAAAGAATTTACAGCGTCGCTGCCGCTGGCTTCGTTTTTGTCGTCGAGGTACGTCCATATATCAGCCTCGCGAAGCTTGCTCTGAATTTCTACTCCCAGTTGTACCTGAGGCTTTCCTCCACACTTTCTGCGAGCCAGGTGAATGAACGGCATGTCACAGTTGTAGGTTACCTTCCCTGTCAAAGTTTCGCAGTCCCAATGCTCTATAGTTGCTCTGCATTTCACCATTAGCGCATTCAATTGTCTTTTGGGTCGCTATATTCGCAAGTATACTTTCGCACTCTGGGTAATCCTGGCTCATCATACTTGTTGAAACAGACTGGAATTTCTGAAGGAGGTTCTCGTGTGCAACGTGGGCCTGGGGGGCTGTATTGTGACATAGCTTCCAGCACTCCGTGAGTGGAAAGATTCACTCGATTTCTTCATGTGCCTTATGCTGTCCAAGAACACTTACGAATGGAATATCGGTGATTGTCTTCGTGTTGATGATGATTGTTGTGGAGAGTACGAGTTCTCGATTTCCATTTTTTATTTCCAAGCTTATGCATCATTCCAGTTTACACCGTCGTATACTTATTTCGCAAGCGCTCGGCTTTGAAAGTTGTCGAACCTGTCGAAGGCTCCTTTCCTCTCTCCTTGTTCATCCGCACCGCTTGCTATACGTTAGCGGGAGCCTTGAGCATAATGTACGTGCCATTCTCTTGGGCTCAATACAACTTACACGTATTGCAGACTCGTGGTCATCCTAAATTCCCCGGGCTCTGAAAAGGCCATCTTCGAGTCAGATTTCATGGCGATTAGTACGTTTTTCGTCTCCTGAACTTGGATTGGATCATTGAGTCTTATCGCTTACTTAGTCCCGTTATTCGTTGCATTGGTTTTTGGCTCGCAGAGGGTAATACGGCTCTTTTATGACTACTAGCTTCCTCTGGACTAACCCTCATTCCAAGGACATCATCGGCGTGTATATGTTTTGGAAGAAGAAGAATCCCAACCAAATCGACAAGGTTTAGAACCTGTCGAACGCGGACAACCTGCGGTTGTTCCTTGTACTCTTTCCCTAATAATGGTGTAAATTTCGGCGCGCAGTACATACTGTTGCACTTGAATAACACACGACGAGTTTCGATTTGTTGCTGTTCTATATTCTTCTTGTTTTTTTACCATTAAAAATGCCTCCGTTCGGCAAGCGGTGTCCTCCCACATTGCTATTGGCTCGGTCGACTTGACAGCGGGGATCATGATCGGATATATGTTGTACCGCTTTTGTCTCGTTGTATGCGGGCGGTGCCACTGAACCAACTTGACTCTGCACTCTGTGTCGCCTCTTGACGAATCTTCTAATTTTTTGACTTTACCTTACTTGAACGTAACGAAATCACGACTTTTCACGCGAACGATGCCTCCACGCTCTGCGATTTTGACCCGTGGCCTTCGTATCCTCGAAAGCTACGGCGTTGACTGGTAATCCATACCCTCTTGCCGAAACCCGTTCATTCAACGTCATATCCCAGGGCTTTAGCAGTCCTCATAGCGTGAATTTTCTTTGTCTGAATTTACATTCACATTTTAACCTCGCTTAGCCTTGTCGCAAATTTCTTCCTAGATCGTTTCCAAAATATTCCAGACTTCGATCTCACGGACACAACGATTCAATTTTCTTTCAAGGCCAAGGAGGTTTTTCCGGTGCAGTCAAATTTGATATTGCGTTTACGACGCGCTAATTCTCTTCTAGAACTCAATTTTGGCGTATATCCTCATTTTCTGCTACGTCCTCTTGGTTATCAGTAACCTAATCGTACGTATCTGAGTTCTCTCCTCCTGCAGTTCAACGACTGATTTACCGCAGCTGAGCCGCAACATGTGGGATCTCCACCATGCTCTTCTCGGGTGTATGCAAATATTTACTTCGCGGAGAGTTTATTTACCTAAGTTTTCGACAGTAACAGTAGCGTTCGCCTTTACAGGCACGTTTGTTGAGCTGGTACGCATAACCGTGGGTCGTCCGCGACCAGGTGCGTTGCTTGGAACAATCTATATCTCCACTCTAACAACTTTCATCTCACCAGACTTTATTGCTCGTTGCAACCCTTTGGCGAACGCCACCAACGGCCATTTCTTTGGCCTAGCTAATCTTACTGTGTGCCAAACGTCACCGACTGACCCCCTCATCAAGGATGGCATGCGAAGTTTCTTCAGCGGCCATGCTTGTCTCTCTTCAGCCGGCCTAGGATTTAATAGTCTTTACTGGGCCGGTAAATTGCAGCTCTTCAACCAAAAATCGTACTCTGTGAGCCCACACGTCGTTTACTTCTCTGAATGAAACTCATTCTCGACAGTCCAAAGCTTGGCTGGTTTTCGCCCCTCTCATGGTGTCGATCTACATCTGCATTACCCGCGTAACAGACCACCGACACCACTGGGAGGACGTGACCTTGGGCTTCTTCGTGGGCCTGCTCTTCACCTATGCTTCCTACAGGCAATTCTACCCGGCGCTCGAGGACCCGCACTCTAATCTGCCCTTTGCTCCTCGACATGTTTCGGCGGAGTCTGGCCGCGGCCCATCGAGGACCTGGGGGCCGAGAGGATGGTTCTCTTCCAACGTCGAGCAACCCACGCCTTTGCTTCCAACGACTCGCTCTCACAGAGAAATGCGCGACTCCACGTCGAACCTGGGGCACGTCGAGGCCGAACTCGAGTCGGGCGGCCTCATCGCGACGCCCTTTAACCCACCTGACCACGAAGAAGACACGGGCTACTCCGGCGTGCCGAAGACTCACTCACCCGGATACTAGATGCGATTTCCTTTCTAGCTGTATCATTTCATTTGGGACTGTGTTGCTTTGATCATACGTAGCTTAATTCGGACGACGGCCCTTCTGTATCGTGCTCTGTCTCCACCCCGTTAATTGACTTAATTGGGCCGCTGAACACTTCCTTGCGAACCGGGTTTCTCGAGTACAATCCCGTGTCAATTAAATCTCGTTGCAGTCGGGGGAGGACTGTAACGACACCTTTCAGCGCGCATACTGGGCGCTAACAACTTGAAGCCTCCCATTACACCGGTGATCTAGTTTACACGTACAGGTACAACACGAAAAAATATAATTATAAGTGTAATATACGTCGTCCCTGCTACAGCCCCTGGAAGAGCTGGCTATCAGGCCGGTTGCCATTGATAATCCCGCCGCCCGGAACCACTTTGCATCCAAGGTTCGGCCACTGTGACTCGCGCAAATAACCAGACTCGTCGGTGAACGACGAGACTTCTATCGGATCGCGCACGAGGCCCTTTCCGAACACTTCCATCCATTCCAGGACGGGTTTCGTGGTCCATCGCTTGCGCTTGCTCTTGAACCACCCCAGATGTCCGCCGCCGGCGGTTAAAACGGCCACGATGTGGCCGTTGCCACCGGTGTGCATCTGCACGCGTTGGACGACGGGGTCATCTGTGGGAAATATGTATTAGTCCTGCGGAAATTCGACGACGGAGCAAGCGAGCAGTACCTGCAGAGTTTATCGTTAGACAGGGAACCCGGATCTGTTCGGCTACAATGTTCGAGGAGGCCCAAGTGTAATATTCATGCACGTCGGAAAAGGGGAATGGCGGCGTATCGCCGACGGAGCAAGTGAAAAGTTGGTCAAAATCGGTCAGAGTGGGTTTCTTGAGGCGCAGAATTTGGGGGACCGCTCGCGCCGAGGGGTGTTCTGGATCCTGGAGGAAAACTTTGCTGTGATGGCGCATCAGGGTCATGACATTTTCACCCATTCCTCTCAGATATACCCGTCGTCCGAGAGTGCTGCGTAATAGACTAGGTGGTTTCGTTAGTGGGAAGATTCGTTTTGAACGGACCGAGCTTACTGGTCGTTATTCGTCTGTAAATCCCACGGCTGTGTCAAACAGGTAAGACGTAGAATCTCATGGAAGGCGATGCACCTACGCAGCCCAAGATGCATGCTGAGGATAGGCGGCTATTGTCGCCTTCCTCAGCAAGATATCGGATTAAAACGTTGCCGCCGATGGAAAATCCTAGCCCAAGCAGCGGGGCTTTAGGATACAATTTTTGAATGTACATTAAAGCTTGCCGCAGATCGTCCGTCTGGGCTGCTGTGTAGAATTTTGGGCTGGTGATAGGAACGCCAGAACCTAAACGACAACCAACAATTTATTGCGAGTTGCTTGAGTCAAGAAACTACCCACATCCACGAAAATTGACGACGACGGCGCGATAGCCCAGTCCTCCCTTTTCGACGGGGGTGCAGGCAGGGGCCAAAATAGCTCGAACGTACGGCTCATGGGAGCCTGCAAAAAATGTCAAAATCGGTTGTGCGCAGTAAAAACACAACGCTACCTCCGGTTAGCCCGTGCTGGACCACAATGATTGGGGCGTCGTCCTTGGCCATCGTCGCCTCGGAAGGGACAAAGTCAAGACCGAGGGTGCCGCCATCCAACAACCTTAAAAGTTGCCTAATGAAATTATGATGAGCTGTAGCCTTGGGATTATCCGTACGCGGCGCACCGTTGGTACCACACTTGGTCGATGTTGCTAAAGTCACCCAATAACGAATACGCTGTCTGCAGGTGTCCACTGCAATCATTTTTAGCAACACGAAATTTTGCCGAGTGACCAGCTCTTACTTGAACAGCCACCACGCCGGTCGGTATTTCGACGACAAGCTCTTACACCTCGATTCCACCAGTTCCCGCAGCGATACCGACGCCGTTCCCCCGTTTTCGGATTTCAGAACGACGTTTGCCGGTTTGGGCGCAAAATGGAGGCGCGGAGTCCGCCCCGGTGACTTCCGTGACTTTGACTCGGCGCCAAGAACCATTTCGTCTTTTCGAAATCTTCCTCAACAAAGGTGTTCGTTGGTGGTAAAGACGGAAGATGGGCGTCCATGGCCGGCTGTGTGCGTTTGGGTCGGCCCCATCGGGCACAACTTGTTCCCCGCTGACCAACCCGATTTTGACAAACGGTCGACGTCAAATTCCCCCGGAAACGGCGCCGGCGTCTCACAGCAAACGCGAGAGGATTTTCCGTTCGGGTTCCCGCCTGGCTAAAAGTTATTATTCTTGAGTTCTACTTGAGTTCCACCCATTGATATTGAAAAAACACCATTTCCCACGGTTTGGACTTCAGAACAAGATCTGCCGCGCGCGCCTGTTCCAGATACCGCAGTTCACGTCGATGCTGTACAGGAAGCAAATTCAGTGACAAATGGTCGTTTAGTCCAACTTTACGATGGGGAAGTCTGAAAAAGCAAGAGAGAGACGCGGGGACGCGTTCGCCAAGAATTCGCGATCACGTGAGAAACTGTCAGAATATGGACAAGCTAATGATGTCATTGACTAGGAATAACCTCATTGGAGTCGCGTGAGACCGTGGCAGCTTGGGAATAAAGGTCCCACAATAAATCCTTCTCTTATCCACCATGTACTCTCGAATTTCATCCCGCACAACGTTCAGAAATGTCGTCTGCGCAGCTCGCGCAAGCGCCCCGGCCATGACGCGACTCACAAGGTGCGTTTGTGGTCCTAATTTTCACGGAAAAAATTGAACACGAGCTGCAGATTCTCGAGGTTTGGAGGACGAATTTACCCTGCTTCTGGCCCATTTTTAACGTCTTTTCCCTCAGCACCATGCACGACAACGACCCAGAGGTAAACTGGCTGAAGCCGACTGCCGGTCGTCCTATTTTTAACAAGATTGTAGGTCCTCGAGGCTGAAAAGGGTCGCAATCTCGCGGGAACGCAATATAAGACCTCCACGCCGCACAAGCATGCGCCAGGGTGGAACGAACATCTCGCGAGCGCTTCCGAGGCGTCGGTGAAGGTAGCTGTGCCGCCCGATCTGGTGCGCTGCTATCGCTGACTTTGCCCAGGCTGATAAGGCCACCGGGAGCCTGGAAGACCTCCAGTCGACGACCGTCGAATATATCCAGTCTCGCCACTCGCCGGACGAGGCTTCGGAGTTGCGTGACCTGGTCGGCGGGCCGCTCTCTAGCGCCAAGAGCGATGAGCACGGGGAGTCCCACCCTCAGGTCCTGGTTCGCAAGACTGTCCATGAGGTGAAGACGGAGACGTGGAAAGACAGCGATCGGACCGGCAGTGAAGAGGCTGTAAGTTAATGTCTTCGCATTCTCCTCCTTTCCTCAACTGGTCTGCAGGTGAAAGCCGACCGAGGCGTGCTCTCGACTGAGTAATCTGCTTCGCAAACGAAAAACGCAACGCAGAACGTCTTTTAAATACTTTAATACGACGAGGTCCCGCCAAATCCGACTAATGTATTAGTATCGCAAAATACTCCCTTTGTATTATCGTCATCCTTGCATGCAAAACCAGTCAAGTAGAGCGAGAAAGGAATTTTATTATTCAACAATGCGTCTTTGGCATCGAGAGAGTCCGTGTCCAAACAAAGTGGGAGATTCGTCGGGGTGCGTGAAATGTAAACGGGAACGGAGGAGGCGGGGTCAGGCTGGCTGGAGGGGCGGGTAAAGACAGACTTCTGAGCCGCATCCTGGGATACAGAACTCATCGCGGGAAATGGTACATCGTGGGCGTGCGCATCGCAATAATCATGAGATGCGAATATGGAAAATATACGATATTACTGCCGGAAAAGTCAGCCTCGTTTGTACGTTCAAAGAAGAGATTACACACAAGGAAGTAATCCGGTACACGTCGTGAGACGAGAGGCTCGCCTGCCCGCGGAGCAGGATCGAATTGTAGGCTTGGAGACAGATCAGCAATGACGCCAAATAAGGGATATGTGATGAGATGATGGCTCACAAGCTGTAAGATAATTTTTCGTCTATTTCCATGATTGCTGCCTGGTTCCCGCAGCGGTAGCAGTAGTTGGGTGCGCTGAAAATGGTCACCACATTTCTATCCTGGCCCCAGCTGTAACCTTGAGACCGAGTCAGATAGATATCGCAGACGAGGGCCAGGACATACCCTCCATCACCAGCTGATGTGCTCGCGCGACGAGAGTCAGTCCATTATTATGATTGAACGCCTCTGAGATGTCTTGTCCGAACGTGTACCCCGCCCCACGAGGAGATATTCCCCAACCGCAGCGATCGTCGGGGTCTGACCACAGCAGATCGCACATGGGGCCCTCGTGTGGCACCTCCTGCACACGATCGATGGACCGCACATGGTCGAGGGTGTCGATAGACGGCGAGAGCCCTCCGTGGAGGCAGAATATCTAGAAATGCAGGGTCAGATCGACCCCTTTGATGCGCCGCTCGAAAAACCAACTTGATTGTCAATTAAAGCCGTAAGGGGCAGGAAATCGAAGAGGTCGGTGAAGAACCGCCAGACGTTGGCGTTCCCATACTTGCGGAGGCACTCGTCGTAAAAGCCGTAGACCTGGGTGATCTGCCGGGACTCGTGGTTGCCGCGCAAGATGGTGACACGATCACGATAGCGCAGCTTGAGGGCCACGAGCAGGGTGACGGTCTCGACGGAGTAGTATCCGCGGTCGACGTAGTCGCCCATGAAGAGGTAGTTCGTGTCGGGCGAGTTTCCACCAATGCGGAACAGTTCTGAGAGGTCATGCTGCAGCGGAATCAGTGTCGGGATGCGTGCGGGTGGGGAATGGGTAGTGGGACGCACGAATTGGCCATGGATATCGCCGCAGACTGTCACCGGACACCGGACTGGCTGGACATTGGACTCCTCCATCAAGATCTCCCTCGTCTGGCGGAAACATGGATGAGCATGAAAGCGGTATTGTAGGCCCAGAGACATGCCTTATCGCATAGTTTTTTGACGTCGGATTCTGTGAGTTGCTTGCAATTGCTCAATTGCTCTAGCCATGCATCGATTTCGTGTTCCATTTGTTTGAATTTAAGGGCCTATTGGGGATTGTTTAGAACTTGTACGCTGCTCAAGCTCGAGAGGACGTCGAGCTACAGGGCAAGGGGAAGACTGACGACGTCGAGGAAGAGTAGGAAGAGTAGGGTGGAGGATGAGATCAGGTCAAGTTGTTGTGAAACAGCCTCTGTCACATTTGTGACGTGACCCCGACGCGTTTGCTCGTAACTTTTCTAAGTAAACTTGTTTCTAACACCATGGACGGACAGGTACGCGCCGCCTTGAAAGGCTGTATACACGCTAACACCATAACAGCAGGCGATATATACGACAGACGAGGTACATTTGGCTTGGTCTACAGCACCAGGATCTCATTTCATCGCCTCAGTATGGCCGGCCGCTCATTATCATTCGCGAGCAAGCTAAAAAGACACGAACGCACGGCGTAGAGGCGATCAAGGTTGGCTCATTACTATATGCTGTTTCACCGCGTCCAACACTGCCTAGTCGCATATTCTCGCCGCTCGCACTGTCGCCAACATCGTACGGACATCATTAGGCCCACGAGGTTTATGGTTTGCCTTTTGTACACAGACCGTCTTTAACGCAGGCACACAGGGCTGGATAAAATCCTCATATCTCCCGATGGTGAGATCACAGTTACAAACGACGGTGCAACGATCCTGGGGCAGATGGAGGTCGAGCACCAAATCGCAAAATTGCTCGTTCAGCTGTCAAAGAGCCAGGACGATGAGATCGGGGATGGGACCACCGGTGTCGTTGGTGTGTCTCTCGTCCAGCTGCGCTCGACATAGCCTAATTTTCGCCCGCAGTGCTCGCCGGCGCGCTTTTGGAGCAGAGTGAAGCATTGCTCGACCGCGGAATACATCCTATCCGGATCGCAGATGGTTTCGATCGCGCGTGTACGGTGGCCGTCGAGGAGCTCGACCGTATCTCGGACCGGGTCGACTTTTCGCTGGACAACACCGAAAATCTGCTCAAAGCCTCCATGACCAGTCTTGGCAGCAAAATGTTTGTCCTCGACGCTGCTTATAAGCCATTGGATTGACCCGCCTCCCAGCGTCTCGAAAGAGCACCGGCAGTTCGCGCAAATAGCCGTCGACGCGGTGCTTTCTGTTGCAGATCTCGAGCGGCGCGACGTGCCTTTCGACCTGATCAAGGTCGATGGCAAGGTTGGCGGCTCCCTGGCTGACACCACGCTGATAAAGGGCGTGCTCATCGACAAAGACATGTCGCACCCCCAAATGCCGCACTCTGTCAAAGACGCGCGCCTCGCCATCCTCACATGTCCCTTTGAACCCCCACGCCCCAAAACCAAGCACCATCTTGACATAACGAGCGTGGAAGAGTACAATAAGCTGCGGGAGTACGAGAAGGAGAAGTTTGCCGAGATGATAAAATGTGTCAAGGACACGGGCGCAAATTTGGTTATCTGCCAGTGGGGTTTCGACGACGAGGCGAACCATCTGCTGATGCAGAATGATCTGCCGGCCGTACGGTGGGTGGGTGGGCCTGAAATCGAGGTATGTTGAGATAGCTATTGGAATCGTCCGGCGTTGACAGAGTCCAAAGTTGATCGCAATAGCGACTCAAGGTCGCATTGTCCCTCGGTTTGAGGATCTCACGGCAGAGAAGCTGGGCAAGGCCGGTGTCGTGCGTGAGGTGTCGTTTGGGACAACCCGCGACAAGATGCTCGTCATCGAAGAGTGTGCAAACTCTCGCGCCGTCACCATCTTCGTCCGGGGAAGCAACAAAATGGTGGCTTATTCCCTACCCTCTTCCATTCAAATGCTCATCATTTCTCAGATTGTCGATGAAGCCAAACGCGCACTTCACGATGCCATTTGCGTTGTCCGGAATCTTGTCGTCGACAACCGCGTTGTATACGGCGGTGGTGCTGCAGACATTAGCTGCGCAATCGCAGTATCCAAAGCTGCTGACGAGGTTAGTTTTCTCCCTTCACAAGCCAGCCGTTTTCTTACACCCTGCAGATCCCATCAATCGAGCAATACGCCATGCGCGCATTTGCTTCTGCTCTAGACGCTGTGCCTCTCGCGCTCGCCGAGAACAGCGGCCTGCCGCCCATCGAAACGCTGGCGGAGATACGGAGTCGGCAAATCACCGAGGGCGACTCGAAGCTCGGTATCGACTGCAACGGACGGGGGGAGAACGGTGAGCATTTTCACTGCACGCCAAGTCTCGTTCTGACTCACTTCTTTCATTCAGACATGAAGAAGCAGTTTGTATATGATCCTCTCATCTCCAAACGGCAGCAGTATCTGTTGGCGACCCAGGTTTGCCTCGTCTATTTTTTTCGTGGAGCTAAGCTGACCCCGATGTCTGCAGCTTGTTCGTGCAGTTCTCAAAATAGATGATGTGATTATCGCTGGGCAGTCGGAAGAGTAGAGTGGTTTTGTGTACATAGAGATAAAGAAAATAATTTTGCGCTTGTAAATTGTTTGACTGCCGCCACGTGACCGACCCGACGCGTCAACAAATGACAACAGTTGACCTTGTTCTTCAATCTCCGCCATGGACACGCCAGGGACGCTTCGGGACAGTCCAGCTTCTGCGCCGCCAGCCGGCGTCTACCGCGACCACTGCGGGCTCTAGCACGACCACTGCGGCCGCGGCAGGAGACGAAGTGGTTATTGCCTCCTTCGGCGTCGACACTCCTACAGTCTCGTTCGGACGCGATCCCACATGCAGCGTGCGCCTCTACTACCCCACCGTCGCGCCACTCCATGCCCGCATCGTCTTCAGCGGGGACGAGAGCGAAAAGAAGAAGAACGCGTTCGTAGAGGTCCTGGGAGCGAACGGGATGCTGGTGGACGGGTGCACGGTGTACCCCAATGCACAAGACGACGGCAGTGGGAGCGGAAGTGGGAAGGGTGTACGAACCATTGCGCTAGGGAACGGCAGTGAGTTGGAGATTCATGGGAAGCGGTTTCGGTTTGTGTATCCGCCGAAGGAGATGCGCAAAGCGCTTGCGGAGTCCCCTGCTCGTGCGTAAATTTTCTTCCATTCAATTCGTGGGCATACTCCTGACTTGATTTCTTGACATTTTTTCTCCGTTCCTTTGCACCCGACTTCCCTTTTGGGAACTGCCTCTTTTGGAACATCACGATTTCGCTCCTGCAAACCGACGTAAAATGCCTCGTTCACAACCTCGAACGCCATACAGGCCCGGCAAACCGAGCGCTCCGTCTCTCGTTGATTCCTTCGGCCCAGGTCTTCGATCCCCGTCCCTCGCCGGATCCGCGCCAGAATCTGCGTGTTTTACAGTCGCCTTTGCGCATCGCTGGCTCCTCACCCAAGAAGAATGGGTCTCCTGGGCCGGGTACGCCGAGTCCGAGTCCCCGCGGGCGGGTCAGGAGCGCAAACTCAGCAACAAGATGACGAAGAGGAGGCAGATGAGGAAGATGGGCAGACGATAACCCTTGTGCAAGGTTCTCACCCGCGCGTTGTCGAGGAGGCGAAGGATCTGGTCATCCTCGAGGACGTGGACATTTCTGCGGAGGAACGTGCTACCGCCGTCGACAAGCAGTCCCCGACTGCGTCCTATGACGGGCGCTGGCCGCGGACGCGCCAACTCTACCAGTGCCGGCAGCGCGCCACCACCACCGCCGCCGCCGCCGCCTGCTCCACCACGCACACCGCGTAGACAGAGCCTGCATCGCGCGGTCCTAATTCGGAGTGCACAAAGGGCGGTGTGGGCTGCAAACTCGCCTGCATCTCACAACTCGGGCTCGAACTCTGGCTCGAACTCCTCTACGCCTAGTGCGGGATCAAGCAATTCGTCTGCGGGAAGCGTTCTAAGAGGGTGGCAGGCGCCTGCTGCTGCTCCATCCACCTCACCTACACGTGTGACCGTTAGCCAGGCGGAGCAGGATGATGAGGCGGACGACGAGACGGATACAGAAGAGGAGGAGGCGGAGGTGCGGCGCTTGGGGCTCGAGGTGGTTAGTGTGTCGAGTGGGAGCGAGTCGGAGGATGAGGTATGGGTTTTGTTATTTTCTCCTTTGTCAGTCAGTCGCTGACTTCCCTTTCCGCAGGACGACGATGACGATGCGAACGTACGTTCCCCTCCTATCGTCTTGTACATCGCTCTGACCCATCGTGACAGAATAACGAAAAATCTGCCCCACAGCCGCGCCTCGGATGGCGCAAGAGCCTCGAACGCATTGCGCTGTGGCCGTTTAGGCGGCCGGGTCAAGAAGGAGGTACGATTCGCATATTACTTAATCCTTTCCGTGATCAAGACTGAGTACCTTTGTGATCTCCAGGAAGAAGAGACGGCTTTGCCCCCGGGATCTGCCGAGGACGAGGACCACGACCAGGATGAACACGAAGAGAACGAAGGCAACGACCAAGAGAACGAAGGATATGAAGATGAAGATGACGAGGTACGTTTTCCCTTCAACACAAGTCTACGATACATGGCTGATTTGAATAGATGGACGTGCAGATGCAGACGCCGAGGACTAGGGTGCGTACTTTCTACTCGCCTTCAACCCTTACTTACCCGCGCAGCATATCTCCCCTGCGGCTCCCGCCCCCGTTGCTGCCCGTTCCCCGACAAAGACACCAGCAGCAGTCTCGCGCTCTCCGACCAAAATAGCCTTTGGCGCACCGCACCCCGCTGCCCGCACGCCACGGGGTTTTGGACGGAAATCGATTCCCAGTGCCGAGGTACGTTCTTTTGTAGATGCCGATCTGGACAGATATTGACGAGGCTGTAGGCAGCACCGCGCGCGGAGGACGTGCAGGAAGGCGCGGATGTACCTATGGACGTCGATGCGGAAGGGTATACGCCATTATACGAGGACCTGGCCTCATACCGCCTCGGCAATGCTCCCACCTATGACGGACGCTGAGCGAATGATCAAGGAGCAAGACGCTGCGAGAGCCAAGGCCAGCACGCCGCCTCCGATTCGTGCGCGCCCGCTGGCAGCGTTCATGACGCCCCAGGCACCGCGTGCGGGATTCGCTGCGTATGGCGTACCGGGATCAGCTAAACCGGCGGGCGGAGCCCCACGCTATTCCCTTGGCGGCGCTGCGCGCCGTGTGCCTGTGCAGGATCAACCCTGGAAGGTGAACGATCTCCTGGTGTCTGGGACGCCTTCCACCGCCAACGGCCCGGGAACGCCTGCGCGCGGGGTGGCAGCACGACCCGCCCTTTCGGCCGAAGAGCGACGGATGATCTCGGAGCGCAGGCGGAGTGCGCTCAAGATGCCGGATCCGTTCTTTGCGGGTGGGATACCAGGGATGTCGCCTGCGAAGAAGAAGGTTGGAGTGCCGGGGCTTGGGCTGGGGAGGGTGCAAGAGGGCGCGGTTGCTGTCAATGCGGAGAGGGACGCCGAAGGCAGTGGGAGCGAGAAGCAAGACGATCGGACGATGTTGGAGAGTCTGAGGGAGACGGTGGAGGGGTTGCGGAGGAGAAGGGAGAGCGTGCTTGCCGATGCGGGTATTATCGCGGAAGGGAATGCGGAAGAAACTGACGGCGAAGGGAAAGTGGAGTTCCTGCCTGAGGTGGAAAGGCCCAAGTCGCGTATGCTCAGAGGGCGCTCACAAGTGGATTTAGTTCCTTTTTTGCTTGCATTCGAGGCTGATGTGCGTATTTAGGAGGCTCGTAGTGAGGTCGAGAAGGCCGCGAGTGAGGATCCGGAAACTCAGGTTTGAAGATTCCAAAATATCCTCGCACGAAGCTGACGTGTTGTTAGATATCGACCATGGAACCGGTCAAGGTCAACAGCATGAAGCTCGATGCGCCCTCCAAGTCTCCTCGCCGCAGAGCCACTCCCACGCGGGCCGCGGAAGAAAGTGACGACGAGATGATGGCAGTCGACCCAACGCCTGCTCCGAAACCTGGACGCCGTTCACGCAAACCGACTGCGGAGCCCGAGACCGAGAAAGAGCTCAGCGTTCCCGCCGCACCCCGCCGCACCCGCAAGGCTACGCCAACGCCGACCACCGAGGACGACGAGCACGTCGAGAAGGCCGAACCCGCCCCGGTCAAGGCACGGCGCACACGCAAGCCCACTGCGGAACCGGAGGTCGCGAATGGACGAACCTGTAGCAATCGCCGACGTCCCCGCTGCGCCAACTAAATCCCGCCGCGGGCGCAAGGCGACGACGGAGCCCGAAAGCGACGATGAACCCGCGCCTGCTCCCGCTCGTCGCAGCACGCAAGCCACCGTCAACGGACGCTCGCACTCCCGCCGCCGTCCCTGCCACCGAGCCCGCTGCGCCACCCAAGCGCCGTGGACGCGCGGCTTAAGGCCGCCTACTCCTGCTAGTGCACCCGAGCGCAAGACGCGTGGACGATCGCGCGCGCTAGAGGAGACTCAGACAGAGGCGGACGACGATGCTGACCCTCTCGACACGATCACGGACACACCCGATGTCGAGATTGTGGCCGGTCGTCCCTAAGACGCGGCGTTCGCGCAGCGCGAAGCCCAAGGCGGTGAAGGAGGAAGAAACGGAACCTGTGCTCGAAGGAGAGGGAACCGCGGTCCCACCACGTGCGGGGCGAACCAAGAAGACTGTCCCCACTCCTCCTGTTCCCGCTGTCCCTGCCGCACCGAAACCGCGCTCGACCCGGAAGGGTGTGGTACCCTGCGTCCGCACCAGCTGTGGTGGAGGTCGGCGAGAAGGAGAATGCACCTGATGAGGAGCGAGAGGAAGCAGGAGCCTGTGGCGAAGGTGCGCGTGTCGAGGAGCCGGAAGGTGAAGGAGGAACCAGTAGACTCGGATGCGTCTGCCCCGGCGCCGCGCAGAGCCACCAGGACGCGGACGAGGACGGGGTGAAAAATATTCGGAAATGACTAATAAATATACCCAACTGGAAGTAGCAAAATCGCGATCGGTTGCCCATGTATTTTCATCTTCTTTCCCTATATAGATTCCTTTTCCACTCTGTGTTGTTTTTCCTCGCCACCGCGGTTTGTGAGTCACATACCTGACGGTGTTCCATGGCACTTGCGCTTGCGGCCCTCTAAGAAGCTCCGGTTAGATGTTTGCCCTTGTTGTTATACATGAGTTTTCCTTGTGGGCAGAAACCCTGCAATATCAATGCTTGAATGGTGTTACATTCACTCTTCAAGGAAATTTGGGAGTCAAAATACGACGTTCATTGGCAAAATGTTATACCATCGACGTATCCTGATCCATAAAAGCCCACACTGGTTCACTCAACGACAAGCTCACATCTATAGCACCCGGGTCACCTCCCGTCCCCACCTCCTCCGTCGGCAGAAAATAGACCAAACCATCAACCAGCGAACTCTGCGTAAACGGCGGCGCCACCAAGACCGGCGTTCCGTCAAAGACACAGCCCGCATACATGTCGAACTTGTTCCACTGGCTAACCATGAAACTGCCGCTCCCGTACTGGAAGGTACCAGTGATCTTTCGGGGATCCGAGTGCGCGGCGACCCACTTGAGGCTGGCGGTGACTTGGTCTTTAGGTCAGGGCGCTGGAGCGGCCGATGTCGTGGACGGCTTTGGCAACCTGCCAGAGGGGGCCAGCGAGGACGTTGGGCGGGATGATCTTGGACGAGGTGAAGAGTGTGTTGGGGAAGTAGCGTGGTGGGAGGGCGAGGGGAGCACGGAGGTTGACGGGCATGAGGAAGTCGGTTGGAGAGAGGGCGCCGAGGGTGGGGTCTGATGCATATAGCTGCAGTCGGGCGCGGTGGACGTGCTGGTAGATATGCGCGGATAACGCGTCGAAGGTGGATACCCAGCCGTCCCCGCTTGGGTCCGTTGCCCTTGCTTTGAGAGCTGCGAGGTCGGGAGTGGAGAAGCGCAAGAAACGGCCTATGACGGGAGAAAGAGGGGGCAGATAGACATAAGCGGGCGAGGAGGATGTCGGCGCCGATGTCGAGTCCGTACGGAATGATTCCGTCGGAAATCCAAGTGCGGCCTCCCGTTCCTCTGGCGCCATGTTTCCACCGACGAGTTCCGACATGTAGGACCGGATGTGGGGAGGATGAGTCAAGGATGCGGCACCGCCAGGGGACAATAAACCGCGATACAGCTCGGCCAGATCCCGCACGAGCTGGAAGAAGCCATCTGCGTCGCATACTGTGTGATGGACTCGCACACCGAGGGCGACACCTCCGCATGCAAAGCGCGTGTGCTGGACGGCGAAGATGGGACCGCGGTAGACGGCCTCGGGAGTCGGGTCGAACGGCTCGAGCAGCGCGTTGCCGGCGTCGGGGAGATCCTGGATCAGGATGCGACGCGACGCGGGCGAATTGACCCCAGGAGAGGAAAATGCATCGAGTCGCTTGTTGCACTGGGCCAGCAGAAGTTCAGCCCCGGCGCCAAGGCGAGCTATCTCGCGGATTCCATTGGTGATTTGAAGGCGACCAGTGAGATGAGGGTAGTAGTCGAGCAGCAAGGTCAGAGCGCGCTGAAGACGCTCCGCTGAGAGGATCTGCACATCCGAATCGAATGGTTGTCTGTAGACCCACACAACCTGGATCGGTACAAAACCAGCGACTTGGTCGAATGCGCCGAGACGGAAGGGAGAATCGAGGGTCCTCCATGTCGATTCGTTGGCGGAGCGTATCGTGTGCCGCGAAGAGACGCTGACAGAGTTTGCGGAGGTGGTCATGTACCCAAGATGAAAATTGCATAGTTTTCAGATGAATCAGCCAGTTAAGAAGCCCTTACACGAGTCAAAAGCGGTTCCGTACATGGCGGTTAGTATAGCGAAAGAGATCAAAGGGTGTCGGCGTCCGTCGGAATTGGCGGGCCGCCACCCAATTTGGCTTCTCTTCTCTGCGTGTCCACACTAAGTTCCAGCACAGTCACGAAAGAACGATTCATGCGAGAAGAACTTAGGATACAAGTATGAGACTACCCTTTCAACCGTACATCGTCTCCGATTTGCACAACCACGTCCCAAGACTCCGAACACCAACTGGAAAGAAAGCACAATCATACTCGAGGGGCTGAGAAACAACGTTCCGACCGGAGGTTCTTGACGACGCGCAGCACGGGTAGGAGTTGGCCCCCATCCGCCGGCGCGCTCTCACAAATCGATACCCGCGTCCCGCAGCCCCCCAAAGTAGATGTGAGAAGATATTGAACTCCATATCACGTCGGAGCTGACCTGTGAAGGGAATACGTGAACGTCGAAACCTCACCGGAACAAGACTAACAACAACAACGACGACAACAACTATGAAAGCACAAGGACAGCACCAACCTGAGGGGCTGAGAAACGACGTTCCGACCGGAGGTTCTTGACGACGCGCAGCATGGGTAGGAGTTCGCCTCCATCCGCCGGCGCGCTCTCACAAATCGATACCCGCGTCCCTCAACCCCCGAGTTGGTGTTCTAAAGATCCAAGTCTGTCTGTGAAGAGGGATACGTGAACGAACGAGTTCCATAGAGGCACTTGGAGGGCGGGGAAAGGCAGGGAAAACTCACCAAAAAGCGGGGGAATGTAGTGGTCAAGAGCAAGAGGTATTTGTGTGGTGGTGCGCCTTTATAGCCCGGGTGGCTGACAGTGGCTGACCGTGGCTGACCGTCATGCAAAAACTGAGACAACTAGTGGTGGCGGTGCCATGTGTCAGCGATCAAACGTAAGCAAATATCGACCGTTAGCGTGCACGGTGACCCAGAACGCGTCCATCTGCTTCGTGTTATACTTCTGTGTTGTAACATAAACTAACTGCAAATTTCCGAGGTTGATAGTCTTAAATGCAAAGAAAGTACCATTTTGGGACCGTATGGGTTGTTTGCGTATATTTGCAAGCCGCTTGCCTTTCCGGAAACAGCGCGTTTGGTCGCACATTTTGTCCCCGACATCAACTCCGAGCTGTCCGTGTCCGTCCAATGGGCGCCCATTAACGAGATTTTTTCGGTTTCCGTGGCTTTAGATTATAGGCTCAGAACATTCAAGAATCAAACCCTGACTTGAAGCTCCAGAGCTTCAGCTTTCAACCTTGGTTTCATGAATAACACTGGCGCATGACCGTCACTGGCACATGCCCGTTGAAATAGGAAAACAAGCAAGATCTCCACGCTGATCCTGAACTTCCTGGGACTGGTTTAGACTCGTCGGCAGCCAACGCGCTAGCGAAATCAGATTCTCATAAAAGAAGCCAGCCGCAAGGTTTTTTTTCAAGGCAACCGAGTGATATCAGGTCATCCCGACGGTTAGACTCTCAATAATGTCGCACATCAAAACTAGTTTTCTTCTGATGTTGTGTTTTACAAGTGTCAAATCGCGTCAAATCATTCGTCGCTACTCTCGGCCTCAGGGTTGGCCTATGGCTGTCAGTAAATATGAAATGGAGCGGTGCACGAGTTGACCGTACCTTGTGTCCGCCTAACTCGGTCTCCAGCCCGTTGAACGGGTATTCGCGCGGTATTGCGGGGCGGTCTGGGACGAGGAACGCGCGCATGAACAGACCGGCTGCCACGAAGCACCCCGCGACGATGCCGAACTGGCGCAGCGCGATATGTGGCGGCGTGACAGGAATGTCGGGCCCCCACATCGAGTTTATCTCTTCATGGTGGTGAATCTGGGTCGGAATGAGGAACTGTGGGAGATGCGGACGCTGAAACGCACAGTGTCGCCAAAGTTGCGCCGTAAGAGTTTATCCTGCCATCCTAGCGGGGCGCGGTATTGGGCGGAGACGTTGGGGAGTTCTGGGTAGTCGCCGAGCTGGGGATTGGGCTCCTTTGCGTACTGGCGGACGAGTGCGGGACGGACGCGGCGGACGAGCTCGCGACGGGCAAGAGGGATCATGGTGTGTGCGGGCGTGGGAGCGATGCAATAATATGATCGGAGCTGACAGTGAAAGGGGCTTGAATGCTCCCCAAATGGTATTGTTTGCCGAGTTGAACCTGAGCCGCTAGCGACGCCGAACGTACATACACAGTCTTTTCTTGACCTCCATGGCTGAATCCCGCACCTCACGGCGGCCGGGTCTTTCCTTTCCTTCCTTCTCGCACGGCGCACAGACCCAGGACGTCCAGGCAATCCTCATGAAGCAGCGCGCAACCCGTCGCAGATCTGGAGAGGTCCCATATCCCCTCGACTACTCTCCCGGCATGATTAATTTGTGAACCTGCTTGTTCTTCCTTGCTTGACGTTATCCAACCCATCTTGGCAGCGACAATTGGGATCAAATGTTCCTCCAAAGCTGCTTTGGAGGCCTCACAATGCACCAGTTCGATACTCCGCCCAAGCTCGTGCTTGACCTCGGGTGTGGCGGTGGTTATTGGGCAATGGAGGCTGCTAAACAGTGGCCAGTCAGTCGCGTCGCGGAACGCGAAATAAGCTGCTCCTAACATGCCCCTAGAACACGCAAGTTATCGGCTTTGACCTCAAGGTAGGATTCTCAAGACGATACTATGACCTAGCTAACCTGCGATAGAACATCCAACCCGAGCTGCTGCAGCTTGATGCATCTTTTATGAGGACTCTTGAGGACGCCGGGGAGCCCCTCAGGCCACTCCCAATTGCAAATGAGCTCGCGGCGCGCGTCCGATGGGTGCATGGCAATCTGTGAGCAAATATTCAAATATTGCCTGTCAAGTACTGAACGGTTCGTCAGTTTGGATGGCCTTCCATTTCCCTCTGAACAATTCGATTTTGTGCACATATCGGGCATTGGTCTAGGTGTGCCCGAAGACGAGGTTTGTGCAATGTTGATTTCCTAGAACAATCACTCAACGCAATATAGTGGCAATTTGTCCTCGAGGTAGAAAATAATACTCTTGAATTTGTTCGGCCTAACTTGCACATCTAGGAAGTGTCCCGAGTGATGCAGGAAAATGGGGTCTTGGAGGTACGTCTTGCGTCGTTTCCCTGCAATGACCCGCCATAGCATTGCTTTCAGATAGTAGAGGAAGATCTCATTTTCCCTTGCATCATCCCTCCTCGTCCTGTTCGCCAGTCTTTGGCACCTCTGAACCTCGACTTTATAACTCGGGAACGGAGGGATTCCTCCGCCCCACCCAGCGCCTTCTCCAGCCGAAGTTCAAACACGATGCTATCAGACCCCTGGACTGTCCCGGACAGTCCTGTGGACCACCGCGTACAAAAACGGCCCAGCCTCCCGACACTGCCAGAAACCCAGACGACTGCATCTTCGTCGCCCCGCAACTCAATACCCTTCGAGGGCGGATCCCCCGACCTCGCTAGACGCGATACCAGCCTCACCAACTACTTTCTCCAAGGTCCGGAAATTATTCCCGACCACCATCCCCAAGACCATACACGACTTAAAACTGCCTGGGACGCGATGCTCTCGCGTCGATTCCTCGCTTCCAGCGTCATCACCGTCCTTCCCTTCTACCTCTCATCCTTCTTTGAAAATGTGCAGACCCACCCCGCGCTACAGGTCTCCCTGCCCCCTAGCTCCACTGCCCCGCATTCGGGGTCAAGGAGTAGCGACGAATCTTTCGACGCCGAAACACTCTTTGACCAAAATTTCTCGACCTCGAGATTAAGCGATACTGACATGTATTCCATTAAATCCAAATCGACTGGCTCCTCCCAGCGGACGGTCCCCTTTTGGGGACGCATGCACCTTGCCAAAACGGTAAATACCGTGACGGCGTGCAAGGAAGCCATTTGGCTCGAGTATAAACGGCTATACCCCGGCGAGCTTCCGCCGGTTATACAGCAAACCGTGCGTCCCAAAGACGCGCGATTTCGCCTATTAAAACACTTGCCTCGCGAGGCGTTTGAAACGGACTGGACGAGCTGGGAACAGTAAGTTTGTGCTTTGTCTAGTGGTGACCTGGAACTTAACTGGGAACAGCGACATGGCCGACCGAATATCGATGCGCGGACGCGTCAGTTCGGAGTTTAACTGGACAGAGCCTGACTCCTCGCCCGACTGGCGGGTCTGGCGGAACCGCATGTCTTCCCACCGCGACGAGGCATTGGGAGGGCGGCCCCAACCCTCGTCGTCGGATCTGTGCCGTTCTCTGCGCGCATTTGTCGGCTGGAAGCCCGTGGCTTCCTGACCCAGCGCTACCACTTGCCTATTATTTCCCGGAACCTGTAGGACCACCACCAGCACATATTCTTTACATTATGCAATATACTGTATTTTTCGCGGAAGGGTTCCGAATTAGGCAAAGTTGGGTGACAGACTGGCACCGAGGTTCGCGTCGTCACGGTCAAAACAAAAGCGACTCTCGACCAACCCAGAACCACAATGTCCGACACTGAAAAAGAGCCAACCAAGCCCGCTGCCGCTGCTTCTGCGGACAAGAAGCCCGCGGTGTCGTCCGCAGAGGCCGATTTGACGAAATACAAGGTTCACACGACCTCCGCGCACAGCGCGAAAAAAAACTGACTTTCGCGGCGCAGACCGCAGCGGACATCGTGCACAATGTCATGAAGAAGCTCATCGAGCTCTCCGTCGAGGGTGCAAAGATCATTGATCTCTGCATCGAGGGCGACAAACTCATTGAGGCGGGCACCGCGGGCGTCTACAACAAGTCCGTCAAGGGCGTTAAAGTGAACAAGGGTACGGTTACAGTGACCCCCGTTTTCTGCGTCTTTTAATTCACTCTGCACAGGCCTCGCCTTCCCTACGTCCGTGTCGGTCAACAACACCGTCGCGCACTTTTCACCGCTAGCGTACGTCGGTCCCGAGCTGCTCTGAGTCCAAAAGACTCATGTTTTGCGCGCTAGTTCGGACCCCCAGTCATCGCAGGTGCTCGCGAAAGATGACATGGTCAAGCTGCACATCGGGGCGCAGATCGACGGGTTCGCCGCGATCAGCGCAGAAACCATCGTCGTCGGCGCGACGGCGGAGAACCCCGTCACGGGGCGGCGCGCGGACGTCCTCAAAGCCGCATGGCACGCCGCGGAGATTGCCATGCGCACGGTCAAGGTCGGGAACAAGAACTGGGCCGTCACGCAGGTGGTGGACAAGGTTGCGTCCGCCTGGGACTGCAAGCCCGTCGAGGGTACGCTTGCTTGCTCGCGACCGCCTCTCCGCCGTGCGGTCTGCTGATTCGCTGCCGCTGCAGGTATGCTGTCGTGCCAGCAGACGCAGAACGTCATCGACGGCAAGAAGCGCATCATCCTGAATCCCAGCGAGCAACAGAAGCGGGACTTTGAGACCGCAACGTTCGCCGAGGGCGAGGTTTACGGTATCGATGTCCTGGTCTCGTCAGGCGAGGATGGCAAGGTTCGTTTATAGCCCCTGGGTGGTTATTTCGCCGCCCTAATTCAAAGTTTCTTGTGCACAGGCCCGGATGGAAGAGGCGCGGACGACGATTTACCAGCGCGAGTCGACGGTCACGTACCAACTCAAAATGAAAAACTCGCGTGCCGTCTTTTCAGAGGTGCAGAAGAAAGCCGGCGCGTTCCCTTTCAACATCCGTTCCCTCGAGGACGAGAAGCGGTCGCGCATGGGCCTCCAAGAGGCGGTCCAGCACGGCCTGGTGAAGCCTTACGAGGTTATGTTCGTGTTCCACCGTGTCGGAGACCCGAATTCCTTTGCTGATCATTTTTTTCTGTCCAGCTACACCCCCGCCAACACCTTCGTGGCTGCATTCCACTTTACGATCGCGCTGCTGCCGGGTGGCCCGTCACTTATCACACACCCGCCGGCCTGGTACAAGCCCGAGCTGCTAAAGACCGACAAGGAGCTTGAGGATGAGGAGCTCAAGGCGCTGTTGGTGCGGAATCTGCGGGAGAACAAGAAGAGCAAGAAGAAAAAGGCAAAGACGGAGGGCGGCGCCGAGGCCGAGGCCGACGCGGAGGCGAAGGAAGAGTGAATGGAAATGTATCATCATATCGTACAACATTGCTACGTTCCCCATTGTTTTTCTTCCTGCATAACAAGCAAACAAGGTTCACGACGGACGGTGGTCGGCTTGTGGCCCAAATTCTTGCAGCGTCCGTACCACGAGGTCCACATTTTCGAGGAACGAATTGACGGTTAGACGCGCCAGCCGCACCGTGAGCGTGTCGAATGTCCTGCACCGCGGTTAGCACGCGGCTCGAAAACATCTAGCCTTCTATCGCGCACGCAATTAATACATCCTCTTCCACAGACAGCGTCCGCTTCACTGCATGCGGCTGAAGCTCCGCATCGACTTGGATCGCCTGCATCGCGATCAACGCATGCTTCGCCGACGCGAATGGAATGCGGATCGTTCTTGAATGAACGAACGAGTATCAGCCTCCGCCAGCAGTCTTGGGCGCATTAACCCACATGGTGTGCCAATCAGGGTCCGACGACATGGTTGATAGAGAAAAGCAGTATCCGCACTACGTTCGGCTTATGCGGAAGATTTGCGAACGTCGAAGGCGCCCTCAAGGACCGCGATCGTCCCACAAGTCTATCTTATTCGCCTTCGAGTACAGGCACCGAAGCGCCGTACCGTAAGGGCGCGCTCACTTGACTTGGACAGTGCTTCTTACCACTAAAACGGGATCGACATCTTATGCACACAAGAGGTATATATGTAGATTCCGCGGATAAATTGCATGAGCGCACAACATTTATTGAACAGGTAGGAGGGAGCTCCGATTGACCAGCTCGCCTCAACTCAAGAGGCGATGAACAATCGCGAATCCATAGAAGACTTGTTCTACACCCCTAAAGAACCAGAAGGATAACCAAAAGAATGCCAGCGCCAGGGTTAGGCATCATACCCGCTGAAGGACGGAGTACACGGAATAAGGATAGAGAAAGAAATTGGGTATGGCACCCGGGCGTGAGGGGTGGGTATCGTGATTATAGCAAAGCAGCGGCGACGAAGAGCGCGCTGATGGCCATGATGGGGCTCATGTGGAGAGCAGATGCGCCGCTGGTGCCGGCGCCGAGAGCACCCTGGGCCGCAGGGTCTCCGGCGGAGGATCCACCGCCAGTAACAGCAGCGCCGGCGGCCTCAACGGTGGCGTCGCCGGCAGGGGTTGTGGCGCTGGATAGAGGTCGGATGAGCAAGACAGAAAATTACAGAGGGCAGGAGGACGCACACAACGGCGGTAGCAGAGGCAGAAGTTGCAGAAGAGGCGAGGCAGGCGGTGGAGCCGGCAGCAACGGTAACCTGAGCATTCCACGGTAAGCATGGCTCGGGAAACAAAACGTGCGGGCTCACGTTGCCGGACCATGCTTCATCACCGTTGGCATCTTCCAGCGAGAACAACAGCTCAGTCCCGGTCTTGAAGGCAGGGCCAGGAGTCCAGGTCATGGAGGTGCCGTCGTGGTCTCCGAGGTCGGCGCTGTAACAGGAAGAATTAGCTGCGCTGCAAAAAGACCCCTTTGACAAAGGACTTGCAGAATATCGCCACACGGGTCTTGGGGGCTCACGATGAGGAGGTTGTAGGGCCCCTTGGTGCTGTCCCAGGTGACTTGTACGGGGGAGCACTAGGGAGAATTCAGAGACGGCCGTAGGCAATGTGGCGGGTATTTACTTCGGTAACCTTGGGGGTATTGATGTTGAAGGCAGCGACGCCATTGAGAGCGGGGGCAGCAAAGAGCGCGAGGGTAATGAGTGTGGCGAACATGTTATCGCAAGTGGAGGGTCGGGGGAGGAGGAGGAGGGTCGTCGAGGGTGGACGTCGAGGTAGAAAAGAAGAGGGAGTCTGAGTGATTGTGACTGTCACACCCGCTCAAGTGAGTGCAAATAGTGTTGTTTGGTTGCGCCGAGCTACCCTCCTGGACACGAATCAAAGCCAGATTATATACGGACCCCTAAGTACTACACGTTGTTACCGCCCCTCCTACAGCTTGGCCAACTGGCCCTTGAACGAGGCAAGGCTCGTCCGTTTTGAGATTCTGGTCCGCGTTGGCTTGTCAACCACCTGTCCATATCTGGAACATATCACTCACCCAGAATGCTCAACCGCAGACGGTGTCTTTTTTGGCCCTTCCACCGCCACCCGCTCGTCCACAGGCACATAATCCCGCTTTTCAGCCCCAACGTAGATCTCCCAAGACATACCTTAGCTACCGCATCATAATTTCCATGCAGCTCACCTGTCTGGGCCGCCAGATCTTAACACCCCCTGTCTGGAGCATCATCTGTGTTGCATGGTCGCATCAATGATACTTTATGACTTGGAACAGTTTAGAACTCGCCTGCCGCCAGTGTGCAAGCCAGCCCACCACGCGCGGAACAGCAAACAGCACGGGGAAATAGTCATTCGGGAATCCTATAAAAGGCCTTTAGCACGCGTCGAGCACGGAACAATATATGCACGCACCCATCGCGCGGTAAATCAACCCGCTGAAAACATGTTTCTTCAGCGGCGAATAAAGAAAAACAAACGACACGAATTTACCTCCTGTAAAACATGAGGAGCACGCAACCTCCGGTTATTTAGATGACGCACCAGAAATCAACATTCGGTGCCAGTTTGCGCGAAATGAAATAATCGTCCTTCATTGCCGCATCGTGGAGGGCCATCGCCGTCTCGAGCAACTCATCTTTCCCAGTGCTTGACTATCTGTTAGCGCCCGTCAAACAGCATGCCATGAACGGCGCCCACATTTTGAAAACTTCATCGGCGGTCTTGCGGACAATGAAAGACCGTGGGTCCGACTATTTTCGGCCGTTAGAAGCCTACGCGTTCACGAAGGAAGAAACTTACCGTCTTATAAACGCTGCAACAAAATAAGTAAGGTTGTTTTGAACTTTAGAACGCACACACCGATGTCCGAACCCAGACAAGACCTTCTCCCGCTTCTTCACTGCTTCGAGGAAAGCCGGAACGTTTTCCGGTCTACAAAATGTTAGAACGGAGAAAAATGTGTCGGCCTTCGTACTCACTTGCCAATGGAAATCAGCATGCGAATTACGGCTTCGTTGGCACCACCTGCGGAATAATTGAAGTTCGTTGGATCAATGCGGCTGGGTAAAATTACCGTGTAGCGGCCCACTAGAAGACGGGATACATTAAATCGAAAAAGATAACGCTCCATAGAAGACTCACTATAACGAAGCACAACCCGCCCTACGCAGACGAATCAGACCTGCAATTGAAAGAAGAAAGAAAGCCTTACGCGACAGCGGAATACGGATCCACCAACGACGAACCGACCTGCAGCACAGAGGTACTCGACGCATTCATCTCGTGGTCCGCATGCAACAGGAACAGCACGTCCAACGCCTTCTCCAACACGGGATTAGGGACGAAGTTCTCTTGCCCGAGATAATCCATTTGATACAAGAAACTGCCAGGAAGGTCGCGTTTAATAAGAGAAGAATGGGTTTAAGCCAGACGTACGAGCCGGTATAGCTGAGGCCCGTGGGCGGGGTGACGAATTCTCGGCCTTGGCGGACGCGATAGGCCATCCTATGCAAAATTCAAAACATGATCGTTAAGTGATGTGGCGAGCACGAACGCCGCGAGAGTAGTGGCCTTCCCGATAAGCCTGTATATCTGCTTATCCATTACAGCCAGTGAAGCTTGGTCACCCCGGGTGAATAAATTCTGGCCTGTACATTCATCGCTCAGGTTCACTGTCATGTTCGGGAAATTTTCGGCGGGAACAGACCCTGAAGAGACGGGTTGGCTTCGCTATAATACGAGCCGAGATACGCCAACGCGCTGGTGAGGATTGCCATTGGGTGCGCGTCATAACTGGCCCATTTATTCTGTCAGAAAATGAGAGACTGGGCGTCCCATTTGACTCGCCGGAAACTCCTGAAGAATTGCTCCGCGTCGGCATGTATCACGCTATGGTGGGAGACCTCGTCTTGGAAAACTTGAAATTGCTATCATTATTGGCGCGTCATTACCAACAGCACTTGGAGCACAAAACGCAAACCTTCTTCGTGGGCAAGGACCCGTAGATGAGGAGGTAAGCTGCACGTAAATGAGCCCATACACCGTGGCTCCAATAATTTAACACCGACCAGTTTCAAGATGCGATGAATGAAGCGCGAGCTGTTCGATAGGATAGCCTCTGCATCAAACGCGTCGACTTCGAGCAATCCAACGGCGTCCAGCATATCAGCGCACCTATACCGCAGCACACCCGCCTCCCCGTCGATATACGTGATCTCGCTCCGCAACACCGCGGTATTCAAGAACCCCTTGTCCGAAACGCGCAGTCCCTTCTCCGTCTCGTTCTCCTCCCGCTCGCCCGCCGCGCGCGGAGCTTTGATCGCCTTGAAGTCAGTCGCGGAGATGGAATTCTCTACGATGCTGGCACATAGAACGGGTTGGAATCGAGGTCGTGGATAGAGGGCCGAACCTACGGAACGCTATAAGTCTTGCCAGTGCGGTTATCGCGCACAGTGAGGGAGTTGTTTGTGTCAGTCTTGCCCATGATGAAGGGAGTGGAAGAGGTGTGAACTGGCTGGATATGGGTGTCGCCGGTGCGGTAAAGACTTATAAAAAGCGAAAGGTAAGGGAACGGCCGGTGGCGAATCACGGTCTCGAATTGGGATAATCACATGCGGACGGACGCGTCGAACGTGTTTGATGCGGCGGGGCCCGGCACAGCAGAATATCGGAAGGATAGGAATGATGGCGGACTCCGGAGTCCGCCGGACTGTCCGCCAGCTTATTTTAGCTAATGCTACGCCAATACACCGCTTCGTGTCCTGTCGAGCATATAGGCTAGAAGCTACAGTGTCAACCCACATAACTATACACTCTGCTTGCACATTGAGTGAAAAATAAATCACTTTTCGTTCAGGGACTTTCCTTCAGTCTCGTGCCCTGCAGACATTGAGCTTCAGGGCTTCCACTTAAGGCAATACCCTGCAGTGAAACCGGTCCAGTCATTGTTGTCCAGGTATTGACATTCACAATATATCCTGGAGAGGTACTACTCCAGCATTTCCTCTTCAGTAAATCTTCTTCAGAGACTCAGGATAACTGGAAGGTCTTCAATCAATTCCGTTCACAGAGTTGCACTCTCGATAATAAGGGAAAGAAGAAAGAGATGGAATCTGTGGGACCATAGCCAGAGATAACCAGAGACAGTTAAAAGGCTTTAGGGTAGGGAGAAAGAATATGTAACAGGGAGGACTTGGTGAAATCCAAGCAAAAGGCAGAAGAACAAAAAGGACCCTAGAGGAGGGTTGAACCAGATGAAAGACATACCTCATTACTCAATCCTCATGAAATGTGCACTGAAACCAACTACACCAAGAAGGAATGCAGAGTGTCAGAATTTTACTCTATATAGGTAACCCTGATAAATTTTGGAAATAGCAGGCCTGTTTTGCTTGGATTCAGCTCTATCCAGCCGAAAAAAATTACTGCATGGTTCAGGAGCCTTATGGGGAGCACAAGCATCACAGAATGGGTCAAATAAACCTTGATTAATCGATTCACAGCGCAGAAATTCCAGCAGAGAAAATATCAAGGGAATACGTATGATACAGTACACGTTGGGAACTTTGCTCAAGTAGATGTGTTGAAGGAATATCACTTGAGCAATTGTGTTGAAGGAATATAACTAAAGCAACTGTCCAGAAGAAAATACAGTTAAGGGAAGTTCATGGACCAATTCAAGTTCACATCCAATTGTGAAGAGGTTTATGTGCACTGAGTTCCCTTCACATGAAGTCCTGAAGGATTTGTCCGGCGGACTGTCCGCCGGACTCCGGATTGTCCGCCATCATTCCTATACTTCCTACCCTCTCCGGCACAGACAATCCAGGACAATCCAAAGTTAAAGCATTATATTCGTAACTAGAAGTCGTAAAAGGCTACAAGTCCGTTTCTCTAAAAGCCCGCTCGTATAGGTCGTAAATATTATGGTCGAATAAATACTCAATTATTAGTGAATTCTATGCTGTTGGAGAGCGAGGTGCGCGGCTTTGGCCTTGAGGTTGGAACATCAACCGTGGAAAGAGGTCCACCATCGAGCGATTGTCGAGAGCGGATCGCTGGTTTATAAGGGGGTGCGGATTCTTCCAAGTATGAATCGAGATCCAAGTTTTCGCTCTCGTTCTGATTATCGCGGAAAGGGTTCAACTCGAAGTTGGATCTTGGAACAGGGCTATCGAGAAAGCGCGAGGGCCCGGGGCCGGGGGAGAGAGGATCGCCTTTCGGCGATGCGCCGGGGAGGAACGAATGGGGTGGGGCAGAATCATAATCGACCAAGTGTTTGGTTACGGCGTTGCCAGTCGTATAACTCCTGAGGTCGTTGATCGACGACGAAGGGGAAGGTGGAATGGGACTCGGGGAGAGGGGATCGGGCAGCTTGATGAGTCCAACGCTATCTCTGTAGAGGTTGGTGCCTTCAAAGCCCCGAGACGACCGTGCAGAAAAGTTCTCCGATTGGGGAACAGACGAGCGGCGGTGGCTAACAATAATTAGTATGCTGCAGGTCTCCAGTAGGTAACTTACTTGTTCGGCCTGACGTGCATGAGCCGCTCTCGCTCGAACTCCGCCCATCGTTTCATCACAATATGTTCGGCATTAAACTCTCCTTCCTTGTCCCCAGTGTGCGTCGTATCCCCAGAAACCTTGCGAGTCTGACCCCATGAAAAGTCATCAAAGTGCCAGAATGCGTACGCAGGTAGGACGCCGTTCCAAATTGGTAGACTAATTAGGTAGACCAGCATCCACCACACATACGACACTTTGGTGGATGTGATGACGATGAGTACGGCTGGGAGTCCGAGAATGAGGGCGAGGAGGACAAGCGGGATGGTGTTGTTGGAACCTCCGGGGATGATAGAGCTGATGATTAGATAGAGCGTGAAAGAGATGGCCGCTGGCAGGACGAGGGTTCCAGCCAGTTCGACCCCCACCATGAACTGCATGGAGAAACAAAAGGTTCCGCACGATTCGCGGACGAGGACCAGTTCGAAAAGATTGTGGACTGTCGAGTTTATCCATCGTCGACGCTGGGAAAGTAATACACTGAAGCTGTCTGGCACGATGGTCTTGCAAATGGCTTGTTGGCAAAATATGTTCTTGCGCTTGGGGAAAGCCTTGAGCATGAGTGTGGTGAGATACCGGTCCTCCCCGAGGAGGAGGAGATTCTTCTTGTGAAGGGTGTCCACGACGTTTTCTGCATAGTGCTCGACCACGTCGGGGTTGGCTAGGATCGGGACCCAATATCCGGAATTATCGCCCTTCGGAGCCTTAATCCGATACATGCTGAAGCAGCCGGGCAAGCAAGTGACAATTCCGAACAGCGACTCAAACGCTTTCGTGAGATGATGGGAGATATAGTACTCGAAAACTTTCAGCCATCAGTAAAGGGCACTCAGAATGCAAGGCAGTGCATACCTTGGATCATCGTCACCCAGCTATCTGCTTTGTTCGCCACCTTGGTTTCGCCGCACAGACCCATGATTTCGGGGTCGTGAACCATGCACGCAACCATCCGCGACAGCGAATCCGGAAAGGCTTTGGTGTCCGCGTCGACGCAGAGCACGAGCTCATACCGGTCAGGACTCACGCCCGTAATACTCCACAGCGAATTGAAGAATTCGTACTCGAGGGTAGTCATCCTCTCGTCGAACATTACTTTTTGCAAGAACGCCATCAGGATCATCTGGCTATCGCGCTTCCCTCGGTTCCCCGGTTTGGCATCCCCTGCCTCGAGTGGATTGCCACATTTGGCGACAACGATCATGGGGACACGCTGCTGCTTTGAAACCTCGACTGTAGATTCGTCATAGTCGTAAAAGCCGGCAAATACTTTGGCCATATTGTGTTGTTTGTGGCCATCGGCGATTGCAAGATAGGACTGGGCCTGCACGCTGTTGAAATTGGTGCCGGTGATAGAGTCTTTCATCATCGTCAGACAGATTTCTGGTGTTGTGAGTTCGTTTCCCGCTCCTTTCACCATCCCGTCTGAAATGATCAAGATCACTTTGTGAGAGTTGGGATAGTCCGTTGTCGCCAGCGAATCCAGGGTAGTGCGTAAACCTTCCTCCGACTCGGAATACGCAGTCACTAAGCAGATCGTGTGCAACAAGGGGAAATTGAAGGGCTCGTAATCGAGCGACGGTTGTGGAACGACATTGTCGACGTGATATGGAGTCGGGTTTCGAGGCATGGATTGTGCGACTAAGGAAGCCGATATTGGTCTTCGCCGATGGCCGGCTAAGGACGTCGTGGAATCGAGTCTTCCATATGATTGAGGAAGCGCTGGAGTAAAGCGCGACTGCACGGGTAAGAAAGAATGCCTACTCCTAGGCTTGGCGACACCATTCTTGCCAACATCCGGTCGATAACTGCTCGGTGCTGGGCGGTAAATCCCATCTGACCACTCTTCAATCTCGGTGGCACGCCTCTTGTGCTCTGCACGGGTCTCGGCAGGGAAGTTACCGATCCTTCGGGAGAAAAACCACTGGAAAATAACCGCCATTGCGAATCGGAGAGCAACGACACCGACAATGACAACAAGGGAGGCGTATAACACCACCTCAGACGCGACACACCCGATCGTGGAGGTGTCCAGGAAGCCGACCGTGATGATATCCTGGAGGCAATGGCCTAGGGTTCGTAAATTTTGGCGGTACAGTGTCATAGTGAGATCTCTGTGGCTGTATTCACCGCCAGAAATCTTCATCTCGTCGAAAATGGAGGGGTAGCTAACTTCCGAGGTGTTCAGCCATGCTAGCAGCTCAAGGTCGAGCACATATCTGGTCGCATTTGAGCGGAACGGCTCGAAAACAAGAAAAATCGACTGACAATTCAAACACAGCCAGATTACGACTGGTATTGCGCACGTCTGACCACGTGTAATAAACTTGACCCTGCGGTTTCATTGTGGTCAAGTCCGACCGGGCAGCAGAAGATGTGTGGCAATTAGTCGAGCTCGCATACCCGGTGACGTTCGGATTGTTGGTTCCGTATCGACTTCTGACGTTACAAGGAAAATACCATTCAAGGTAATCTCCACTCGCGATAATGTCGGAATTCGATGGCTTTGTGATAAGACCCAGACAGTTTTCGTTGACCGTCTGGAAGAGGAAACTAGCGTCGTTTCCCCCGAGATCCCAACCACCGGTGGTGAGCGGATTAGTGTTCCCGTCGAACACCCCGGTCGCTGGGTGCTTAAAAGCCGAGAAATCATAGTCGTAGCCATTAATAACGACTGAGGATGCCCCAATGTCAGTGCCGTGAAATGCATTTGCGGGCGTCCCACACACGGCCTCTGTAAACCCAAACGTGAAGAAGCCCACAACTGCCATTTCGAACAGGATGACAGCCACGAGCCCGATTTTCTCTCTCCATGCACGCTGCTGTTCGGGGGTGCGAAGACCTGAGAGGCTTGTGAGATCCCATACATCTGAGAAGAATAAGCTACATACCACATGCTTTCATTGCAGAAACAGGTATGAAGCAGGTCAATAGATAGCAGTAAAGCATCCACGGTCCCTTAGGACCTGGAACGTAGTCTCCCAGACACCCTGGGCGTTTGAGCGGAGCAGTAGGATTCAGTGGAACGGCCTCCAGGTCGCGGCGTTTCCGACGTAAAGTAGCAGCGCGCTTGAAAATGGCCAAACCCGACTCGCGAGTATCCAACTCCAAGTCTGGCTCTCGACCGAGGATAGATTTCCCCCGTCTAAGGTTGTTTTGGGCCGTTGGAAGGGGTCGAAAGCCATGCGAAACCATCGGCAGAAATTCTGCCTCGCCTTCTTCCTCCTCCTCCAACTGCGCGACTCGACTTCGGTAGTGCCATTGCCTGTGCCCCGGACCAATTCGTTCGCGTTCAGGACGGACAAGAGACTTCTTCCGAGTTATGTTACTCCCACCGTCCGCCTCAGCATCAAGAGGAAGGATTCGAGATACGTCCGGCTGGAACGATACAGAGGAGAACTTGCTCTGCATGACATGAGCGGACGGAGAGCGTCGGGTTACTGATTAGGAACTCTCTGCGCAGCATTCGTTTATTTTTGGAGTTCCAATTAAAGTTGAGGCGCGGCCTTGACAGGGCATCCAAGCACTGAAACAGAAGGACGAACGTGGGCATTATTAATTCCTGCGAGTACGATTCAACTTTCAAGGACCAGGCGGCTCAAGTCGGAGGAGGCGGCTTGACATATCAGTGGCTGTGTGATTCCGCATCACTAGGCTGTGGGAACGGCGTGGTGATCTCGCATCAATCCTTTACGTCGATGGCCTTTTCGAAGGGATTCGCTCTCTTGTCCTTCGTTTTCATCCTACATCTCGCCGGAATCTACCTCTTCACCAGCGGCTTCCTGTTAACACGTCTCTCTCTCCCGGATTTTACACAATGCCCGGACGAGACTTGCATGCTCGCACCGACCCATAAACGTGCCATCCTCATAGTTATTGACGCTCTCCGATTCGACTTTGTCTCTCCGGCACCTCCCATTCCCGCTTCCCCATTCCACCATAATATTTTGACCCTTCCACGTGAACTCACAGCCGCTAATCCGCGAAACTCCTTCTTGTTCAATGCATACTCGGACCCGCCTACTGCTACCCTCCAGCGAATTAAAGCATTGACCACGGGGTCATTACCGACGTTTGTCGATATTGGAAACAACTTCGGTGGATCGTCAATTGCTGAAGACTCCATCATGGAACAGCTCAATCTTGCGGGAAAACGGGTGCGCATTTCTCGGTACGGGTCGAATAGTTCAGGCATTTACTGACTTCAGGCTGCGTTCATGGGAGATGACACTTGGATGTCTGTGTTTCCCGACTCGTTTCAGCGAAACATGTCGTTTCCGTATGATTCCTTCAACGTAGAGGATCTGCACACCGTGGACGAAGGTGTTATCAGACACCTATTCCCACTGCTTGAAGACGCAGCCCAACCATTTGATTTCCTCGTCGGCCACTTTCTGGGCGTGGACCACGTCGGGCACAGAGTGGGCCCCGACCACCCGAGTATGAAGGACAAGCTTCAGCAGATGAATACGATTCTAAAACGTGTCGTTGATCTGCTCGACCGCGACACCCTGCTTGTTGTACTCGGGGACCATGGTATGGACCGCTCTGGCGACCATGGTGGTGATGGCACCTTGGAAACGTCGTCCGCGATGTGGATATACAGCAAGGGTCCCGAATTATCCATCGACCCTTTTTCCATCCCCTCTGGTCTTCTTCAGTACAGCACATTCCCAAAGGCTCCGACGTCACACCGCTCAATTCAGCAAATTGATATCGTGCCCAGTCTTTCCCTCCTTCTCGGTCTTCCCATCCCTTTCAACAATCTCGGAACTGTCATCCCAGAATTATTCTGGCGTGACCGACAAGGCGCCGGCCTAGCCAACGCTCTCAGGATCAATGTCGCGCAAATTAAGGGCTATCTCGACGCATATCGAGCTAGCTCATCCGGCGGAGAGCTTGACGATGCCTGGCAGAGTTTGGCATCTGCATGGACAGCCACTCAAGCCAGCACATTAACCGTCGAACAGAACCTCATCGTCATGTCCAATTATACGCGCGTTGCGCTCGCGGCATGCAGATCGATCTGGGCGCAGTTCAACGCATTCTTAATGGGTGTTGGCTTAGCGCTACTCGGCATCGGTGTCATCGCGACGTGGGCCACATATTCAGGTCTATCCTTAGCCGGGGATAACTGGGACGAATTGCTTAGCGAGAAACTCCAGAATTATGTCCGCGGTGCCGCCGTTGGGTCTGTGGTGGGATTGGTCGCATATATGGGACTTGGATCGTTCTTACCAGGCATGGATGCCTTGGACTGCATCCTCTTCTCCGCGCCATTCGTCGCCTGCATCGTCATGATTGCCTCTTCGCCTCTATCAATCTCTCTCACATCAATCCCCGTTCCCCTCATCCTCCACGCCCTCGCTTTCTTTTCCAACTCATTTACCTTTTGGGAAGACCGTTTGGTTCCTTTCCTCATAATGACTTCCATCACACCATCTGTGCTCAAGGGCTTCACGGCGCCGTCCTCGAGACTCCGATGGCGCATCCTCGGCTTTTCTGCCCTCTTCGCCGTTTGTGTGCGTGCCATGTCGATGAGCACCGTATGCAGAGAAGAGCAGCAGCCATACTGTCACGTAACCTTCTACGCATCGTCTTCCTTACCATCTCCTCCTCTCCCCGTTCTGTACCTCGCCGTACCAACAGCTTTAGTCCTACCCTGGGTGCTCCGCCGCTTCCTCAAAATCTCCCGATCACACGTGGGGCTCGCAAAAATGTTCCTGCCGTGGATCCTCATGCCCACTCTCGTGGCGGGCGCCGGATATTGGCTGCTGGAATGGGCCGACTCTGCAGGCGTCTTGGGAGGCGAATGGACTCCAATTCTGCGCCTGGCCCGGACATGGCTTGTCCGCTCCTTGTTCTTCTTCATCCTCGTCGCCGGCGGCTCCCTCTGGTGGACCATCCCCCTGTGCCTCGACATCGAAGCTCCCCCCGCCCAACTCGGCGAAAAGCGGCAAGTGACTGTAGTGGGCTACGCGAATGCCTTTGGCTCCTCGTACCTTCTGTTCTGGGGCATCTTCCTCGCGATGGTGTACGCGACGACGCAGCTCACAGGCCAGCTTGTCCTCGCACTGATGGCGGTTGCCCTCGTCGCGCACCTCGAGGTCGTCGACAGCATCCGCGACGTGCGCCTGCTCGAACACCTCGTCGCCTCAAAACCCTCTGCGCTCCTTAACCCCACAAAAGCCGGCCGCTCGCCCCCAATCAGATTCGGCGACATCGTCCCCGTCGCGCTCCTCGGACTGCACGCGTTCTACGGCACCGGCCACCAATCGACCATCTCCTCCATACAGTGGAAGTCGGCCTTCATGCTCACGTCGACGATGAACTTTGCAGTGTCGGCTTTTACGGTCACGCTCAACTCTATCGGCGCGCTGTTGTTAGTGGGCCTGGCGGTGCCCCTCCTCGCACTGTGGAATCGCTCTCCGCTTCCTGTCGCACCACCCACCCCAGAGAAGCCCGTAGACAAAGTCAGAGCGGATACGCAGATTCAGGGCGAGAGCATCCTCGCGGGATTGGGCGCCATGATTTATTTCGCGACCCTGCTCCTTGGCACCGCCGTTAGCGCGGCGATCCTCCGGCGACATCTCATGGTGTGGAAGGTGTTCGCGCCGCGGTTCATGCTCGCAGTTGCGGAGCTCGTCATCGTCGATGTCGGGGTGTTGATTGGATTTGGCGCGGGCGTTCAGAGGGTCGGCAAGCGGGTTGCGCACCTTTTCCGCGGTGTGGCATTTCAGCTTGCGTGATTAGAAAAGTTTCGGTATATTATGGAATCTAGTTATTGCTAGCACGCAAACGCGTCAAAATCAGTACACGCCGGGAATGATACGGTATGGTACAAGCTCCATGTATTTTTTCCAGTCCTTCCCGTATCTTGGAGCAAATAAATTAGATTAGGAAATCGGAAAGAGGGGAAAAGCTCACTTCTTCTCACAAGCTTCGTCGTCGCGTCGCTGTCTGTGGATGAGGAGGACGGCAAAGTAAGTGACGTAGAAATAGGTGATAGGGGTGGCGAAGCCGGTGGGGAACGACCATGCAAGGGCCATCAAGAGATCGCCGCTGCAGAAAATGAGGACACATATTGAGCGAAGCGAATGAATTGACATACAGATAATTCGGGTGCCTCGAACGTCCCCACCATCCGGAGGTAAGCAGTTTCGAGCCCGATTCAGTGGTGAAGAATTGCAGGTCTAGGCCTTGAGTCAAATTTTGTCACCGACATCGATGAGACAGGACGAACTTTTCGGGTTTTTCCCGTTCCTGAAGTCGTTTTTCTCCCCATTAGCGGTTCTGAAGATGTAGTACCCGACAAAATTGAAGAGGACGACGACTGCGGTCAGCGCGGGGCCGAGCACCACGGGGGTGAAGACGAGGTAGCGTGCCTGGAGGCAGTAGACGAACGGAACCCAGGCAAGATCACCGACAGACAACATGAATCCAAATCCGTCGGTGGTGATGTCCATCTGGGTAAAAATACCCGGCTACAACAAACGGGGTAAGTGGAAGTTCAAAACTAATCAACGGCGCGTCGCGTCACGAACCTCGTTGTACAAGGCATCGGCCACATACAACCCTTGGAAGAGAAGGGTGAGCCACAAGGAGTCGGTGACCTGGCTGAAACCTCCGCGACGCGTCGCCTGCTCGCAGACCATGCTGATGTCGATCAGGGTCCACAGAATTAGCCCAGGACGAAGCTCATTGAATGTTTTGAGGTCAAATGATCCAATGGAGGGGTTCAGCTCGCGTCCGATGTAGAACTGGTCGATGATTTCCCATTAGCGGGGTGTGTGAAAAAAGTGAAAGAAAGGTGTAACGAACGTCGTAGATGGGGTTACCGCTGTTGCCACCGAGGGCGAGAATGGCACCCGGACGGAAGGATGCTGCGTAACAGGCGACGCCCTGCACGATGGACATGATCACCGCCGCAGTGATGAAGCCGACGAATTTTTCGTAAAGGAATGTAAAAGACGCGGGACCATAGCGATAAATTGCGCCGGAGGTGAGACCCAAAGCAAGAAGAAAGGTCGAGAATGCTGTGTGGCCGAATTCAGCGCATGTTTTCCCGTCTGGTTCAAAAATACGGTGCATCGTACCATTAATTTTGTAGACCTTTTTGCCGCCGGTGCGTAGAGTGGTGCCCTCGACGCGGTCGCCGGGAAGGATTGCCCATGCTGCGATGCAGAATGCGTACCAGCCGAGGTACATCAGGGCCGCCTGGGTGTCCCAAAGACCTTTCCACCATGCGGGATCCGAGAGCGCGAGAGAGATGCGCGCAGGCACCAGGGCCGGGGGACAACCACCGGAGTGCTCGGAGCAGCCGAAATACAGGGCATATGTAGTGAGAGGGACGCCGAGAGAGATGAGGAAGGCCCCCGGAGGGCCGAGAAATTCGTAGGTAGTTGTGCGGGGATTGAGCTCGTTCGCGGCTATGAATGCGACATAAACAGTCAGCAAAGGATTAAGTGTCGATGTCAGAAGAAATCCAGGAACATACCGTTTGCCTTTGCAGAGCCCGAGGCAGGCTGCTTAGTCGACATGAGGGCAAGGATCAAAGTTCTCGAGCCCAAATTGGGAAGTGCTTGGTTGATTGAATCAACGAATCTCTTTCCTTGGACTTCCCCAACTCCGCAACTATCTTTGACTTCACGGTGATTTCTATGTGCCCCTTCAGACCCGGAGCTCTTTGGATCATGATCATCACGGCCCCGGGAAGGGCCCCCTAATAGTACTACATCGCTCCTGTGTCTTGCTCTCATGCCCCACCTTCCCAACGACCCACTTGCTGCCCAGCTAAATGACCTTGCCATCGCAAACCAGGACGGCTTGCTCAATGACGATGAATATCGACTCTTGCGACAAAATCTCTTCGAGCGGTACTCTGGGGGAGTTGAGATTGTGTCTGTGAGCACCACACCTGCGCTCAAGCCGGCACCAGGTAGTCTTGCTTCCCTGCGTATCTTGTCTTGCGGCTTAACAACTATGTAGTACCTCGGCGGAAGCATGTAGAGCTGGTGGAACAGCCCTCCCCTAGATCCCACCTCAGTCCTCCTCGGTCCAAGATTTCCGGAGTCGCTGACTTTCTGCGACGGGCTGCTGGACGGAGACCGTCGTCCCCGTCCCCTCCGCCGAATGTAATTAAGCTCAGTCTGATTCCACGGATGTTCTCCAAGAAATCCGAGGATTCCTCATCCTCTGATACCGACTCGTCGGGGCGAACGAGTTCGTCCCCTAGCGAGCACACTCCTAAATCCAAGCCCCGATCCCTGGCCCCCGCCTCCCCAACGCGCGCTAAGACCGACCCCATCTCGCCTATGCGTGCTAATTTCGAAGCAACGCCCACATCACCATCAAGATCTGCGTTCGCCATCTCCCCCGTCCCCGTCGCTGGTCCGTCCAAGTACGACGTGATCCCAGGCGGCAGTAATGACATCTTCGACGACGACAACCTCCAAACGTCCGACGCCATCCGCAAAGTCATTGCTGCTGTCGAGACAGAGGGCCGGCGCCTCGTCACGGCGTTCAACGACCTCGAAACGAGCGCGATAATACGGTACAGGCAGGAACACCCTCAGCGGCAGCCCGCGCGACGAGCCGCCATCTCCCCGGTCCCATCCACTAGCGGCGGCGTACACGCCCCCACCTCGCGCTCGCGCTCGAACTCACAGCGACAGAACCTCAACACACTCTCCCCCGACACCCAGTCCGTGCGCTCGAACAGCTCCCTGCGCACGACAAAGTCCACCGCCTCCCTCTTTGCGTCCTCACCGCCGCCCGCGTTCTCCCAGTCTACGCCGCCGTCCTCCGGCGCTGGTTGGCTCTCTCCGAAGCGCCTCCCCTCCCTCCGGCGCAAAACCTCCGCCTCCTCTCTCGCCTCGCAGGGCGCCCCCTCCTTCCTCAGCGTCAGCCGCGCTGCCGCTACCCCTTCCCCCAACCACAAACCAAACCTAAGCCGGAGCAGCTCCATGTCGCACTCCACCGGGCACCTCCCCTTGCCCGTCCCCGCACACGGCGGCAGCGGGAGTGGGAGCGGGAGCACGATGATGGAGCTGCTTGCGTCGGGTGACCCCGTGGGCGAGGGCGGCGAGGAGTTGGCCGAAGTGCGCAGGCGGCGCGCGGAGATGGTGGGCCGGTGCGAGGCGCGGCTGGAGTATCTCCGCGCGAAGCTCAAGGGAGCGGAGATCCACGAGAAGCTGCTTAAAAAATGATTCACGTTTTCCCTGAGTCGTCTTTTCTTTATTTCCTCATTTATGGGTATGCTATGCTATGGTCGTGCATACTAATAGAGCAGCGCTTTGCCACACATACGTCGGATACGCTCGCTGACCTCTAGACGCAATTTTGGATTCGGGATGCATGTATGTATTTTACTTTACGCGCTGTACAAACGGGATTCGCGCCAGGCGAAAAATAATTGTATCTATCATGATTTGCAGAAGACTTTGCGAAGCGGGATGTCCTCCAACAATGTTCATTGCGGATGGCCACGCGATGAGGTCAGGCGGGCGAGGATGTGGAGGATCACTTGCTGGAGAACGACGGAGGTATAGGTATGATGGCATAGTATGCCATAGTATGCCATAGGATTGATGGCGTAGAGTGCACGTGGGCGGTTTCTCTTGAGCGAATATCCTCGGTGGGTCTCTGTACATATCTATCGAACTGAAGCACCTCAATGAATACCTCCAATCAACGATGACTTATCCCAAGCTTTCACTTCAGCAAGACACCACAACAGATTCCCGAGGCGCTTGGCGCAATTCCCTTTGTGTTTCCCTTCACACAATCCATCATTGAATCCTGTTCAGCTCTTGCTTCAAGGTGTTCAATGATCTGCTTGCTTACGCTGTATCCTCTCAGGCCTCGCTTTACCTCCCTTACTGCACGGATACTCTAAGCGAATTCATTGGGCCTTTTGTTCTTGCCTATCATCTAAGTGGTGTCTTTACATCTATCGGCCGGACATACAATCTGCCCTCATTCTCCCAACTGCTCAGCGCAAACCTTGGAAGTAATCCGTAAGTTGACAGGACCAACATAGTCAAATCTCGTCAAACTCTCTCAAACGGCGGTGATTTTTTCCTCCATCATCTATGTCCGCGTCGGAGGACCTGTCCGACGAAATTTGTCCAGGATGCAACACTTACAGACTCACCCGCCCTATTAAATGTACCGGATACTATAATTCCAGAAACAAGGACCGGTGGTATCAGAAGGTACTCGCTTTTTATCGCTTTTCTGTTAACTGTGATACTCAACTGTACCAAATTTAGTGCTCCAGCAATGACTTTACTGTCAACGCTGAGTGCAAGAAGTTCATATTTAACGACGAAGTGCAGCGTGCATACGAGACTGGGGCTTTTGACAATGGGAGATCTTCACCGGCCACCGCTCCTCCCCTAGTGCGCGTGCCTTCTTCATCTCCCCCCTTTTCCCCGAGCTCGCGTCGGCCTACAACACCTTGCGCCAACTCTTGTACGCGTCATGTGTCCAGGCTTTTTGCAAAGCTTGTTGCCGAGCTTCTCCGACGCGTTGCACAGCCCCAGATCACAACGTTGCTGACGTCGTACCTATCAACTCCTTTACCTTGGGCACTCCGGGCTCTAGGGCAGTACTTCCCTTGCCAGCCTTTGGCGGTGTTGCCTCCAGCAGCGCTGCTCTGGCCGGTCTTCTTTCCCACCGGCAAACTGAGGTCTCTGGCCATGTCACACCCACCCAGGCACCTATCCGGCCCGTTAAAGCCTACGCTCATCCCATTGACCCTGCCTACGGGTTCAAACTAGCTACCGGGGAATTCCAGATACACAATCCCACCAATCAGCTTGCCGCATACAAAAAGGCCAACTCCCACATGCTCGACGTGCATTGGTGGGCGACGGTACGTACATTGTTGGCTCTTGGTTCCGTTCTCTTATACAACGCACTTAACAGAACGAAGATCCCGCCGAAGTCTTCCGGGTCTCTGCTGTCAACTTTCCTTTCTTTCATCCCAAGGATTCGACCGCCATTGTTTCCTTCGTTTCCGATGACGCCAAAATTAATAACTTCTCTTACTGGGATGGTGGCCGATGGCTTCGGACAGATGTCCCTGTACCTGTTAAGCCCAATACCGCTCTTTATCTCAGGGCCTCTAATGTCACTGTTTGCGTGGATGGACCAACCCTCAAACGCAAGATATCCTTACCTATTCTCGACGATAGTCCTTCCCCCCAGCGTACTAGAATTGAACGGTGTGTTCATCCCGTTCACCTGACAACAAACTAAAATCATCCTTCGTTTCCAGGCCGCCAGACATTGATCCCATTTTCTACGCCGAAGCTACACCCAAAAATCCAAACGTCATGTCTGTGTTTATACCCATTATCACCCTTTTTATTTTCTCATTTTTACATTCAGTGACCTTACGGGTGACAACGAAGCAGACACATCGACATCAAAGGTCAATATCAAGACCGAGGACGACATCTTTGCAATGTCGTCGGCGTCTTCAGCGTCTTCGGCAACATCACCTAAAAAGTTCGTTTCAACTTGACTCAATGTTATGATAACTAATTGATCTCAGAAACACAAAAGCTGAATGGCCCCTGCAATATTTTTGTGACATGCATACAGGGTTTCTTGCGATACTTAAAAGTAAAGCATCTACCGCGCCGCTCAAATTTAAAGACGGTTTCGGTGAAATTACTTTTGTCAACGCAACGTATTATCAAAATTTGGCCAAATGGAACTCGCTCAGTGCAGATGAGCGAGAGGCGGCTTTTGCAAAGGGTAGGACAGCAGATGGGGAGTGGCGACATGTTGTTAAAAACAAAGGGAAGAGTAAGACGGGTTTAAATAGAGCGTAAAATATTTCCCATTTATCCACAATAATCTCTTGCAATAATTCCTCACGGTGAATCGTCTTGCCTTTTTTGCCCCTGTACAGTTCCACTACGGCAGTTTCCGGCTTGATCAGCTGTCTTCCGCTTCACAAAATTCGACTTAGCTCTTGCCAACATGACGACGCTTTTAACTGCAGAGTATCTGTGAGTCAAATCAACTTCAATACCCCTGGCTTCATTCACTATTGTTACTGACTCTTTTTCCATCCAGCAAGGAGGAAATGGGTGATGTCGCCGATGCTGGCTTGGAGTTCAAGCATCTCAAAGTACGTATTATTTATGTCTGTTGCGCAGAGCAACTCATAGAGTAAATTCATATAGCAAATCCTCCGGAGCCACAAAAATCTGAAGCAGAACGCAAAGTTGAAGTCCGAGCCAAAGTCCATTAATGCCGCCCTTCAGCAGATCCAGGATGCCAATATCAGTGTCTCCTGGGCGTTCATAATGAGTACGGAACAGGATAAATCTCGTCGAGTCGAAAACCTTCTTCGTGATTTTATCGAAAAAGACTTGATCTTCCCGCCCGTAAGTTTTCCAAGTACTATTGGCGCCAATATTTATTTACTCGGTTGAAGCGTATATCTCCGCCCAAGAACCAGGGTGCTGCTCCTTCGGACCCCAATGATCCCGGCAATAATGGCCAGCAAAAGGACGTCGACATGACAGATCCTGTCAGTGAAGAGGATAAAGATAAACGTACGCAAGCGCTGTGACCCTTTTACGTAGCGCTAAACATTTGTGCCGCAGAAAAAGCCCCTCAACGTAATAAAGCCCACGTTTGGACCGGCATCATTTCCACCTTCAATAACTTGCAAGACCCAAACACTCTTTTTTGGAAGGCGGTTGCATACGGTGCGACTCCTTGACCCTCCTTGTAATGCATATCTAATTCTCTGAAGACCCGGCCGTAGATATTTGTACCTTCGAGCCCAAAGTCATAGTCCTTAACCTCCTGGGGAAGCGCGGAGTGGGTACCCTGGAGATGATCCGTCTTGTCACTCCCATCCCATGCCAAGTTTCTCGTCCCGCTCAGAAGGATGGTCAAATGGTGGTCTCCGTCAGTCAGAAGACTACCAGAGAGCTCCCGGACCACGCCTGGACTGCTACTACGGAGACGCACCCACTTATCACCTCCCTGCTCAAAGAATATAAACCATTCGGTGCGTATCATTCCTCTATGCTTTGCAAACATCGTAGTTATAATTTCTCTAGACCCCAAACATACTCCCTCCATGTCCTTTGCGATATACTGGAGGCTACCTGGCTTCACCGTAGCTACGGAGTTTGGTCCAATTGTCATCGGTTTTTAGTCTAGTGTTTACCGCGGGGGTCCGATCGCAGTGCTCCCTTATTACGTAATTGCGGAGCTTGAATTTGCACGTGCTTCCGTCGCGCTTCTTTTCGCTAACGCCGACGACGCGTTTTCTCCCTCATTTCTTGACCAAACTCCGTTCTGTCTTTTCTAATACGCGCTCTCCGCCCCCCACATGGCATCTGGGACCAGCCAGCCCCGTAAAAACCCCGGCACTAGGACTTATAAACGAATCCCTACCACCCTCGACGCCAATCCCGACATTCCTCAGCCTCGTCCCGATGCCAATGCTTACCGTCTCGATCCTACGGCACCTAATCCACCCCCAACCACCTATACTGCTCCCGATTTTTCCCATACTCAGCCCCGGATGCGCAGTGAAAAACAGAGTATAGAAGAAAAAACTGCCGATAAATTCGCGGCCGTCGATGAACTTTTGAAAACTTGGAAATTTGACACCATTGGCGACTTCCTTTCCATCCTCTTCTACAACAAGCCCCGAGGAGACCCTGATCCCCGCGGTACAACTCACGCACACGCCGTCGCACAATTCCTACGCGGTCGGAGCAAAATCAAGATGTGCGATATCCTCCCCCTGGTCTATCACCATAAGGCCAGTTATCCAACGAAAAAATCCGCCGATTCGCACGAGAAGAAGTCTATGTTCTCCACCGCTGGTCCAGAGAACGAGATTAACCATGCCCGACCTTTTATGTCAACATGGGCAGCGCGGCTTGTTGCGAGCGAGGCACGCAAGCAAGTTGGCCGCGCGACCCGCGATGACCCGGATAGACCCGAGGAGCACTCACGATTTCGCGCTAGCTCCAATGGTCGGACGAACGCTCACGTCGTTACTTGGCCCGAGCTACTGGCGAACTTCAGCATCACGAAAATTCATGCAAAATATTGTCTCCGCCTCCCTCTCCCCATGTTTTTGACTGAGTCCATGGCCGCACCGTCCACCAAAGGAGTAATCTTCGTTCGTAAACGTCGTCCTCACCCCATGGTATGTTTTGTAGTTACATCTGCGCCGCGTCGTTCAACATTTACTGATTTATTTGAAGATTCAAGTCGGGGCCATCGCTTCATTTCTTATATCCCGAAACCGCTATGCAAATGGTGATCTTGCGATGGCTCTAGGTGTCTGGCACGTTGCCTGTAAATCGCACGTGGATGTGAAACGAGTTTATTGTCGTTTGGGCTCCGCTGTTAGCGACACCACGTCGCACAATGCCCTGAATGCCATGTCTGAGGCAGATCTTGTAGCGCTGCGGGCGGAAATCGCAGAGGCGACGGAGAGAGGTGAACGGGAGGGTTGCTTGCTGGTGGACAATGTCCAGAAGTATTGCGACGTCTATGAGGAGGGAGTTGGACGTCAGAGTCAAATGAAGGTTGGCACAGCCGGAACCTGGGTTCGCCTGGATGGATGTTCACCCGGTGCATTCCATGCCAAACCATATTACGATCAGGTCGCGAAACAGGAGCGTGCCAATCTCGAAACTGGATCGCTTTACGACAGCATTGACTGGAAACATATTAAAACAATTATTCCTTTACAGTGGGTTCGCGCTCTGGTCGAATTCGAACCAAAACTCCACCACCTGCTCCCTGAAGTCAACATCATGTTTCGTGTAACGTTGGCGATACGTCCCAGGCCACCAAACAAAATCACATCCTGCCAGCCATTGGGTACAAACTCGGAGCACTCGACGGAGACGCAGGGTATGCGACAAGCGATAAAAGATTTCGACAATCAAACCGGCATCGATTCAGACAATCCCGGGAACTTACTCTCGTGGATTCGCGGCGATGGGGCGTCGTTTGCCGCCGTACTGAATCTGATCAATTACTCGACGCCGGTTGGCACTTTCAAGAACAAGATCGGAACACCCGAGATATGGCACACAGGTGCAACGGATCTTAATTCCACGTCCGCCAATCACCACGGTCCAGCATCGTCGAGTGACCCTTCGTCACTATCGAAATGCTTCAACATTGCGGGTTTCAAGCGACCTTCGAACGTGAAGAGTTGCGATTATTACCCCACCGTACGCAACCTGTCTTTGATCTGGACGGCGAAGGTACTCGACTGCTGGCGGTAAGTAAAATATTTACCTAGGAATTCGGCTCCTTACTTACCCATTTCGCAAGTCTCCATTTTGACGTCGAAGATCTCCACGAATATTTCCAAGATCTCGCTCAGAACGACAAACTACCTACCCTAATCGATCTTATCCAAGATGCGATTCCATTGTACGACCGTTATGCAACCCAAGGCGCGATTCGAGCATCGCTTTCAGCTGCCGAGGCTACACACCCAGATCGTTTCAACAAGGTTCCTGTCGGCAGTCCATGGACCGCTCCCTCCAACGCATCCGACCGCACCTCTCCTGATCTCGATGATCTCGACCTCCCTGGTTTAGCCGATATCATAGAACCCGACACTCCGACAAACCCATCCCCTCCCAAAAAATCAGACAACGCCCCCACGGCTCACACGGAGACGGAAGGATTTACTGGCGACCGTGTTCTCCGAAACAGTCAAATATTCCTTCAGGATTTTGGCTGGTGGATTGAGTTTGGACACGCCGTCCCTGAGGGAGATATCGGGCGCGTATGGGAAATAATGAAGGTGTGTTGGACTGAATTTACTGAGAGAGACTTGCTGAACATAGCACAGATCTGGATCTTCAAATTTGCCGGCTCCTCGCACCAAAATTATGTTAACTATCTCCTTGAGGTCTATTGCATGCTTCGGTACGAAGCATCAAAAGGTCTCAGCGACGCCATTCTCGATAATTGGCTCCTCAAAATAAAGGATGAGCTCGGGCATTGTCTGCCCGCGGATCTCCATCAAGAACACTACAATAAGTGGCTCGAAGATATGATCCAGAAGCACGGCGGAGAGTTTGATAACAAGTACTACCGCCAGACCATCGCGCCCAATGTCCACCACTTCCTCCAAATGAAGAAGGAAGTTGAAACGGCATTCGAGTTCAAGCCCCGCGGCCAGACCCATACTTCCCCACACTCGCGCCCCGAGCTCCAGCTTCTCCTCACGGCGTTCAAGGAGGAAGAAGTCCACCTCTTTCGCTCTGGACGAAGTCTGGGGCATGCCGCGGTGAACCAGTTTGCGCGCGGGTGGAAGCGATTGGATGCAGGAAAATTGACCGCCTTTTTGGAAAAGTCAACGGCCCTCGGTGATTTCTTGAAGGAGATTCGACGTAGCGAGAATCCGGACGTCGATATGGACTCCGATTCATCCAGCGAAAGCGGTGACCGCTCCTCCGATATCCACGGTGACGGCTCCTCCGATGTTGAAACGGCCGACAATTCCTCCAGCATTCGAGGCGTCGACTCACCGACACCAAGCATTCCGAGCAGCGACATTAGTGCAGAGAGCTCCGAGAGTATGCACGAGCTCGCAGCGGTGGATGCAAATGAGCCGGAGGATGATGGTGAGGACTTGAGTGATGCGCACCTGTCCGCCGGCAGCGAGAACTCAGAGGCGGAGGACGAGGATGGGAAGATAGAAGGGAACGGTGAGGTGGACCCAAACGAGCCAGACGACGACGGCATTGATTTGAGTACCACACACCTCTCAACCGCGGATAGAGAGAATGGTTTGGAGGCAATGGAGGCCAAAAATGCTGCAGCAGAAGGTGAAGGAACTGACGAGGAAGAGGAGGAGGAATCGGACGAGGAGAGAGAGGAGCCAGAATCCGAGTCTGACGATGAAGAAGTTTGAAAAATTACATTCACCGCAATGATATTGTACAACGTTGAATTAATTCCGGCGTTCCCTTGGCTTATATTGCCTCCCATATTCCGCTGTGGTTTCGGCGACAGTGGGCGCCTTGCGCGGTGCTTTGCGCGGCCGCTTTTCCAGATTGGTAACGGATTGAAGTGCGAGTCGGGAGCTATGGCGCGGCGGTAACGGGATGCTTGCTGGTAGTTCATTGTCACTCCCCTCCTCCTCGCCCCCTTGTTCGTCCTCCTCCGCTTCGTGCTCATTGTCCTCTTCACCTTCATCGCCACCCTCATCTGAAACATCCGAAAGGTCAATGCGTTTACGTTTAGTTCGTTTGCGGCGAGCAGCGGCATTCTTCTTCGTCCGTGCAGCTTCGCGTTTCGCCTCGACACCGCCCCGTATTTGCGAAATGACCTCGAAGAGGGCAGCCGAATGTGTTTCGCGATGATACCAGGCCTCCACGAGCGGTTCCAAATCCCTCTGTGAGCGGATCATTAGCAGCTTGTCCAGAAGAACGGTGACGAGAGATGGGGGAAGGAACATGATACGCGGATGTTCCAAGAATCTCCCCAACCGCTGCTCGGTCACTCCAATCAGATCTCTGTATTTCTTCAGCCTCTTCTCCGCACTATCTCGCTCCTTTCGGGTCAGTTTCAATTTTTTCGGCGTGCGTGCAGGTGGTTTTGAAGCAGTAACAGGCGTCAGAGATGGAAAGTTAGGAGCAGTGTCAGGTGCCGGAAATTGGAGGGAGATGTTTGCGCGCAAGCGGCAGAGTTCGCAGGGAAGCGGTCGGTTCACGGCAATACAATCCAGAGTAGATGTTTCAATTGGAGGATTTTGATAAAGCCGATTCCAGAAGGCGTTGTAGCAGTGATTCTCGGTGATGAGCTCGGCCTTCTCCCGTGTCATCAGCTCCGAAGATGTGAGTTTTCCGACGCCCTTCTTCTTAACTTGAGGTGCGGAGGTCGAAGATAGAGCTAACAGTTCAAGATTCAGAGGGGATCTTCGTGAGGTAATGAATATTCTTACAGTTCAAGACCTTAGACGCCTGTGCAATAGAGCTCTTCTGAATTAACAACACACCGCGCCCACGCGCTCCCTCTTTTCTGCAGACTCGACCCTTCTCCTGATACGTGGTATCCGGGCTGCCAGACGATCCGACGGTGATGCTATCCAGCAGCGAAGATGCGTTGATGCCGTTCGCGAATGCAATCGTCGCCAATATAATTTGCAGCTCGGGGTCTTCGTCTATCAGCCGAATAGTCTCCTCGTTATATTCGGGCGGACAGCCGCTATGATACATGCGTGTCCGTCGCATTTTGTTGGCAGAATTCGGCTGAAGTCGCCAGATGTAGACATAGCATCGAAAGAGAGTCGCAAGAGAGTGAAAATGGAAGATGGTTTTACGCCCACTGCGGAGGAAGGGAAGAAGGTCGGGGAATTCGTAACCAGAGAGCCCGTGAGACAGTGTTTGTATTGAGAACTGAATGTCCGGACGTTCGTTGGTGCGGTGTATCATGCGAAAACGGCCGTCGAAAAAACCTAGACTCTGACAGACGGCCATCGTATCCTTGCCCGGGGTGAGCGTAGCCGAGAGACCGACAATAGAGATGGTGACAGGAAGCCTGCCTCGGAAGAATGGTCCAATGCCTCGGAAATCAACACGGAAATTAGTGCCCCATTCATTGATTAGATGAACCTCGTCGGCAGCGGCATAGAGCAGATGGGCGCGGAAGACTGAGGATTCGGAGATGACGCGCCAATCTTTCGTCTTCAAGTGCTCTGGATCGACACAAACGACCTGCCAGGTGTCGCAGTTTTTGATTTCATCCGCCAGATTGCGGCCGCTACGCCGCGCCTCGGCCAAAGACTCCCGACAATATGTGAAGCCACGAATCTTCATTCGGCCGAGTTCTCGAACCTAGAGGCCACTCTGAACACCCCCTGGAGTCAGCCTTGAGCATAAGAAACATACGAGGTTTGCCGCAAGCCCTTTGGTCGGTGTCACCACAATTCCTACGGGATTTGGACGCGTCGGGAGACCAGCGGGGTAATCTGCTCTATTGGTATTGTATTCGTTGAGAACGAGGATGGGAATATAAAAAGCGCAAGATTTTCCGTCGCCGGTTGCCGTACAGCACAAGACGTCGTCAGAGTCCAGGATAGCGGAGACGAGCTCTTCTTGTACCGGCCGCAGCCCACTTGTCCATGCTGGTACGAGCTTCTTGACGATTCTGGCGATGGTATCGCGGCCTGTACTGCTTTGCCAACGCAGATTGCGAGTCATGGTGAGTTGAGGGCGGACGGCAGGAGCAGGACGCGTCGAGGAGGAGAGAGTCGCGCTGAGTGATGGGGCACGTGGGATTTTCAAAGTCCGCAATTACATAATAAGGAAGCACTGCGATCGGACCGGCGCGGTAACTAACAGACTTCAACAAGCGAGTTCCGAGCTTGATCGTTGAAGCGTCTGTCTTTGAGAGACTAATCGGTTTTTATGATCAAGAAAAAAACGAGACTCGATGGGAGGTACAAGTCGAGGACTCCCATCGTTTACCCGTAGTGGGACCGGCCGAGGCTCTGAGGGTTCTCCTGGTGTTCCGGGAGTACGAAGATGAAGACGTACGTTACGTGCACAAATATCTTATTGAATTAAGTTAACTCATGAATACTGCAGCCCGATTATTCTCCGTCTTCACCATCATCTTCATCGTCGTCCTTTTCTGCAGATGCCCTCGCTGCCGAAGAGGAAGCTCTCGCTGCCAACAAAGACAGAGACTCCGACGACGACGAAGATGAAGATGAGACGGATAATACACCTCCTCCTCCTCCCCCTCCTCCAGCCCCACCTGCCGTTGGAGCAGGCGGAAATCGGGTTCAGCGTATCAATGAGCTCACTGTTCAGTGGCTTGTGCGCGAATATGGCGACCGTCGGCTCGTTGCAGAGATTCGTGATACTGCTTTGCCTGACAGCAAGAGAGTCCCACAGGGAATTCAAACCCTGGTGGCATGGAGCGCAGAGGTGTACTATGTCAAGGCAACCCGAGAACGTGTTCCTGTCAACGCTCTGACGGGCATTGCTGGTGGTCGCGTTATCACGAATGCCAACATTGCAGAGCTGTTTCAACGTGGTTCTGCGTGGATCAAATCGGCCTTGGTAATTCACGGCGTGGTTGAGGGCCATCGTAACAAGCGGGTCGTCGCTGAGTTCCTTAAAACTGACACTATTTGGGGCATCAACAGCTTGGAATCACATTTGGTCAAACTCGTGTCTTAAATCCTACGTATTTACCCTGTTGTGTTTTTCTATTTCTTCCTCCCAGCGGGACAAATATAATTTTGAGCAGGGAACAAGTCAAGCCAAAACTGAGCGCTATCGCTCGTGACGGCGGCGCCGATGAACGTGCCATTTGTTTGGCGTCTGTGCATGACAGACATCGAGAGGACGTCCTAATTGTGCCCTGCGTATTTTGGTTAACGTCAATAGAGGCAAGATCGGGTGAGAAACTCGTCTTGAAGAAGTGGGGCACATTGCCCCACTTGCATAGCCACGTCATATCCCGATTCGGACTGGCGAAGCTGTGCAGTAAACGATCACGTGCAGACTAGCGGGACGCGCTTGTACAAATAGGATCACACCTTGTTTGTTGATTGTTTCGCGGGTTTGCTCTTGACCACCACCTGCCACCCTCCACCTGCCACCCTTCACATGCAGTTTTGTCTAGGGTGGTTCCTCTCCCGTTAAACTATGATGGTTTAAACGTTGAAGAGTGGAGGGTTCAAGGTCGTTTTCTTTTTTTCTTTTTCTTTGGTTGCCACCACGAGGGTTCTGGCCCTCCACCTGCAAATGGATGTCCTGCTGTGTATTGCTCGTAGCGCGGGGGCACGGACCTGCACCGCACACCTGCAGTACCAGTATAGTCCTTGAGCTTTGTGGCGGCATCAACGGCGGACGCGTCAAACACGCGTCTGAGCCGGTTCTTTTTTTTTTATTTTTACCCGCGGTTGCCACCACACAACAGCAGCAGTAGACGCGCGGGCGCAACAACGAGCCCCGCGAGTCGCTACTGTTTGTTCTGTGGATGGGAACGCGTCGAAAAAACACACGTCCACCGACGCGTCCAAGACGTTCGGTTGTCGGCCCGGCGCACAGCCACGGTCACGTAACTCTCTCACCAACCACCTGGACCTTTCAAAGCAACGACGTGACGACGACGCAGCGACGAGGCGAGGAGAGGGTGGTGGCATGAGTGAGCAGGGTGTAGGGATGGGTAGGGTTGGAATCTTGGTGCGGAGCAGGTGTGTTTCTTTTGGCGATTTTCTTCTATTTTTCCCTACCCCAATTGCATTCCCTCCCTCCTCTTCTGACTCTCCCTTTTGCAGGACCACCGAAGCCCGTCCCGCGCACATCTCCTCCGTGCATGCACCTTCCGCCCCATCGCACTCACTGTGAAGTGCACACGGCGGTATTTGCTTACACCCGCGACCTGTGTGCGCGCCCGCGGGTGTGCACACCCGCGGTCCCTACCCTCGCACGTTCCACGCTGTGCCGCCCGCTGACTTGGTAAGTGTTTTCTTTCCTCTTCTCTTGTTCTTCCTACGCTGACCTGACTGCAGTAACATGGTTGTGCAACTAACACTGCTGTTGCGCAGCGGACACCCCACGTCCGCGATGCATGCCGCCGCCGCCCTCGCTCGACTGCATCCGCGCCGCTGCGCTCCACCCTGCACGCCCCCGCGCTACGTGAGTATTTTTTCCTTTTTTCTCTTCTTGCGCATGTGCTGACCCATTTGCAGCGTGGAGAGTTCGCATGCAAACTCTCTACTCCGCCCCCGCCGCGAGTCCCCACGTCCCCACGCACGACTTCTGCCATGGCCTGGATTCGCGCGTCCCCGCCTACCGCCGCCTCTGCGCTCAACTCCCGTCCCCGATTCACACGCCCCCCCGCCCCGCATCCACACCCCTGCGCTCGCGCTCGTCTCGTTGGTGCAATGCCGTCGTGTGCGCTCGACTCGCCTGCCCCACAAATTGAACGCTGGCCGCGCCGGCCGTGTCGAGTCAGCACCACCACGCCGCGGTCTGGGTGAGTTTTTTTTTTCTGTTTCGTTTTTCCTCTGTTGCTGACGCATCTGCAGCGCGGAGAGTTTGCAGTGCGAACTCCTCCACCCCGCCGCGTCCGTACGCCCACCACAGCCGCATCCGCATCCACGTCCGCGCCGCACCCCCCGCGTGCCTAGGCGCACGCACACGCTGCCGATCCTTCGGCCGCAGGAGGCGCCCCCCATGGAATCGCCTGCAGGCGTTTGTGTACGTCGATGTACGCGAGCGCGTACGGCCAACGGGGTTTCCCCTTGGAGGGTTTCTGCGTGAGCGGATTGGTGCTGAAACGTGTGCGGTCTTCCATCTCCCCGGCGTCGCTCTTGGTCCCCTGCGCACGCACTCGCAGCTTTGGGACAGCAACACGCAGATTCGTCCTGGCGCGTAAAGCCCTCCCAGCTTCGCGCAGCGTCGGACAACTTTGTATCCCTCCACCGCCCGTGCATACACGGTCGTCCCCCTGTCCCCGCCCTGGTCCCCATCTCCCTGGTCTGGTACACACCGCCGTCGTCAAATTGCGTGCCGTCTGTGCGCTCGATGTGCTGATGTATCTGCACGCGTGCGCCTGCGGATTCAACCACCGCACACACTTGCTGCAGGTATTCACCCAACGCAATCGCTACACGCTCCCACCCTACTGCACACAATCCGCTCGGGCATTCGGCCGAAGTATTTCCACCTACATGTTCGCTGCCAACATTCATTCCCTGCACGCACCGACGCCGCGTACATGGACAGCCCCAAACGCCGATGTGTCCCTCTGCGTGCGTCGACTCGACCCGTTTGCTGGGTAAGTTTCTTTCCCCCCCACTTTGCTTGTTCTCACGAATACACCACACAGACGTTGTATACACCCTCCGCCGTGCGCATCCACCCATCCACCGCGCACTTTTGCTGTGCACATTCACCACACACTTTTACCGCACATTTGTTGCGCGAACTTCTGCCCTGTGCATCCTCCATACGCTTTCACTGCACCAAACACCGACACATCCTTCTGCGTGCACCGACTCGACCATGTGCTGCTGCCCTGGTAAGTTTCTTTCTTTTCCCCCCTTTTCCCTTTTCTCACGGATACACCGCACACAGGCGCCCACACGCATGCACCCGTCCAGCGCACCCGTTCGCCGTGCCGTTCAACTTGACTCATACGTCGCGCTCATACGCCACGCCCATCCGCTGTACCTCTTGACTTCGCTCATATGCTGCACCCGTACGCCGCACCCATTCACCGCACCCATTCACCGCGCCCTTCGACCTCGCTCGTACGCTGTGCCCTTCAACCTCACTCTTACACCGCGCTCATATGCCACACCCATCCACCGTACCCTTCGACCTCGCTCGTACGCTGTGCCTGTTTGCTGTGCCCTTCAACCTCACTCTTACACCGTGCTCATACGCCACACCCATCCACCGTACCCTTCGACCTCGCTCGTATGCTGTGCCTGTTCGCTGTGCCCTTCAACCTCATTCTTACACCGCGCTCATACGCCACACCCATCCACCGTACCCTTCGACCCTGCTTGTACGCCGTGCCCGTTCGCTGTGCCCTTCAACCTCACTCATACACCGCGCTCATACGCCATGCCCATCCACCGTACCCTTTGACCCCGCTTGTACGCCGTGCCCGTTCGCTGTGCCCTTCAACCTCACTCATACACCGCGCCTATCCACCGTACCCTTCAACCTCGCTCGTACGCTGTGCTCATACGCCGCGGCCTTTGACCTCGCTCGTACGTTCGCCATGCCCTTCGATTTCACTTATACGATGCCCCACGTGCATCCTTACCCTTCCCCCTCGCACCTATATTGTACCCATTCACCATACTTGTTTGCTACACGTAGTCCTCATAGCCTCATAGCATCTTAGTATCACCTCGTCTTGTAATTTAAACAGAAATAATATCAGACGTGGTTGTAATTGAAGCAAAGCAATCGACATGCAAGGCGGCTCTGGTAGATTGTCTTTTTGGCATACCTTATGGTGCACCGCCACATCACTCCCGCGTCTCAAGCTTCGACGTTGCTGAACCCGCTCCTTGGACTTAACCCAGTCGAAATGTGCGCCTCGATACAACTGCATTGTCTCCACCCAAACCTCCCACTCCTCCTCTCGTTGATGCCCGTTTCCTTCTCAATTTCTTCCTCCAAATGTACTGTCACCAGCCCCACCTCGTTTAATGCGCCGTCCAGTATCTGGGTACATATAATCCCGACCTTATAATCGCCTCCGGCACCCTCTAAATCCCAACTCAATCTCAATCATTCGCTCATAGTCCTCCCCGGCAACCTACTCGCCCTACAATGCTCTCGCTTCAGCTTCAACCTCAGCCTCCACCTCTTCTCATTCCCGTCCCGTTTGTTATCTCAGCACCCCGGCCACATCTCCACTTACATCTTAGGGACGCTTCTGCGCCCCGAACCCGGCAATTCCTCGCTCGCATCGACCGCCCCGCATCGACCGCCCCGCATCCACTCTCGCTCTCTCCACCAACACCACCACCCTGTTCCCACGTCCGCGCCTCCTCCCTCTTCGACATCGACGGCAATGGCGGCAGATGACGAAGACCCCGAGACGGACCGCGACGTAGGGTCTGCCCGGGCGCGGGGCGAGCAAGGCGGGCGCGGGGCGTAGTGCAGTTGTTTGAAGCTGGTATATCCTTTGGGCACAGAAGGCGCATGCCACTCTGACCAAAATTCAGGTCCCTCATTCATCATCTCCACAGGCATTTGAAGACGCATACCACGAGCTCAACACCGCGCTCCCGCTACCGATGCACCCCGATCGCAATCAACGCCACCCTCTAGGTCCTCGCGCGCCTCCGGCTTCTTCTCCTGCCTCAAATAGTCTCCAGAGCACGACCACGACCGCGAAAACCGCGCGCTGCACTGAAACCACACTTCCTCAACTGCCCTCCATCTCCCAATCCCCTTCACGTCCCCGGCCTCCCACCGCCTCACGCGCTCGCATTCCCTCTGCCCATCCTCGAGCCCGCCCTCCTTGCCTGCGGGCTTCATGTGCCCGCTGGGAGCGTGTACATGCTGTGCGTGCACCTCACCAAGTTGCCCTTTGGGGACCCGTACGCCGGCATCGTGCTCGGAGGAGCGGTGGGTGGGGACTCAGATGCAGGTGTATCTGCCGCAAACCCCTCGAGCTCTCTCAAATTCCGTTTGAGAGGGCTTGAAGAGTGCAAAACCCAATCCGGTCTCTCTAAATCAAGCCGTCAAATCACCATGCGAGGTATGGCGTCCCCAAGACATCCCAAATGTATTTTTGACGTCCTCCAGTGCCACAGTGCCTCCGAACTCCCGCACGCGCAATAACCAGGTGCCCTCTCCCGACCTCGCCCGCCCCCTCCCCCCCCCCCTCACCGCACAGCTCAAGCTCCCTGATCGCAAGTGGATCCAATAACCCTCCAGCGCAAACCGGATCTCGCAGCCAACTTCGGTAATCGAACGAACCTCGTTTCAATCATCCACGATGGTGCCGCCCGTTCTCCTGGTACCACTAGACTCACGCAATTGCGTGGATTACGCAGATCCTCTACCTTGCCCGCTGCTGCTTTCGAATGATTTCTCCCATATAGATGGCTAGCAAGTGCAGGACATAGCACCAAAGCCGCATGTAATGAACCTTAGACTGTAGAACTATACATAAATATTCTACTTATGCCGACCCGCAAAGGAAATCTTCAGAAAGGAGATGAGGCATGTGGCCCTGTGATTCAAGCTCAGCAGCCTTCTCCTGGTTATGAAGCGCAATCATCTCGTCGAGGAAAAAATTGTAACTGTTACTTGTTAGACATGAAATAATAAGGAAAGCCAAGAGTCGAAAGGGTTTCTTACCGAATAACAGGCATCTCCTGCACAACATTCTGAAATTTCCCGAACCAAACATTCGCTTGTTCAGCGGCTGAAGAGTTGAAAACCCATTCTCCGTCAGTGCCAATCAGCTCTTTGAATAGCGCAGGGTTGCAGTGTATCTGACAAAACAGATCGCGCTCGGTGTGCTTGGAGTTGAAGTGAAAGACGTCAACTGGAAGCCCGACATTATCAAAATAATGATCGCCACGGGCCCGAAGATACTTGAGAAAGGTACAGTTGTTGTCGTAGAATATATAGGAAGGCATAGAACGTGGATACTGCGAGGGAAAGGTGGCTTTTAGGAAAGTCTGTAAAACACGTTAGAAAAGTAGAAAAGGAAAGAGCATGGAAGTCACATCAACGCCAGATACCCCCTCCGATCCAAAGAACGTTGCTCGCGAGATGATTATGCCACAGCACCGCACAAATAATTGCTCGTTGTTAGTCCATCCGCGATGGAGTTGGCCCTTGAGGTTGGGGTGAACAGCTGGTTCAGTACCGGGAAACGGTGCTGACTGAGTCGTCGTATCCTCAGGTTCTTCAAGATCTGGATCTGGATCCAATGGGTCTCTAGAGTAGCCTGCGCGCGCTGTTTGAGAAACCCCTGTTCGGCGCAATCGTGAATGAAGCTGGAACATAGCGGTATTTCTTTGCTCTGCCGCTACCTGGAATGCACGGTGACTCGATTCTGTACAGGTTCTGAATCCAGGCTCTGCTGCTGAGCTGCATCCCCGAACACAGCACACCTTCATGAGGTTGCTATGTGAGTGGCAATACAAATCTCTTTGGCTTAAGAGGGCTTCGGTACAACCGTGCACGCAACATGCATGATGGCGAACGCTCACACCATCGTGAACCCCACCCGTCATGCGATCTGAGATCGGAAAGTAAAGTCAGTGCGGATATGCAAAAGGCACAAAATGAAGCATACACCAGTTTCCGTCTTCTCCTTTATAAATTTTGGTACATCGACTGCACGTATGTGCCCACATTTCTTGGCCGGTACCGACCATAATGTAGTTACGCTCAGCCAAGACACAATCCAATCTATGGTTCTGAGGACCATGGTGAGGAAGTTTCAGACTTTGCTGACGGTGCGCTTTGTCTTTGAGAATGGCGTGAAGGAAAAAGGCTTCCAAAACAAGATCACCAGCCAGCGCATCTTTTAGTCGAGAAGCACTAGGATCATCGGAAGTGTGGGCTAAGGAAAGGTTGTACACCTTCGCAATTCCCTGGCACGTGGCGCTGCAAACAGGAATCAGCTCGCTTTCAGATATTAATGAGCTTAGAAACTGACTGGCACATGGATAATTGGGAGTTGAAATACACGCAGAGGTCCTGTTCCACATAACAGGATTCAAAGACATGGATGTACTGAGGCACTTCTGTGCCATAATATTCGCGCTGCGAGTCAGGTTTGTCTGCCTGGCAGACAGAGTAGTTGTTATAATAGCGGGTGTGGCAACCTGGGTGGGGGATTGAATAAAGTAGAAATCGGTGCGGAAATTCGACGCACTACGGCAATACAGTGATTTAGAGAAGATTGGCAGAATGCCACGGCGCAATGTGTAAAGACGGGCTTCAACTATACTCTTTTCACTAAGATTGGCAGAATTACATTCTGGACGGGTGCAAGTTGTTACTGGCGGTACAATTGTCTGAGCCCCTGTAACCGTGAAATGTCGATAAATAATTAATGAGGATGGAAGCTACATGGTTTATACCCAGTTTGTGGTCGTGGCCATGATGCTTGAAGTTATCATCCACAGAAAATGAACGTGGGTCAAGATATGCTGCCTCGGCCAGATCGCTGAAGGCAACCCAGGTGAGCTGAATTATTGAGGCACTGAGGTCGAGAACTGAGGCCAAGAATGTTGCAATATTTTGGGGCAGAACATGAGGGCGGGCTTTATTGGGCGGAACGATCTCAAGCCAAAGTCTGGTTGTCAGCTCAAAGAACCTTTGGACGTGAAAGAATTGGAGGTTTTCCTGTAAAGAGGGGTGTTGGAGCAACCGCTGCAGAACGGAGACTGCAGTTGTCTTGGACATGATGGAGAAAGATAAGAGATCGCAAGACTGGAGCAATACAAATGCAAATGCAAAAGCTTTCGTAGGGAATTCGTGAACAGAATTACATTGGGCTAACGTTGAAGGCTGTTGTTTGAGCAAAGGTGTGAACGGATTGTCCGCAGAAGTAAAGATCAAGAGGAGCTGCCAAGCATCTACTTAAACGGTCTCCCCAAGAGATTTCTTGAAGCGTGAGACCGAATGCAAGGTGTGCGTGCTTGTGTCAGGCGGTAAATCCAAAGGTAACAACCTCCAGGCTAGTTCTCAGAGCATTTTATTGCGAAATTTAGCTGGTGTGGTAGGTAAGAGTCAAAGGTTGCATCGAAACGGCGAACGGAATGGCTGGAGCGGTTTGTCAGCATGTGTATGGCATAGTGTATGCCATACGGCCGTCTGCCATCATACCCATACATTCATCATTTTGACTTGCTCACCTGCGTTGAAGATTGAGAAATCCCCATCGAGAAATTACTTTCCAAGGTCGTGAGAGTCAAAATGAATTTCTTTGCCACGAAAAAGGAGGTGGCGGTGCCGAAATCAAAATTCCCACAAGGTTTTCGTGGGAAGATCAAAAAACCCCTAACCGTTGCGCCCTTGTACCATCACCACAATGAGCGGCAATCGAGCATCGACCTCACGAATATCTACGGCAATGAAGCGAGATTCATTCGCGGCAGAGCTTGAGCGAGGTTGGTTACAATTTACACGGTTCCCCATTGAAAAGCAGTCGAAATTCTGACCAGTTTATTTCTTGCTCTCGTTCTAGATCCCAATTCATCGCCCGCAAAGCGCCAAGCATTTACCTCGAACATGGCGCACGCGTCCTTAGAGCGGCAGCTTGTGGCGGCGCAAACTACAAAACTTGAGCTGGAAACAAAGCTGCGGGAGAAGGACACGCAAATTGAGAAGTTGAAAAGGGATCGGCAATGGTTCTCTGACCGCGAACAGGAGGAACGTGAAGAGAAGGAACGCGAACAGGCCGAACACCAGCAAGAAACAGTCCGCTTTTCTCTGCTATCGCACCGTCGATTATTTCTGAAATTGTGCACTCAAGCAAAAGAAGGACAGCGAACTTCGAACTCTGCGGAGTTCCCTTGCCGACCTCCAAGGCGCGCATTCGAACTTGCAGCGAAGCACCTCGCAAACAATCGCGTCGCAAAAGTCGCAAATTACAGCATTGAGAAGACAAACGTCGCTCCTGGAAGAAGAGGTGTCCCAGTTCAAGCGGCTTGCGGAGGAACGGAGCCAGACCATCGACGGGGTCATGAAGGCTTTGGTGGTGAGGCCAACTTCCTCAATCATGTCGGGTCTCGACTCATGATTTACTTTGTTTAGGGGAGCTTTTCGTTAGAGGAATCAAACAAAGAAGGAGCACCAACCGCAACAGACGGCGCACGACTAGAACAGGTGCAACAACCTGTCTCTATTGCCGAGCAGCGAAAGCAAGAGCTCGAGGCAGAGCGGTCGAGCAGACTCGAGACGCAACCAGGTTTGTCTCCCTCTCTCTTACGACTAGCGATTCTTATTGTGGTATTTTCGCCCTCGACGCAGCACTCGCCGAGTTAGATGCCCAGCCTGAGAAGATTGAGGAGCTGGAACCAGAGCTGTTCGAGCTGGGTGGAGAGATCGCCGGCGCGCGGCACGTACCCCCTAGCACAAGCGTTTTAACGTCGCGAGATACTACGCCAGACGTGGTCCTGCGGGATAATCCAGAGGCGCGGCAGATCGAGCGGGGCCACCTCAAGCGGGATACTCCCCATTCTACAAGGTCTGCGGCTGCGTCTGCGTCTGCGTCTGCGCCTGTGTCTGCTCCTCCCGCGGCTGCTTCATCGAGCACGCCGTCTCGGGATCCGATAAGGGACCTCGGCCGACTTTCGGGACAGAAACGAGTAGAGCCCGGAACCCTGGGTGAGCAAACAACGTTCATAGCAGCCAGACTTTCGTTGATTTTCTTCCTCGTTGATATTTAGTTTGGGCCAAAGCAGGTAACAGACCTGTTACATTCGTATTTATGTTCCTTCTCATCCGCGCCTTCAGTGTCGTTCCCCTGGTGGCCTGCGATCGTGTTCCACGATAGGAATGAATACATACCGGCGCGGGTGCTGCACGAAACACTGCAAGAGCGGAAAAAGAAGAAATCGAAGAAAGACTGGTACATTGTCCGATTTTTCGACAAGACCAAATCATGGTAGGCTCAAAAGTTTTTCCACGACGGCCCAGTAAGTTTACCGAGGAATTATCCAGGTGTCATATTCCCATCGACAAGATGCGAACATTGGGCGAAATCAAAGGTGCGTTTTAACTTTTTGGCATTCCATATGCCGGTTGAGGAATAAATAACCTTGGATTGCAGAGCTGGATCAGGACATGCTCTCCAAGAACTCGCAGATGCAAAAGGAAAGCGACTGGGGGAGGCACAAAACTCTCTTTGCGGAGTGTCAACACGCGTACGAGTGAGTGTTGAACACCTCGATCCATATTCCACTGACAATCGCCGCAGGGAGGCCATAGACGACATGGAAAGCGGCGATGAGAAGGAGGCGTTTCTCCAAGGAATGAAAGGTGGTTGATGTTTGCATATTTTAACTACTGTATGTTGTTCCAGGACGGAAATTTAGATATCCAGTTGTGATTTCGTATCGTTAGTAAGGATACATTATTGAGTACAGCCCGATTTTGTACGACCGAACGGAATATCTCATCGTTCAGGTAGGGGCATGTGTTGCCTTTGTCAACGTAGGTCTGGTATTTGCTCGCCGTTATGGTTATTCAAGCACAGAGTGGCTGGTTGAACAATATGTTGAGAATTCATGAGTAGGTTGTTGATAACTCAAGAACCGGCAGAGGCTTCTCGAAGGGTTCACACAGGATTTGGGGGAACAGTAGGTATGATTCCTAAAACTTAATTACAGGGTTGTGTGTAGCTACTTATTACATAGGTAGAGTAGCAGTCAGTAATCTGACGCATGGAACTGTTTGAGTCCGTAGAGGGTCTTGTAGAGGCATCTCTTCTTTGAGATCTCCATTGAGGTAGAGTAAGCGGAGAATCAAGAACCTATCTGGCAAAGCAGTGGAAGATGAGGTAAAGAATACTTTTTTTGGCTCGGTTTCGGCCTCAGCAAAAACGCAAATTCGGGCAGGGGTTGTCATGTTGGTGGCCCAAAAAATCGCATTCTCGCCCGTTAAAATCGATTTTTCGCCGCCGGAGAACGCGTGAACACCACAAAACGAGCTTAACCAACGGCAGACTGCACAAAAATGACTCTCACGAACCAGGAGGCCAAAGCGCCGGTTGTCGGCACAACTTGGAGAAAAGTTTCGGCATCCAGCCCTCAAAAACCCAAATAGCGGACAAGGTTTTGGAAATCTGGGCCTCAAAAACCCAATTTTAGGACGAGGAAAACCCAGAATTTCGCCCGCAAAAACCCAAATTTTTGAAAAACCCTTGGCAGGAGCTTCACGGGGCCTCTTGCCAGGTCGTATATATGAAGCGCTTTAGTCAACCCGAGAAAACAAATTGTGCACCTCCACTCACCCTCTCTACCCCTTGGGTCGTAAACGGGAGCACTACGGGAGCGGCTCCTTTCCACATGGGTCGAAAGTCTGACCCAATGGGTTGGAAGCGAGAGTCTGAGCGCAGTTTCTGTTTCTGTTTTATTTTCTGTTCTCGATCCTTTGGGCGCTTACCGACGCAGGTATCGGCAGAGTAGTCTCCTAAGTTTACTCGTCGATTAGCCTTGTGTAAACTCCGTCTAAACTCGATTTGTAGATCTAGAAGACCCTGCGAGACTGCAAAGCGGGATGTGCATGTGCGCCCTCCAACAATGTTCATCGGATGTCCACGCGATGAGGATCAGGCGGGCGAGAATCAACGTTCAAACGTTCATCTGCGTCGAAGATTGAGAAAATTGTCGTGAGAGGCAAAATGAATTTCTTTGCGACAGTTTCGTCACGAAAAGGAGGTGGCGGTGCCGGGATCGAAATTCCCACAGGTTTTCGTGGGAAGATTAAACAACCCCTATTTACGACGCAAGCTCCCCTTTCTGTGTCCACAATTACAGGAGATCCTGAAAATAATGGCAATCACCGGGGTTTTCTTTTGCCGGTTCCCAAAAAGGAAATCCAAGCCTCTTGCTTTCTTTCATGTCGTTCCGCACCCAATTCGCGCCCTCCAAGCTCTAAGACACACTGCAGACATCTATTACACCCTCTCCTCCACTCCTGCAACTCAAATTGCTTCTCCCTCTCACCGACTCATGTGCAGCTGGCTTGGCGCCCTTTGACACCGTGCCGTTCTTCTTACTCCTTCTTTAGGTACTCACCCACCCGACTCCGTCACTCACCGATAACCTCAGCACAGTTGCATACCTCAAATCGTCACCCATGGACTCATTCTGCTTCCCCTGATGGTTAGCATGGGACGAGAATTGCGCAGCGGCGGTGACCAGGTGCGTGCCCTACGTTTATCCAAATTCTTCCCGTTCTTATCCCTGCTGCCCGTCCTTGCCGAATGCCAATTTCGCCTCGCGTGGTCTGCGCACTGCGTGCATCGAGGCCGTGCACAAACATCCATTGTCAACGTATCATAGCCTCGCATCAGGCACGCGCCCGTCGCGAGCGTCTTGGTCCGTCTGCCTCTCTCTTCTCTTTATCTTGACTGTGCCCTCTCTGTCTGGCTGTTTGCCCTTCCCCTGTTTCACGAGCAGCTCGAGATTTGTTGTAGCTTCGCGTGCACACTACGCCTGCCGCTGCTTGCCTCAGTGCGAACACGGGTGTGGGTGGGGGCTAGGGCTTGGACGTGGGTGAGATGGAGCGGGAGGTCGAGATGGTGGACCGCGCGAGCCGGTGCAGGATGGCCGCGTTTGGCTCGCGCGTGAATTTGCCGTCGATGACGCGGGCGCAGTTTGGGCCGAGTGTTGCAGTGAGGAGGTTTGGGAGTGGTGGTGCTAGGGGTCTGCCGCTGTTCCTACCGCCATTGAGACCAGTGTTGACGACACCGTCGACGCGCAAGAGGAAGCCCTCGCCGGTGTCTGTGATGCCCCCGCCCTCGTTTCGAAACCCCGCCGCATGCATAGGGGCCTCGTGATGTATGACACGACTACACGGGTCGTTGCGGTAGGTAGAGAGAGTTTGCTTAGGACCCAGACGCTACAAGCTGTACAGCATCGGTAAAAACTACGCTGTTTGCGGTGAAATTGCACTCGAGCTCAAATTGTAGCTCTGATAAGGCCTCTTAGAGATATCATTGGCCCAAGACGAGCCACTATGTACCAGTAGGCATTTCTCGCGTCGAAAGAGTCCTCAGAAATCATCCCGAGACCAGCAAACGCGCGAGGGACAAGAAATTCTGGTGATTTCCTTTTTGGGAATTTGCGAAAAATAAAACTCCTGAGTGTCATTATTTTCAGGATCTCCTGTAATTTCGGCACTAAACGCTCTTGGAAGCTTAAGGCACCAGCTCCTAAATATATCGCCAAGCAATAAACGTCGCTCCACTCCCCTCTCTCATACTTACGATCAAACATCATTCCAAAAAGGCCCAATGCATTCCCAAATCTACAGTACCGACCCACACAACATGTATGGTACAGCGAACAGAAGAAAATGCAGCATGCGGCACGGGCACGGGCACGGGCAAGCGATCCAGGGGTGAAGGGGTATAGATATAGTGGTAGTGGTGGTAGTAGGCGTGTCAGTATGTACGTAGAAAGGTGCGATCAAGCAAGCAAGCGGACGGCCACGTCGAACCCGCGGCGCGGCGGCCCAATAACTTATCCGGTGGGTGGGTGAACAGCGCCGCTCTAGTGGTACTTGGAGATGGCAGCGATGTAGGTCTTGCCGGATTCCCTAAAAAACGTGCGTCGGTGGTCAGTTGAGTTGAATTGAAGGAAGCGAGGACGAAAATAGAGCTGAGGAAGTGGGAGAGAGAGAAAAAAACGCACTGGAGGTTCCCATTGCCGTCAACCATGGGCCAGACGGACCCGAGGCCTTCGCCGTTGCTGTAAGCGTACGCGGCGACGCGCGAGTCGCCCTGGAAGAGGTCCACAATGTCGTTGATGAAGGTGTTGATCTCGCCTTGGTCGGTGCAGGGCTCGAAGCCCGTCGAGTCTGCCGAGCATCAGTTTTAGTTCACCCGATTTTTGAGGGCACGGAGGCAGGCATACCATCGACGCAAGCAAACTCGGAGACCCAGATGGGCTTGCCGTAGGAAGCGTAGTGATCCTAGGGACGGATTAGTTAGTTTGTGCGGTCGAGTTGGACGGGCGGAGAGGGCGCACAAGATCGGCCCTGACGCCGTCCATGTTGTTCTTGTTGACGTGAATGTTGGTAAAGTCCCAGTCGGTCGAGATCTGCTCAGAGAACTCCTTGAGCCACGTCTCCGCGACTTGCTCTGCGAATGCCGTTAGCACACAGTCGTTGAGTGAAGGAGGGAGAGAAGCGTACTGCACATGGAGGGGCTGCCGAGCTTGGTGCCCTTTGCCTTGAAAGGAGCGATGTGGGCCTCCCAGACCTGGACGCCCTCAGAGACGGACATGCCGGCGGATCCTCCGCCCGAGGGACAGTCGGGCTCCTCGAAGCCAAGCATGTACTGGGGGGCAGAGCTTATCTTCTCAAAGGCGGACAAGCGGGAGGAGTCGGCGCTGTCTGCGGTTCCGCCACCCCAGAGCATGGGGACGGGGACGGCGCTGCCCTTCTGTGCCGGGTTGGGGGTCCTGTGGTCATTTCAGTGATGAAAAGAAGTTGATTTTTGGAACAGCACTGACCAGTCGTACCACCAACCGATGTGGTTCTGGAGAGACGAGTAGGCGTTGCCAGAAGAGGTGCCGGCCTTGATGTTGTTGGGCGTGAACCCGGCGGCGGCCTGTACGCTCTTTACGGAGCCAGAGTTGGAGCCAGAGTTGGAGCCAGAGCTGCCGGTGCTGGTGGAAGCCTTGGCGGTGGTCTTTGTGGTCTGGGCGGCGGCAGTGGTGGTCTGCTTGGTCGTAGTCTGCTGGACGGTGGTGGAGGTGGAGGTGTGGGTGGTTGAGGAAGCGGCAGAAGAGAGGGAGGAGGAGGGGGCCTTGCATGAGCCTCTGCGATGGAGGGCAGTGCGCTTCTGGTTTGTGTTGCGGGCTGCGGCGTGTTTGCCGTGGGCGTGGCGGGCGCTGTGGCGGGCAGCGGCGGACTGGCCAGCCAAGAGGGCAAATACTACGAGGGCTTTCCACGAGATCATTGTGAAGGAGTGGAAGGTGACGCTGAGGTCGTCGTGAGTGGAAGAGGGAAGAGAGCTGGTGATCGTCACAATGCAAATCAAAACACACTGTTCTGTCAGATCAATATATGTCCACACTGATCGAAGCATCGCGCGCACCTGGACGTGGAGTTGGGCGCCGACACTCAACGACGACAGGAAAGACGAAAAAAGTACAACAACTTCAACCTTTATTTAAATAGACTCGGTAACGTATATTCAAAAGGAGAAACGTTTTCAGTGTCAGGCCTCAAAACGCCACTTTCCGGAATTTGAGTGGGCTCAACAAAGTCCATTCAAAAGCGACTGCTACTTAGGTGTCGTATTCGCGTCAGGCACACCACGAAGAAAGGGGTCATTGCCAAATCCGATTGAAAGTAGACTCGTCCTCCTCATCAACCTAAAGCCTGTATTCCGGAATCCTATTCTACGGCAAGTTCGCCTCGTGGTCTATAAAAGCCCTGCATGCACCGTGAAGTGAATACAAAGGCGAGCGAGATAGGAACTCCATGGAGCCTTCCGAGCATGAGTTCGGACCCACCCACCCTGTCGAGGAGAGAGATGAGGACGCTGGGAGCTTGCATGAACCTCTGGCAGCGCGCTTCTGGTTGGCGGCAAGGATGCGCGCGTGGCAGCGGGCGTGTCAGGTGTACTGGCAGCGGACTGCCCCGCCAACAGGGCGAATACTAGTACGAGCGTCTTCCACGAGATCATGGTGGAGTGTATAAGGTGACGTCGGGGGAGAGGTTCTGAGGGAGCAACAACTGCGGACGACGGGGTCAGGCCTCCGGAGTTCGTGACCAGAACAGGCATAGCATTCGCGTGTAAGAGAGCAACCACGACCTCGATGATCTCCTACTCGTCGGGGGTCTGATATAGCTAACAAGAAGCGCTGAAGGTTGCTGCGGACGGCATTTGGGACCTGAGGACAATGATTCACTGTTGATTGAGCGATGTTCGAGATTTGAAGAGTCTTGAAGCTTGAAGTCCGTTAGAACTTTAATTGCGCTGAGACCACTAAATCCCGATTCTCTCCAGGAAGAATTGAAGGAGGTTATTGTGGCCAGACCAGGTCAACATCACGAAGAAAGGCAAGAAGAAAGGGGTCATTTCCGAATTCGGAATGCTACAAACAACACCAACTTTGATCTCAACGAGTTTGAACGCGACCTGCACGCGTCTCACGATGGACTACTTGAAACTGCACCGCGCCGACGCCGTGCTGCGCATCCGTCGCAACGTCTTTGCCCTCCTCCTCATCGCCGTCCTCTCCACCCTCGTCCCCCGCGTCCCCGCCCTCCCCACCGCCCTCGCCGTCGCCCTCTCCGGCCGCCGATACCAGTGGTGGACCACCGCCTGGGTCTATGGCTGGTTCTGTATAATAGGTGCGCGGATTTCGGCTTTCTTTACGCCTTGAACCACCGACTAAGATTTGGTCTACTTTCCTCGAATAGAAGTCGGCGCAGTCGCGCTCCTCTCCCTCAACATCCTCCAAGCAGCATACGCGATAAAATACCCGCGCGCGCCCCTCCCGCCCTCGCCCTCGCCCGCAAAGCCAAAGGGCATCCATATGGCGCCGCCGACGCCGCAGCGGTCCTTTAGACTGTCGCCGAATGTGCGTTTCCCTCGATTGTTATTTGGCGGTCAGAGTAGCCTGGAGGACGCTACGCTCGAGCCAAGGGTTTGGAGTGCTTCAAGAGTCGTTTAAACGCGTCCAAGCGCGCCATTATAGAAGCACGCGACTACTCTGACCCTCCCTATTTATTCTCCCCATCTCCCAACCCTACGTCCTCAAACTAACACCCCCTCCCTCATAGTCCAGCCCCCAACCCCAAAAATCCTTCTCCTTCTCCGCCTCCGGCGCCGCCCTCCAATCCTCCGCCTCCGCCGCCTACCCCTCCTCCCCGCTCTCCACCCCCTCCCGCGTCCTGCACTACTCCCTCCCCCCCGGCGCCTCCACCAGCAGCACCAGCACCTTCGCCGCGAGCCTCAACACCCCCAGTCCCATATTATCGACGTACCTGGGGAAGCATGGCGGCGAGCTCACCGCGCGTACGTCCCTCCCTCCCTCCCTCCCTCCCTCTTGTTTTTATTCTGGTGTACTGATTATTTTATTTCGTGTTTTTTGGTGCGTGTACATAGGCCCGTTCGACGGGGCGTACCTGGCCGAGATACGGAACCACCCCGACTCGGACGACGAGTGATGATATTATATTATATTATCATGATGATGATGATTTTACGATTGCGGTTGCTTTTCCGCTGTACTGGTCTTGCAGTTGCTGCAATTATTGTTTTCCGGCCTCGTTCGCGCCGGAGGGAAGCTGGCCGCACACTCCGTCGCGTATTAACTAACTACTGCTTCGTGGACGGTACAGTCACGGTCCACTTTGCGCAAAACATCATCGCCTCCACCTCTACTCCATCGCCTGCCTCACCAAGCGCGTCGCCTCGCGATCGTGTGGTTCAGCCAGTGGAGATTTTCGATGCCAGCAAGGGCATTTCTAGGGGGGAACAGCTCTCTCGGTGACATACCGCTTGCATTAATCGTGATATTCAATACACTTGCCCTATCGAGGTAAGTAAAGTAAATTCGTCTCTGCATCGCGCATTCAATCCAGCAAAACACCATCGCATCGCTCGCGCAACATATGGTCCTTGATCGTGAAGCGGACGAAATCCTCGTCGAATATGATATGATACAGATTGGGATAGCCTGGTGCCAAATACTCAGGCTAAGTCATGGAGATGAGAGAAACATTTCGACGCGCATGCGCACCTGGATAAGCCTCCCTCGCCGCGGCCGCGATCGACAACCCAAAGTCCAGAACCACGAGCTCGCTGATGAGGCCGCTCGCAAGCCAGGGGTGGGCGTGCGGCGCACCCCCGATTTCGAAGCGCTTGAGATGCTCGGGCGTGTTGCGGTCTCCCTCGCGCAGAATTTCGATGCCCCATTTGTTCGCGACCAAGAGATCTACGCGTCCGGCGCTCGTGGGCATCCCGAAATCGGGGGAGAAGTACGGGGCGCGGCCCGCGGTCAGCTGCGAGGCGCGCCGGTAGAATTCACGTTCATATTTCGCGTCCGGAGTTAATGTTGGAGACGGAGTCCTTGGGTGAAGGACATGTTGGACTGGGTGGAGTAGCGCGTTGCGCGAGAATTGACGGACGGTGGCTTCGACGAATTGGATGAGCGTCATGGAGTGTATCTCGACGGGGAGGGGGCCTTTTTCCTTTTCTAGGAGGAGCCACGATGCGCGCGCTCGATGGAGGGGCGAGGGGAAGTCGACGGTAATGTCAGTCCGGTACGAGGCAGTTTGTTCTTCGTGGGTCGTGACCCACCCGAGGTGGTGCGCTGCTAGCCGAGCGCCGTGTGGGTAACCAGTATACGGACCGAGTTCGAGGAGTGAACGGAGGAAGGCGATGACCGCGACGTTTTGGGGAGACCTTATGGCTGTTTCATCGGGCAGACCGCGAATGAATGCTTCGTGGGCAGTACATTGGTTCAAGACATCTTCAGCGTCGTCGAACCCCGCGAGAAAAGTTTGGAGCGATAAGGTTCTCAGCTGTTGGTTTGTCTGAGGAGATGTGTTACGAAGGGTAGCACTATGAAGAGAAAGCAAACTTGCCGAACTTGTCGACGCAACGTCTAGTATACTCTGGATTGCGCCTATATGACCTGACGACACTTTATAGATCCACTCTACAAGATCTGGCTCCAAGGCGACCAAACTCGAGTCTTGAATTCTTTGCTGGACAAGAAGGTCGAGCTCCTGCTGGTCAAAATACAGCCCAGGAATGGCGGCGTGCATCAAGAGATTTCGAGTGGGTCGCAGTACCATTTGTTGGTGTAGCTGAATATGATTTTGAGTTCCCGCCACAGCCGCCGGTTTCTCTTCAGCGATAAAGGGGGCGAAAAGTACGACACGGAACCTGTGATGCACATCTTTGAGAAATACTGACCACATGAAATAATCCTCGTAGGTCGTCTGGGCTTCATCGAAAAGAACCCAGTGTGTTTTGGATCGCGGGGGCCCCAAGGGGTCGACATCATCGCCGAATGACTTGGCTGTGTTGAACGACTCCTCGAGAGTCGATTTACGTTCCCAGCGGCCGATGATTGTGACGAGGGTATCTTCGTCCTGCAGGATTCTGTCGTATAGGAGGTGGCAGAGGGTTGTTTTCCCGGAGCCGGGCGTTCCACGTACCTGCAAGCAAGGAAGTTTTAATACCACCCAGACGCATAATTAGGCGAACCCACGAAGAAGAAGCGATCCCAATTATCTTTGGCGATGTTGTAAAGCTCTGAAACCAAGGAATCCCTAGGAGCGAGCCCTACCGAAGCCAGTGAGGAAAGCCTCCTGATTGCAAGGTGGGGACAAACCGTGGACCGAAATCTTCTGTCGAGGGGCGAAGTGCTTGTAGTCTCAATAATAGGATGAGGACGTTGGACTGGTGACGCAAGAATGAAGACTCACTGTAATGATTGAGCAGCACAAGATCTATACTTTTCGTCTGTCGTCCCGTTGGTCCGTCAGGGAAATATTCACGCAGGGTCGCGATTTCGCCCAGTTTTTCGGGGTTGGTGGCCCACCATTTCCGAATACTTTCCTGCAGTTGAGAGGCGTCCGTACTATATTGAATGATTCCAGACTGTTCCCCATCCTGTAAGAGAATGGCTGAGGTAATGGAGACTTCACGCACAGTCTTGTACAACGACGGAGCGGCTTCGTCCGCGACTTCGATTGTTGGAAACAGAGAATCCACCAGAGACGTGATGTCTTGGTCAAGCTGGAAGGGTAGTACCTTGACGGCGCCATTGGGCAACCAAACCGTGAACTTGAACTCGGACGCCATGGACGTTAGAGATAGGGGTGAGTGGCTGTACCCAACCGATCGGGCCGTCACGCCGAAGCCATGGTTGAGTTTCACAATGGTTGCTTTTTTGGCCCCAACTGACGCCCCAACTTCCCCCTCAACTCTGCCTCAGCTTGAGCAAAGTTGGGGCCTCGTTCGTGTGGATTCATAATAAAGGTCAAACGGCATTTGATTAGTTCAGACGAAAGCCATCCTCACACTTTGAATCCGTATGAGCAAAGTTCCTGTCCCAGACGACTCCCAATCATCTCTGTCACCTCATCGTCTGTCAACTGCGTCGGCCCCACCAATTGAATTCATCCCATACTTTATTGTTGCTCGTTGACGAGGGACGTACTATCGTCATCATCTTCGTCTGTGATGATGGACGATTTCCTCTCGAGCGACAACACAGTGAGTTTGCGCTGCCAGAGGAGGATGTGCAGCCTAGCTAGGTCACGTATCACGTCACGGTGAGAACTTGCGTCAATGTCTGCAAGTCTGAGGTTCCACAACGCCATCATCAGGACGTTGACGATGTCGATTTGTGGAATATGCCACAAGCGACGCGAACGTTCTTCGTCACGAGCTAGGTCTACAACGGCAGTTCTTGCGGAGCTGGCCATTGGTCCGTCCGACGTTTTGTAGATCAAATATGTTTCGCCCGGGTCAGAGGCGTTGCTCTTGGTGAAACCAACATTGTTGACGAATTTGTAACTTTTTGGACGACGCGTGGGGAAAACGTCCACGGCTTCGATGTCGATGTTTGGGACAACCAACAAGTAATAATTCAACCAAGGTACAACTTCGGGTTGCTGAATGATCTTTTTGCGATATGAACGAAAATATTTCTTCGAAGTACCGTATTATGACATACCTGGCGTAAATTCGTCGCGGGATTAGATGTAAATGCTTCAATGAGTATGACCATAAGTTGGGAAGGTGGACAGAACATCGCTCGACCATAGGAGATGCGTGCATGGCACGATTGACATACTGAACATGTTAGAAAAACGGGGGAACGTTGCAGAATTTTTACGCACGCCACAACCCGTTTCTTTCGTTCTTTCTGTCAACTGTACCGAGTTGAAGAGCAGTGCTCTCATATTCCTATGGAGCGATGATGAGTTGCACTGTACTTAGAAAGCTTCAACTCGGTAGTCACGATTCTCGTATTAGTGGCACCGGTCGCATCGCCGATCGTATTAGTGGCATCCATGATGGGAAAGGCATTTCCAAGTTTGGCAGATGCCATACATATCGCGCAAATGGCTTGGGTTGCGAGCGCTATCTGTCTCTTGGTCTCATCTGCGAAAAAATTGCTTTGAAAATCTGGATCTGAATCGTCGTTCATGATGAGAATGTAAGGTGAGAGATAATGCGGCGCTAATCTAAACTTAGAAATATAAATCGTAAAAATGATCCGGTACCATCGGCTCCACGGCTTGATTCTCCCAATTAGAATTCATTTCTCCCTCTCTCTCTCTCTCTCTCTCTTACCTTTCAACCTTCCCCCCCGGAGTTTTGCGGGATTGCTTTGTGCAGTAGTTAATCCGTATCCGTGTGAATTTTCTAAGCAATCGAGTCAGGGCAAGATCTGGTAATGTTGCTGGGGCAATCAAACCCGGCGTGTTTTTGGACCAGTATGTTGTTTTGTTTCGCTCGCTCACAGGGAGGCCCCGAGAAAATTTGAGGGCATATCTACAGGTAATTAGAAGGTTCTGCCTCCTAGGATTTTCTTTCTGAGCCCAGGTTCAACTGCAATGGGAGGGTTCAGCCCCAACTTCCATTTCATGCCCCCACTTCCTTTGGGACAAGTTGTGGTCGAAGTTGCGCCGTAAGTTGGGTCGAAAGATATAGCGAAACACCCTAATGCAAGCAAGAAATTTTCAAGAGGCGCGCGCTTTACGCTTTACTCGATACTCTTTCCTAATCGGTTCTACAGGATGAGTGCTCCAAATTAGGATGGTATTATGTAGCAATAATATACAACCATATATTCCAATAAAAATCCTGTGTTCTTCTAGTTGGGAAGCGCAGAAGCAATCTCGAGCGCCGTGAGCGCATCCCGCAGCAAATCCTCCGCATCCTCAACCCCAACGCTCATGCGCACCAGCCCGCCCGTAATCCCCCGCTCCTCGCGTTCCGCCTCAGGGATAGACGAATGCGTCATCGTCGCGGGGTGCTCCGCCAAACTCTCCACACCGCCCAAGCTCTCCGCGAGCGTGAAAATCCGCAGCTCCTCCAAGAACCGCAGCGCCTGTGCCTGTGAGCGCAGACGCACACTCACGATCCCGCTGTAAGGAAAGTCGCCCGCACCGTCCGCGCCCACGCCGGGGAGCTTCTGCACCCAGCGCCGCGCGTGGGGGCTGAGACTCGCCCATGCGACGGCGTGGCGCGGGTGCGAGGCCAGGCCCGGGTAGATGACCTCCTCGACGGCGGGGTGTGCCTGCAGGGTCTGTGCGAGGAGGATCGCGGACGAGCCGGCGGCCTGCATGCGCAGCTGGAGGGTCTTGGCACCGCGCTGGGCGAGGTAGCAGTCAAACGCGGAAGGGACGGCGCCGTGCGCGTTTTGCAGGAACGTGAGCTTGGAGAGGACGGGGGAGAAAGGGGGAAGGACGATAGCGCCGAGGAGGACGTCCGAGTGGCCGTTGATGTATTTGGTGAGGGAGTGGAGGACGATGTCGGCGCCGGGAAGGGTGGTGCCGTTGGGAAGCTGGATGGGGAGAAGGGGCGAGGCGTAGTAAGGGGAGAGGAAGGTGTTGTCTACGAGAACGAGGGGGCGCGTTGGAGGGTAGTTGTGGCTCGCGATAACCTCTGCAGGTTGCGAATATATTTCGGTAAGCAGGGCAGAGATTTCTGGTAGGGAAGGCAGGAGGAGAAGCGGGTTGGTGGGTGCTTCGAGCCATATCAGCTGTGGTCGTCGTCAGATCGTGTTTTCACGGGGTGAAAAGTGTAGGCAAGTACCTTTGTGTTGGGTCTCAGCGCGGCACGGATCTCCTCAACGCTACCTTCCGGATTTACCCAGCCGACTGATAGACCCGAGAGCTCTTTCGCAACGCGCATCATATACCGCCATGTTCCGCCGTATACGTCGTTCACAGCAACGAGGTGTGCATCCGAGCCAAGCGACTGTATCACCGTGGCTGTTGCAGCGCTTCCAGACGCGAAAGCAAGGGCATCTGCACCGCCATGTTCTATTGACGCAAGCATTTTCTCGAGTGCTGCCCGAGACGGATTCTGCGAGCGGGTGTATTCGAATCCCTGGTCACAGCAAAGTCAATAGACATTCCTCTAAGCGTTTCCAAGCAGATTCTACCTTGTGAATTCCGACACTATCTTGTTTGAAAGTTGTGCTGAGGGAGATAGGGGGTATGACTGCGCCGGTCTCTGTTGACGGTTCAGAGCCGACGTGCACTGCACGAGTCGCAAAGCCCCAGGAAGCTTCTTCGCTCTTATGGACGCCGTTGGAAGCGTGTCCGTTGGAGGCAGAGGCATGGTTGGTGGTACCGTTGGTGTGGCCGTTGGCGTTTGTATTTCCGTTCAAAGTGAGAGCAACCATTTTAACGGAGATTTACGGGGATTGTGGCGGATGAGCGGAAGGGTGAAATAGTGGGGATCCATCGCTAGGGGGCGAGACCTTATATACGCTGAGCGCAAAATTTTTCGTGTCGCGCACAAGCACGCCATTTAGAGCGATCCGTCTTCACGTGACCGATTACCGAGCAAATCCCTTATAACTTACCGGCGGCCTTACTGAGGCTGTTACTCAAGTCTGACTCGGATGCAACTCGGTCGGAGCTTTACTTGGCCGCTGCGTCATCTATCCATTCAGCAGTAAGCCAAGGTCCGACGTCGAGTGAGACAGCAGCTCCAAGCTGTTCGCGGGTAGAACGGGCAAAGAACGGGCATAAATTATATTCCACAACCACCTAACATTCGAATTATTTTATTGGATGAGAATCATCCAGGCCAAGATGAAGTAGAACAGTCTGAGATAAGAACCAGATTCAGCCAGGGACCACCAGAAGCAAGGGGGGACTCACAAAAGCGGGTACACGGCAAGGAGGATACGTTGCTGTTCTATTTGCGTGCCGTCAAGGAAATTGACCGAAGCTGATTCAGCCGATTGAGAATGAACTTCAACAGTGAAAGGTGTGGGACAAATACACACCCCATATACACCACGCCCAGGCGAGCAGCGCAATGGGTGCTCTGACGTATATCGGACGAACAAAGACCGCGACAAGCGCAGCAATGTTGAGCGGCGCGACGCAGTATCCTAAAACGCAAAGACCCTGAAAGAAGGAGCTGTTTTGGTTCCGAGTTATGGGGTGTTCGGCTATTCACGGGTCAGAGAACGTACACTCTACCTCCAAGAAGCTACATATCGATTCCGTCAACACTCCCGGAGAATGACCGAGGAATTACGACGGTGGCGTACCTTGGCTTGAACGGTCACAGTTAATGCACCAACTGAGCATATAGCGATGACACTGGTGAAAATATTTAGAGACTGCGCCTCCGGTGCCTAGGACGCGTGACTTCAGACGCGAAAACTTGTGGCTGAGGAAGGGACGTACAGTGAGGCTCATCATAATTCCAAGAGAAAGGCAGAGGATGAGGGGGCCCCATAGGTCCCAATCTCTGTGTAAAAACCTTGTCAACACGAATCTAGCTGAAGTGACTGCGCACGAACCGCAGTACTTCACGCCCAGAAGCGCGACGAGGGTATAGGACTTGAACGAGCTTGGAATAGATGGAAAGCAAGTCGCGTGCCTTGGCAAGGAACGTGAGTCTCAAAAAAAGTCAATTCGGGGTTGGCCTCACTATAGTTGTCGACACGGGCTCGTCGAGAGTCTCCGTACCGGTGAAGCTAAAGAACCACATTTTAAAAGGTTAATCGCGTGAATTAGGGTCACACGTACCGTCTCTCAACCTGGACCCCACCGACAGTCGATCTGGTTGGCCGGGCTGCACCACTGCCAATATTACCCGAGAGTGAAGGGCTGCTTCTGCCGTTTCCCGAGGATGGAGGGGCGAGCTGCTCGGGCTCCCTGGCACGTCCCTTCCCTTTGCCTGGGATGGGGGATTGAGGTGGAAGAGTCGGGTGCGAGAATCCGGGGATGCTGTCCTCGTCCAGGTCGTCGTCGTCGTCTGTTATTTTTGTACGTTGGGCAGCGTAAAATTGGAGACAAGAATTGGCTCGTACCCGCCTGAATGAACTAGAAGGAAGGCAGGAAGGTTATAACTGCAGAAGTCGCAATGAAAAGCAATATACCTGGGAGTGCGAGCTCATCGCGCTCATGGGCGTCGTTGGGACCGGCATTTATAGCTAAAATCGTATTCGTCGATGCCAGCTACAAAGGGCTGCATGATTTACCTACCTGTGCCAGCCTATGAAGCCAGACCGAAACTCGAGGATGCCAGCTGGGCGTCAGTTAGATGTGACAGGTAACATCACGCACTTACGCGTACGCGCCTTGTCCTCTCCCACTTCGACCCTCTGCAGCAAACATGGTGCGTTTTCTCGCGTCCTCGCCCTCATTTGACCCATGCCCGCCCAGGGGAACACTCCTTCAGGCGGAATGCCGCCCACAGACGGCGCCCAGAACCCGCAAAATAATAAAGACAAGGCCGCGAAAGACGAAAAGAAGAAATGGGAGCCCCCGCTGCCCACGCGCGTCGGCAAGAAGAAGCGTCGCGGCCCGTCCGCCGCCTCCAAGCTCCCTGCCGTGTTCCCCACAACGCGCTGTCGCCTCAAACTGCTCAAGATGGAACGAATCAAGGACTACCTGCTCCTCGAGGAGGAGTTTGTGCAGAATCAGGAGCGACTGAAGCCTGAGGCCACCAGGGAGGAGAAGAACGAGGAGGACAGGTCCAAGGTCGATGATCTGCGCGGCAGCCCGATGGCGGTGGGCACCATGGAGGAAATCATCGACGACGACCATGCAATCATCAGCACGGCGTCCGGGCCCGAATACTACGTCTCCATAATGTCGTACGTCGACAAGGAGCTCTTGGAGCCTGGGTGCCAGGTTCTGCTGCATCACAAGACGCAGGCCATCGTCGGTGTGCTCGACGACGATGCCGATCCGTTGGTCAGCATCATGAAGCTCGACAAGGCGCCTTCGGAGAGCTACGCCGACATTGGTGGTCTCGAGCAGCAGATTCAGGAGATCAAGGTTCGTTCTCTTTCCTATTGCATTCCTATCTGGAATGCTCATCGCCGTTTAGGAATCCGTCGAACTTCCGCTAACGCATCCTGAGCTGTACGAAGAGATGGGCATCAAACCGCCAAAGGGTGTCATCCTCTACGGTGTCCCCGGCACGGGCAAGACCCTCCTCGCCAAGGCCGTCGCTAACCAAACATCCGCCACTTTCCTTCGCGTCGTAGGCTCGGAGCTCATCCAGAAATACCTCGGAGACGGGCCGAAACTCGTCCGCGAAATGTTCAGGGTCGCCGAAGAACATGCACCCAGTATCGTGTTCATTGACGAGATCGACGCAATTGGGACCAAGCGGTTCGTATCTACGTTTCTCTAATTTCTTCGTGGCAACTAAATCAAAACCGAATAGATACGATTCCACCTCGAGCGGCGAGCGCGAAATCCAGCGGACGATGTTGGAACTTTTGAATCAGCTAGACGGGTTCGACACGCGCGGCGACGTCAAGGTGATCATGGCCACCAACAAGATCGAATCGCTCGACCCCGCGCTCATCCGTCCCGGACGTATCGACCGCAAAATTGAGTTCCCGCTGCCCGACGTCAAGACAAAGCGCCATATCTTCAGGTCAGTCATAGTTTCGCACCCTTTCTTCCGCTAATGCACGAAATCATTGCAGACTACACACCGCGCGCATGAGCCTGAACGATGACGTCGACTTGGAGGAGCTCGTCATGACCAAGGACGATCTTTCGGGCGCGGACATCAAGGCGGTGTGTACCGAGGCGGGGCTCCTTGCGCTGCGGGAGCGCCGTATGCGGGTTAACAAGGCTGATTTCACTTCAGCGCGAGAGAAGGTGAGCGAGTTGTGGTCAAAAGAAAACTGGGTGCTCACCGTTTTTATTTCTAGGTTTTATACAGGAAGAACGAGGGCACGCCGGAAGGTCTTTACTTGTAGTCTGTACACTCTGTCGTCCGAGTCGGTCGTAATTTTTCTTTTTCGCTCTGACTCCGTGAGTCACTAAGCTGCGAAACACTTGCATGCTCAAAGCTGGCAAAATAATAATGGCCCAACCCCGATTGAGATGACAAAATGGCCGTGGACCTTGTACGGCCGCTGAGCTCAGACGAGGTTACGTAATGATCAATTTCCTTTCTGAGCTCGCTTGATCGTTGCAGCTTGCTTTAGACCACCAGCTTCAACTGGTCCACGGATCGCCCGACATGACGGTGAACGGACAATCGACTTCGTCCAAAAACTCTCCATCAGGTCAACATCCAACTTTCTGGTTCGACGATGGCTCCCTTGTCGTCAAAGTCGAAGGCGTAATGTTCAAGGTCCATCGCACATTGCTGACACGGAATTCGCCATTTCTTCTCTCCCTGGACACTGAAAATCATTCCAACGACACGCTAAAAATTGATCCCGCTCAACGAGTGTCGGCAGTGGACTTCGGGGTCCTTCTCGAGCACCTGTATCATGATAGGTGGGTACCCACTGCTCTAATCGTGTCCCGATACCATTCATATCTCGCCGATGTTGCGCACGGAGTGTGAAATCCTCATGACATTGGCTGTTCGGAACAATATCGAAATGCTGATGCTCCCCTCTTGAGCCCTTTGACTTCGGATGCGCCGTTTCCTCGAATCGCTTCCGTCATACGCGCATCCTCGCCCCAGCAGCTGGTAAGATTGTAGTTTTCGAAAGTGAACATAAAGAAATGGACGAAAGTATCCAGCATTTCCCCAAAATTCACGACATTGCATTGCGCTATTTCACGGATCTGTTCCCAAGCGGTCCTGTTCCATTCCTCCACCCACGACATCTTGAAGAAGCGCTTTCTCTGGCCACCACTTACCATGTCACTTCGGTAAATTCCGTCGACTACCACTCGTTCATTGCATCCTCGGCTCAATTACGACCCACAGATTCAGAAGGGACTTTTATATAGCCTTGTGACTTCTACGAACTTTGACACGGAGGGTCCTGTTTCTCATGACCCGCCCGAACAAGACTTGGAGAAGTTGAACGCACAAGGAAACCCCGACCCTGAAGCTGAATCTGAGCCTGCGGCTCAATCCGAGGCGACAGACTCCCCCTCAAGCCCCCACAAATATGTGTTGTCCCCGCCCGACGCGCAGCGTTGCATGCATCTCATGACCCACTTCATCGACCACTTTTCTCCGATCTTGTTTACACCGCCGGCCACGCCACACATGGCTTGCACAGACGTCTTTGCAGACACGTGGATGACGCTCGTTATCCAACCTGCTATTGACGACGAGGGCGTGTACAAGCCTCTAGAAACGTTGGAGCGCATCAAACACATTGACTGGACAGCGGCCGGTCTCTGTAGTTCGTGTGTACTTGAGAAAAAAGCGGAATGGACCGAGGAGCAGCAGACAATATGGAGACTAATGGACCGGTGGCTTGGCCTATGAAACATAGCTACAGCCCGGGTCCCGCTGCGGCAAATCTAGGTTTGGGTTCCGCTCAAATCGACAATTGTTCTGCATTAATCAAATGTCAGGAATATTGTGGGGGGGCAAAATGGAATGTAATACAGCTTCCGGAATAGATGCAATGTGTATAGTATGCGATTTTCGATCTCTCACTTCTTTGCTCGAACCCAGAAATTGAATCGTGTACACCCGAAGACAAAGAAGGAATGTCACACATTCGCATTGTGCCTGCCAATCCCAATTCAAAGTTGGGTTATTCGTAGGTCCCTACCAATTGAAACCCGCGTCCCGAAGGTTATTCATCTGCCGGTTGGATGGCGAGCAGGTCGGTGCTAGATTTATTCCGGTTTCAAACAAGCAACTCTATAAAAACGTATGATGGGCCACACTGTGCGGATGATAACTCAATACTAGCGGAGTGCGCTGCATGAAGTGAAGTGATGCGCGCCTCGTAATTTCGGGCGGGATTCGTTCGAACAGGAACATCGGCTGCATTTGTTGTTTCGCGAAACAAATCCTCCGCATTGGCGATGCACCACGGTCAACCTCAATATGCTTTCCTATTCGGTTTCAACTTGATCGCTGAGTGGAATAGGCGAGCCTTGTATTTTCAGATCATGGCGCCCTCAAAGCCCAACCCCGCAAAACAATTATTCCTATTCTGGGCTATCGCGTCCTTAACCGCCGCTTCTAATCTGCGTAGCCTTCTTGTTTCGCGCTTACTGCGCGTCTTTATGTCTTGTCTAGGATGTGGCCAACCTTCTTTCAATTGTCGCAGCTGGACACCGCCTGAAACCAGGATGTATTGTCCTTGAGTACATATATTTGAACAAAACTATAGGTGAGTCGTCCGGCATAAATCACGATGCTGTGGCTAACCATATGGACCCACGAACCCAAACAGAGACGATCTCGCCCACAAGGGGCAACCACACAAAATTTCCGCCTCTCGTTTGTGAAAGACAGCCTTTGACTGTAACCACCCACAGAAAGCAACAACATCAAAACCTTTAAAATGAGCTCCTTTTCCTCGGGACACCGGCATCCATCCTTGCTCCCTTCTCCATCTACGACCAATAAACTCCGCAGACGACCCGTCATGAATTCGAAGCAACCCCTTCTTCCAAGTACTGTGCCTTTCTACCCCATCCCGTCCGAAGATAAGGACGACAACCGCCACCCTTTCAACGCCTCTCGAGGCGTTAAACGACTGTCTTGGGGTATGTTCCAAGTGGCGTATGAACCCCCTGTGTGCCGCTTCTCGTTCGACGCTCTCCGACAAACTCTCCGAGACCTTCGGCAATCCACACCTTGCGCCACGCGTCTCCTCCTCGAAATTTGCCAGACAGCGCGGACACCGTTTGCGGTTCATATACTGGCCGCGGCATTGCTCGTCATCGCACCCGCATTCTCGCTGTATCTCTCGGCTGCTGTCCTCGGGGTCGTGCGTCTAAACCTTTCGTACACCGCTACCCTGTACTGAACCGCAGAAACTGCCTAGGTGGAGCAATCGGTGGGCTTGCGCAGAATGAGCGACGAGAACGTGAGCATGCTCCAAGTCTTGGTCGTCGTTTGGCTGTTCGTTGCCATTATGAGCACATTGGCGAACCGTATCATGTGTGTGATATGTGTATACCCAAACGCGATCGCCTTGCTAAAATTCTCCAGGGCGGATACAGCTTTCGCGCTGAAAGGACATCTTCGAGCGCATTTTCTGCCACAACTTGTGAAAGGTTAGTTTAAAATTCATGCTTGCTGCATGTATACTCACCGGTCGTCAACTACAGCCAGCCTCAGATTAGATCCGACCGCTCTAACAAGTACTTGCTTCCCTTGCGCTCCCAAAATTCAAACAGCTAATACCGCCGCTCTAGGCCGCAAAGCCATGAGATCTCTTCCCGAGGAATACGGGTTCGAAATAGAGGTTCCTGGCTTCAGATTCTTCCACGAGATCGTCACAAGGCTACGCAACTTCCTCACGGTAGTCGGTGAAGTGGGCGTATTGGTAGCGATAATCTCTCGTAGGGGGGCCCATGAGACACAGTTGCTCGCGTTCTTTGCTCTCATGCTTCCAGCAGTGATGCTGCTTAAACCTAGCAGCGGATTCGGCGGCGCCGGTGAGTTCTGTCCGCATTTCGGACTGGAATTGAACACTGAATTCAAGACTCTTCAGGATTCGTCTTCTGGACCCCTAATCGGAATTTCTATTACCTCGCCGCTTTGTACAAAATCGCGTTTTCCCGTGATTTTCGTCCAACGCTCGCGAGGGATGGTTTGTGCGCGTATATTTCCGAAGAATATGAGCGTATTTCTGCGGAGCTCGGGTACCAGAATGTCGAGACCCTGGGACTTCAACCCCCCATTCCGGTCCAATGGTATTGGGACCTAATCCACACTCTCATGGTGGATTACCCGCTCGTTCGTCTGATCCCTCCGAAATTTTTCTCTGCCGCCAATTTATCTAACCCATAGGCTGTATGTGCATTGATACTGCCCTGGGCTGCGCCACTCGCGTCGCTAGTCTCGATGGTGCTGGTGCAGCATGCTACCACAACGTTGAAGCAAAGCATTGAGCAACTCCGATGGGCCCAATCGCCCGACACGCTGGTGGAAGTTTTGCAGGGGGCGGAGGAGCTTTACGAGACCATCGCTTTCGATAGCGAGCTGAATCGAGGAACCATCGCGTACCCCGACCCACGATCGAAAGAGAAGGGTATGAAGATCGTGTTTCGGTAACCTTGCTTCCTATTCTTTTGGTAGGACACACGCTGAACTTCTTCCTTTTTAGCAATGTGTCGTTCAGACACGACCAGGAAGAACATGTTGCCTTCGCCGGCAAAGAACCTCTTCTTCCTATTTCCGGTGTGAACTTCGAGATCCCCGCGGGGAGTTTGGCGGTCGTTGTCGGCGGGGACCACTCCGGAAAGACTTCCCTCCTCTCCCTAATCCCCAGAGTGCAAGAGCCGTCCGCCGGAGAGATTTTGATCGACGACAAGCCGCTTTTGGCGTACGATGTGGACAGCGTGCGTGGTGCCATGGCGTGCATTTCGCAGCGCGAGGAAATGTACCCGCTCACTCTGCGGGACAACCTGCTAATGGGCGCAGGTCGCGACGCGAAGCGGAACGAGGAGATCTTGCAGACAGCTGCGCGTTTAGGCTGTTCTGCCGATTTCATCGACGGGCTGCCGGCCAAGTATGACACTATCCTTGACCCGGCGGCGGCCACCATGCAGTCTATACAGGGCTGTGGAAATGCGTACATAACCCCGGCGGCCATGAACGAGGTGGAGACTCACGGACCGAACTTCATGCCGACGTTTGTGGCTGAGGGGGACCGACAACGACTGGCAGCGTAAGTCTCTTTGCCTCGTAATACTGGCTGTGGCTGACGGGAATTCAGGACGCGAATGTTCTCGCGTTTGCTGCAGCGGAAAGACCGCATACGTCTGATTGTCTGTGATGAGGCGACGAAGTACATGGACCCGCGCGATGAGAGGGAGTTCCTCAGAAACGTGAAGGAGCTGGGGGCTGGCAAGACTATAATTTGCGTCACGCACAGATTCGGGGACCTCGTCAAGGAGGCCGATGTCATATTGTGAGTTTGAGACATTGTGCTGGTTTGTCTCGACTGACATGGACGACAGGGTTATGAAGGAAGGAAAGGTTGTGCAACAGGGCACCCACAAGCAACTCATGCAGGAAGCGCAGCGCAGCGGGGGATGTCAGGAGTACGCGGAGATGTACCAGGCGCAAGCCGCCGGATTTCTCTGAATGTCGGACGCTGAGGCTTCGGGCACATGGATATCTATATAATTTAACTACCTTTTTTAACTGTCCTTACTGCATGCACTTCCGTCTATAGGTGCAATGTAATAGTGTGTAAACGCCGGTGTGAAGGGGACCCACAAAAGACTTCCGTCTTATCTGCGAATGGGTTGAAAGGGAGGTCCACCGACGGGTAATAAGAGATTCGGTCCGAGATTGAATGGTGAATGGTTCCAAGTAAGTAGTTTTTAATACAAAATTCCTACGGGGACATATCATGGCGGAGAGACGAACGACGTCCGGTAGTGGTGCAGGGGATTATGTTTGCGTGCGAGGAGATATTGGTGGTCGTGGTTACCTTGTTCCGAAACGGGGTGAAGGCTCCTGAAGCTCGACTTTGAGATAGGATTTCTGACGCCAGGTCTGTGTAGAGAAAAAGCGATGTTGTAAGATGAAGGGGATCCGGAAATGAGCTTCGGCGTCGACGTTCCGTTCGTCGCTCGTCCTTGAGGCCAAAGCGTTTCAAGGCGGTCGATTTGTGACCGTCACAATCGCGTGTGACAGGAGTGAAATGAATAATGGGCGATCGAGAGGGTGGCATAGGAACAAAGGAAAAATCCCAAAGCGCAAGCTGGAGCTTGCAGAAGAGAAAACAAAGGACATAGATGCCGGTCGATGGACAAGGAGGACAAGCATTGTGTCTCCATCAACAAGCAAAGCCAAACAAAGACGATCAATCTCGAACCAAAACGCGTTGAATGCACCTCTTCCATCGACTTGCTGCAAACGCGAGGACAACCCCCTGTTTATTGGTTTCCCTGACTATATGAGCTTCACCTCCACACCACTGGGATCGGTGTGTGTTCCCCACGTTTCCACCTCCCAACTCTCATACATTTATCCAGGGAAGACGTCTAAAGCATACAGATTTCCTCGGTCAGTCCAGAGATAGCGGAATCTTTGCAGTTATTCAAGCCCAAACTAGCAGGAAAACCGAATTCCACGCGCATAAACTCCCATACAAGCTATTCATACGGCGCACCAGCACTTGGTTCCCGATCACCACCAAAACCATCTCAGTCCGACGAGGATCTCGCTAAGAAGCGTCAGAACTCGGACTCGCAGTCCCTTGACCCAGAGAAGTGGAGTGTAAAGGACACGTCTGTAAACGTCGCAGCCGCTTTCCACCAGGCCGCAACAGACATGCAGGGTCCAAACAACGCATGGGCCTCGGGCTCGACCAAGTCAGCAGCAGCCCTCCCACGCAGTACTTCACAAGAGTACGAAGCACAAAGTCACTCAACCAGCGCGCGCAGGCTCGCAGCGCCCCCGAGCAGACTCCACTCCCGCCCCTCCTCATCCGCATCCCGCGCAAAACCCGTCTCCAAAAGCACATCCTTTCGAGTCGGCCACGTGCCCGACTCGGAAGGCGAGGACGAGCCCGCACCGGCCCCTAATGGTCGTGGCAAGAGTCCTTTCTTCGATCAAGTCATTGGTGCCGCGAAGCGTGCCATAATCGACGCGCCGGCTGCTGCCACCTACTACGTTCGTCAGCGCTCACGCGAGCCCGACGAGCCGGTGGCAGTCAATGCCAGCTACGACTATTCGCAGGAGGAGCGGGATGTACAGAATCAGAGCGGTCGCAGCGCTGCCAACGCCCATAAGCGCAATCGTATGTCCACCGACAACAAAGCGTACAAACCCTCGACGTCGGATCTCGAGTCCGACGAGGATTTCACGGACGACGAGGGGAACAAGAAAAGGCGCCGGAAGAAGAAGAAGAAAGAAGCGGTCGGAGGGCCGTTGACGAGCTTGCCGGTTGCTGGATACGATAAGAGAAAGAAGAAGCCGAAGAGAGGGAGCAAGGGAAATGTAGGGGAGGTAGAAGAAGGATCTGATAGCGACTCGCATGGCACCGACAAGGTCAGCACATCGTCTATTTCACTGTTCAAAAGCTGACTTTCGTTTAGCAATCTGCACCCAGAGGGTCCGCGCCGCCGTCACGACAGTCTGTACAACCCGACCTCCCCGATACATCCTTCGACGACGTAGAACAGGGGCTTGATTCAATACCTGAAGTCCAGGAAGAAGAAATCGCGCCGATAGTTAACCATAATCGGGCGCGTTCCCGTTCCCGTGGGCCCTCAGCCGCATCACGACGCTTTAACGTCGGCGCGCTCTTCGGCACCTTCCTCCACGGTTCAGCAAAATTCATCCTCACTTTTTTCCTCCTCGTTGGAAAGGTCCTCGGCGCAATACTCGATGTACTGGTCATACGGCCTACGCGCTTTTTAGCCCGCAGCCACATCGGTCCTTTACTGAAATACGCATTAATCTTCGGCGTCCTGCTCCTCGCTTCGCGCGCACTGCCCGACCTGGCGCCTTGGCTCCCATGGGGCCGAAGCGGCGTCTTCACACCGCCCGCAGTCCCAGCGGGGAATTTTGCCGAACTTGCGGAACGGCTGCAGCGTTTGGAGGTGGCCATTTCTGGATTGTCGTTGGATTCGGAGCGGACGCGGAGCAAACTGGAGGAGGAAGCGCGGGTGAATGCGGAGGTGGTGGGAAAGATTGGTGCGCTGGAAACGAAGGTGCAGAAAGACACTCTGCGCAACCACGAAGCAGAGGTTGCGTCTCGCGATGCGGCGGGCTTGGCCCTGAAGAACGTGAAGCAGGAGGTTGAGGCTTTACAGGCGCTGGTGCAAACACAACAACCGCACAGTGGAGGAGGAGGGTCTGGTCCCGAGGAGGAGGCGAGGTTGAAGGCAGTCGAGGAACGTCTAGGTAGCGTGGAAGTTGGCGTTCGCGATGCGCTTGATATCGCCAAGAAGGGCGGAGGACCAAGCTCTTCAACGGGCGCTTGGTGGGGCAAGGGTAAATCCGGCTTGACCATCAAGAGCTCAGATGGACAGGATGTCACGACGGTCATCACCGACCTCGTTGACAAGGCGGTTGGGATGTATGGAAAGGACAACATCGCGCGCGCAGATTTCGCCCTGCACTCGAGCGGCGCGTCCGTCATCCCGTCCCTCACCAGCCCGACGTACGAGCTGCGCCCGTCAACCGTCCGCGGCAAACTCATTGGATACGTCACTGGCAACGGCTTCCTCATAGGCCATCCGCCTGTCGTGGCGCTCCACCACGACCTCCACGACGGAAACTGTTGGCCTTTCGCTGGATCGCAAGGCCAACTAGGCGTCGTGCTCGCGCACCCAGTCTATATCGAAGATATCACCATCGACCACGTCGCGGCCGAACTCGCACTCAACATGCGGCTAAGTGCACCGCGGGAGATGGAGGTGTGGGCCGTCGTCGAGGGGCGGGATAACTTTGAGAAGCTCAAGACGTGGCGCGCGAACAGGGCGAAGCGGAGGGAGGAGGGCGAGGTCATGGAGGACGAGCCCGTACGTCCCAAGACGCTCAACTGGTCGAACGAGTGGATCCGCATTGCTTCGTTCCGGTACGATATCCGCGCGCCGAGCAATATCCAGACCTTCCCCGTCGACCAAGAGATTCGGGAGCTTGGGATTGACTTTGGCGTCGTTGTGTTGATGGTGAAGAGCAACTGGGGTATGGACGCGTATACGTGTCTATATCGGATGCGGGTGCATGGGCAGAGGATGGGCGCAGCCGCTGCTCCGTATCCCGAGGAGCTGAGCCCATAAGGGTGGGCGTCTAATGCCACTAATGACTTTCATTAACCTTATTTTTTTCTTTCATTTCTATATCTTGGTCTCTTTTATTCTCCTAATCGCGCTATGTACTACTCCATAATGCATAACCCGAATCGTACTGCAATACCGTGTCATACATACATATCACTCTCTGCATGTGTTTTTACTCTCTCGCTGAATTTTTATTGCTTTCAGGCTTGGAATGGATCTCGATCAGGCCGGTCAAAGCGAAGTTTACGATCGCGATTTCCTCATTCGAGCATCTGCAGACAGGGTGAACTAAGAGAAATTCGGACGACAGCCCGTCCTCACTGGTCAGTTATTTTCCTTCGCTGCTTCCAGCGCACACGCAACTACTTTCTTCATCCCTGCGGTCATCGGGAGCGTATCAAGCACACCCGGAGACTCAATCCACAGGCATGCCTGGTGCTCCTCCGGATTTAGCTTCAGCGTTCCATCGTGCTCCACGCGAACCAAAAAGTTCAACTGCATTGCGGGCCCGCGTTTCGTCGAGTACTCGAAATGCTCAAATTCGGAAAGCACTTCCGCCACCACTAATCCCGTTTCTTCCTCCGTCTCGCGCGCGACGGCATCGATGACCGTGAGGTCGCCTGGGTCGCAGTTCCCTCCCGGGAGTTCGAACATGTTCGGCAGCGTATCTTCATTGGCCGAACGCTGCAGGAGCAGTAGCTTGCGAGGCTCGTCGTCGGAGACGATTGCGACGCCGACGGTTATTCGTTTCCCTGGATGCTGGGCTTTTAGCGCGTCGAGAGGGATATCACGGTGCGCGAGTGCTCCAGGGACTTGCGCACGGCGGAGCATTATTCTACGAAAATTCAGATCAAGGTTGTGTAGGTCCTGTGCGCTTATTGGGCGTCTAATCGATTATTAAAGTGAATCTGGATCTGAGTATTAAGGGTATCAGGTCCTTAAGTATGAGTATCAATATGGGCATGGGTATAAGTAGAGAACTATGGCTATGGGTCCATTATCATTCATAGATCTTCCCTTCACCAAGCATATGTCCGTTTCTCCAGAAGCTCTGTACGGCGGGAAAGCATTTTGCCAAGAGACGCATCGTACTGGACGGCACCTCGGAGCCGCCCTGCCACACTCCAATGTCGCGGAGTTTCCATTCAGCAAAAGAGTGAGTCTGCATTTCCGCAAACAAAAGCTGGGTGATATTAGATTGGGAACTGGAGATTATAATTCTTTGACTCACTTCTGTTGCTGCGCGGTGGGGATGGGACCCACCGACATACAGCGAGAGACTCTTCAGGCCTGGTAATTTGAGGGCCAGGAGGTCAAAGAGCTCCACGTTCCAGACGCGAACGTTGAGTCGAAGGGCCTGGAGACCCTGGTCAGCGCCTCGGTGGGAAAGAGGCGTAATCAAGGCATCGACTTCGTCCAGATTGAGGTACCTGTCCTTCACGGCGAGCGTCGTAAGTGTGTTTGCGGAGCGCTCAATGTACATGATGAGGGCATTGAACCCGGTGCGGAGGGTCGTTGGGTACATTCTCAACAGCTTCAAGCCGGTGAAGACCAAGTCGTTTTCCCGGTGCGACAGGAACCATTCACCCAGTAAATATTCAGAGTTTGGATCCATGGCAATTCCAGTTGGATTGAGCCGGAGTTCGATCGTATCGAGTGTGGAGGAGTTGGTCTCGAGCAGCCTGGTCAAGCCTGTTGGGTCGGTCAGCGCCTTGTTGAATGGCGCACGGAGGTGGAAGTCGTTCAGGTGCGGGAAGTGACCGAGGTTGTTGAACAGGGCTGACAGGTCGAGTGCAGACCATGACCAAATTTTCAACGCGCGCAAGTGGGGTGCAAGGCTGTTGATGAACGCAGCCACAGAGTTGACCAAGATCCCAACGACCGCTGTGGCCGCCATCGGGTCCAGTTCATGGGTAAACTGCAGACTCAGAGCCGTGCATGAGACCGGCTGAGGGTCGGAGGCAACAAACTGGCGGAACGTCTACAAACTACCAATTTAGCACGAATCCTCGAGACTGCATAAATAACGCGTACCTCGGGGCGCCCGGCCATAGATATGGTCTCCAGCTGCCGACCAAAGGCAGCCCAAGCACTGCGGAAAAAGGGTTCCAAGTCATAATCGGGGGACATGTCCCAGGATTCGACCTCGAAGCGCATCAAGTTGGTGAGGCCTGGAAAGACAAGAACGAGCGCGTCTTCTATGGATAGCGGCGGCGTTTCAGGATCAGTCTGAACTCCAACATAGGTGCCTATCCTCTCCCAAAAACTTGGATTCACGGCCGACTGTGTCCTGTGAAGATTCAGCATTGGGCGGACCACCAAGCGTCTGACACGGCCCGCAACTGCGGGGTCTCTACAATCGCGGTGAGCGCAACTCAGGATGCATAGAAAAGATGTACCTCAACCGCTGGAGGAGTTTGTGCGTCTGTACATCGACCGACTCGATACGAATTGTGCTGTACCGGCTGTCCAACGCGAGGTTGTAAAAGAACAAATTCACTCCTATGAAGTTGTGCAGCTCGTCTTTGGGAATGAAGGACGCGATATGAAGCAATATCTCGGTGGGGACCTCTGGCATGGTGGTCGGAGCGAGGTCGTCTGCGTGCACTGCATCGTGCTGGACAAAAGGATTCAATGACAGGTATCTCGACAGCTGCACAAATTCATATTGCAACGCTTCAAAACAAAAAACAAAAAATACAAACTAGGGCGCTACTTATGAGCTCTACGAGTAAATAATCCTACGGGATAGAAAACCAACGAGGATGATAACGTTAAACCAGAACCAATACGACGGGATGAGTGAGGGTCAACCAGCTCCTCTCATCCCCATTAAACGCGCTCTTGCACGCGCCATCGACTCCTTCAGCTCGGGACTCTCCTCCTCCTCGCGCCCCGAGGTCGTCGAGTCGGCTGACATGCCCCGATCTAGACCGGACGCATGTACATCAGACCGCCATCGCGTAGCGCCAACAGACGACGGTAGAGATGCTGACGAGAGCTCGAAACGCTTTGCGCGTGGGGATAACGACGTGGGTCGCGACTGCGAGCCATACGACGGCGGCGCGAGAGTCAGATTCCGCGGCCGCTTACGCTGTCGCGGTGAAGCAGACCGCGACAGCGAGTTCTTGTACGAGGAGGGTCCGCCGAACTCTTGGTCGTCGTAACCGCCCTCTTCTTCCTCCCACACGCCGCACCCGTCGTCAATCTCGTCCTCGCGAGCATCGCTCTTGATGACGATTTCACGGCCGAGGGCTTTCTGGCCCTCTTGGATTAGCATGGAGAGCTGGTCACCGATCCAGTCCATCTGAGTATTTGTTAATGATGCTTTCAAAAGCAAGGGTAGACACGAACCTGATCTTCAACTGCCGCATCGTCGTCCTCCATAGAATCAGGGAAGAAAGCAGATTTCGAAGGAGACATGGCACTTGAAGGGGGGGAAGATCCTCGGCCGTGATTACGCGGCCGAAGTCGTTGGCCGTGCCGCTTGGTGGCAGATGCAGCGCTTGCACCATGTCGAACCTTGCGGCGACGGGGGGTAATGAAGGGGGTCGGTGGGGTGATTTGGATGGCTTGAGTGGGAGGTGGCGGAACAGGATTCCATTCCCCCTTCTGGTATGGCGGGGGCGGTATCTGGTCTGGTTCGGAATCTTTGCCCCGGTCCCTCCATCTAGAGACGGATTCAGTGCTCGTAAAGAGGAATAGAGTGAATGGACGCACAAACGGTACACAGTCAAGCCTACAGCTGTGCCAATCAGTGCCGCGCTGACCGCCGTCGACACGATAGAGCCAGCAAGACCGCGACGCCGTTTAGCAGGTGGGGGCAGATCTACATTGAGCAAAATTATGAGGAATTTAAATCCCATGAATAGAAAAAGGACAGTGGGCGGATGCAAGTGGCATCAAGGGAAAGTGTGCGCGGATGGATATAAAGAAGATCTGTGATAAACACGTGAAGTGTTCATGCAAACATGTCCACATCCGCGCGAGGGACAGGCATAAAAGCCGTGGACCTCGTCAGCTTGCGGGCGATTGAAAGAGGTGAGGATGAAGTGTGGAGGAGAGGGCTATGGGGCTGCGCGTGATGGTGAATAATGAAAAAAGCACGCACCCGAAACGGACGCGTTCATGTCCTCCAACTCAAACTCATCCTGCCGCGCGACCATCTCTCTGTATTTCGCCGGTGTATCGAGGTACCCGCTGGACGATGCAAGAGTTGCAGCGGACTGGCTAGGTTCGGCTAATGACGGATCCCAGCCTCGTTTCCTAGATAGTGGTGCGGCGGGAGATGGGCTTGGGCTCGGCCTCCTCTCATTTATGTTATGAGGGCGCGCGGGACGCGACCTAGAGTGGACCGGAGATTGCGGCGCAAAGCCGAAAGTGGGCTCTACTTGGGGAGACGAGTCTTCCACCGGCGAAGAGAAGGGGTTCAAGCCGGGCACGGCCAGCTTGAAAGTGAATGGGAAGGGCATGGCGCGGAGATGACTGATAGAAAGCCAAGTCCCGGCCGTATCGTGAAGGATAAATCGTAAAGCGGGGCGAGGCTAATGGAATGGACTCTGCTGCGAGTACAGCCTCCAATGTGCGCGTATAATGGCTTGTTGGAGGCTTGCGAGGGTGGTGAGGGCAGTCGTGGTTGTGGTCAATAACCAAAGTGAACCTTGATTACAAAGCAGCAAAATCGAATTAGTCCAAACACTATACTCTAAACATATTCTAATGTGTCCCAGCCTTCAAAAGCCCCCTCTTCCGTCGTCGCTAGATCGCCCCCTTTGACCACGGGCGACGCCGCCTTGGACGTTCGTCGAGAGCGCTTTGCCGGTGTACCGGCCCGTGAAGCCCGCCGCGACGCGCTAACTAAATTTCCGTCGTTGTCCAGGGTCCCCACATTCACCACATTGAAGTTCGAAGATAGTGCCAGGGAGGCAGGACGAGAGGGCTTAGGAGTGGCTCCGCGCGACGCTGGAAGTGCGGTGTTACCAAACCAAACCGGGGTATCGTGCGGCATAGGGGAAATCGCAGTTCTTGGTGAGTTTGTGGTAGATAACGGGAGCGCGATCTGCTCCGGGAGAAGGAGCTGGGGCGGCGTTGGTGGCAAGTGCGTTACGACGTCGCCCAGAGATTGCGAAACCACCGCAGGTGACGCGAGTGGTGTCGGTCGCTTCGAGCTTTTCCTCGACCTCCCCGTTTTAGGAACCTCGTCGGTCTTTGCGGGCTCCTTGGCCGCTACCTCTTGCGACTGATCTGCTGACAATGCCGCCTCTTCAGGATTTATATCTTTCTGAGCGATCGAAGGAGAAGGCGGATGCGTTGAAGCTCCAGCAACATTTTCTGCCACTGGAGGTTCTGGGGCACTGGGTGTCTCTAGCTCCTTCGAGGGCTCCTTTGGAGTGGGTGGTGTCGAAGCTTGCTTTTGGGTGGTGTCTGGCTTTGGAGTCTCTGTCCTCTCTGGCTGTGGGTCTGGCGTCGCCTCTGGCTCTGCTGGAAGCGCCGCTGGAGCTGGGGCCGCGTCTGTGACAACAGCCGTCTCTGGAGCGTTCTCGGCCGGTTCATCTGCGGCGGCGACGGTCTCGGGAGCATCTCCAGTCGCTAAAGCATCCCCACCCTTTGGCGCATCCGCCGCCTCGAGGCTCCTCGAGGCCGCTAATGGCGATTTCTCGATCTGCGGAGTGCGAGGAGCGGTGGCCGGCTTTGAAGGCTGAACCTCCTCCGCTTTCGGAGTCTGCGCCGTTGGCGGAGCCTCAGGGACGGTTTCTGCTTCACCCTTCGGGGTCTGGGGTGCTGGCGGAGCCTCGACCGTTGGCTCTACCTCGGGCTTGGGCTCCTCTCGAATTTCTTCGACCTCCGCCGACGGCGTCACGGCGCCCCGGCTCCTCGCCGGAGACGGCTCCTTTTCCTTTCCCCACACGGACGCGAGCGTGTCCGCAAGGTGCGAAGAGGTACGGCTATCGGAGCTCTCCTCTGTCTCCTTCACCTTGTCCTTTTCTTTTCCCTTTCCCTTCCCTTTTCCCGACTTGCGGCCCCGCGACGGCTCCTTATCCGACGCGTCTTTGGTCTTTGCACCATCGCCCGACGATGTGGTCGGACTCCGACGAGGCTCTTGAAACTCGTCGGGAAGACGCGCGACTTCTGGGACCTTTTCCTCGATAGGGGCGCTTTCCTCTGGAGGGGCCCGCGCGGCGGAGGACGGCGGTCTTGACAACGGCGGCGGCGAGCGGACTCTGTCCGATCGAGTGGACATCACGGTCATGTCGTCCTCCGGGTACATATCCGGCTCGTCTTCCTCCACGCGTCGTCCGCGCTCGTTGTACACTATGGACGCTGGTCCGCTACGCCTGTGTTATCGAAAGACACAAGAATTAAACGCTTGGGACTTACTACTTCACTTCTCCCTGTAGTGGACGTTAGCAAGAAGCCGAGTATTCGAAAACTTGGACGTACATTGTCTAGCCATTTGATGCGCGCTCGGAACTCCGTCAAACCGAAATGGATCTCGACAGAGAATATAATCTTCCAGAACGTGTTCCCGTTCTTGCCCGTCTGAGGCGTCGCGCTCCCCTTTAGCGGAGAAAGGTCCGCGCGCACGACACAGAGCGTCGAAAACTCCTCTGTGGACAGCATCAGATCATGTATTTCTCCTGCAGTGCACGTCCATACCTCGATCTCTGTATATCCACGTCGGGATCTCGCCCTTCCCTCGGTAACACCATATCAGTACCTCAAACACTGATAGTACGCTCAAACTCGTCAGTTCCGTCGAATATTTGCGCGAAAAAATGGTCGACTCCTTGACTTTGATTCCCTGGCGCAAGATGCAGTCGAATGCGTCGGGTAAGAGGCGCGGACCGGAGGGCAGCTCGGTTAGCGTCGACTCTCTTGCGACGTGTTCTGGGTCCTCGGGGTCGAAGGTGCGGAGGAACTCGACGCCGTAGAAAGCTTTCGACATCCGGACAGAGACGTGGTGGTCGACGTAGAATCCAACGGCGCCGTCGCATACCGCCTTCGAACTGCATGACTGGTTATTCAACTCGGAGAGCAGGCCAAGACGGTGGGACGTACGTCTGGGAATCAGGTCGGTTCACAGTGACGTTATAAGGTGCGAGGCGTTCTTGAAGCTGAGTGAATAGCCAGTGGTTTGCGGCGAAGCCTCCGACGAGCCATACGGACTGAGAAATCGTCAGCGAATTGTACTGGAAAATCTTTGGGACACCCACCTTGATGACCCCCGCCGAGGCGTCGATCTGCGCTTTAATTGCAAGGAAGGCAGCTGCGAAATCATAAATACGGGAGAATCCACACCGCCTCCAGAATCATACCTTCTATTGACGGTTCGAATAACTCTCGGACCTCCGCCCTTTATGTGTTTGTATGGTAAGCCTCCAATCGAAATAGATCAAGTGAAGGTCTAACCCAGTCAATTTCAGCTGTCCTCCGCGAATACCGACATTGGGGTCCTTGTCCAGTGGACTCCCGAAACTGATGAACTGCAGGGTGCGGTCGTCACGGAAGAGGCGCTTCGTGGTCTCGTCGAAACGCTTGGTGATGTGCTCGACCGCTTCGGGCGACCCGTATTTCGAGCTCTTCAGTTTTTCTGCGCGACAATTCGAGTCAAACCTCAATTAAAAAGGCACACGAAGATATATTCACCTTCCAGGAACCTTCTCGCGCGTCGGCTCACAAAAACAGAACCGGCAAAGACGCCTGAAATAACGTGAGACAGCTGGTTCGATTGTCCCAGCAGATATTAAACTTACAGTCGGGCGGAGCAATCTCTTCGATCAGCAATGGGTTCTGCGCAGTTATGCTATACGCTGAAATATCCCAAGTGCCACCGCCCGCGTCAGCGATTAGGAACCCGGGTTTAGAGGGATCCTGTTATCTCTTTCAGATGGCTGCCAACAACTTAGAGCGGCCTGACCCACCGAGAGGACGTCCGCCGCCAGACCATTCAGAACGCACGCGTGAAGGCTCGCCTCTCCTTCCGTCACGAAAAAAATCCGCGCTTTCCCCGCGTTCGTATCGGGTATCAACCCGCCGTGGATCGCTGCTCTCCGGAGCTTAGATTGCTGGGCGCCTTCCCAGCCATTTGGGTGAGAAATAACCAGCTTGATGTCGTGCTCTACCGTCGCCCACAGCATTGCCCCGTTCGCATGCGTGTCGGTGATAAAATTCGCGTACACAGGAAAAGGTACGCGAGAAAGTCGCCGAAGACGTCGACGGCGCTCTTGTTGGGTGGCAGACGGCCCAGCCGCATCCCATTCATGTTTAGTTGCATCGTTCGAGGTCGGAGGCGGAGCTTAAACCTGTAAAATATCGCGTCAGAATCAAACTGAAGACGACGCGGAGAGAGCATACAGGTCGGCCTTGATCCATCCCTCGTCCTCTGCTTGAGATAATATTGTAGAGGTCTCAGCTTCTGCCCCGGCCGCGACCATCTTTCCGCGCGCATCATACCATAATATTGAAGGTATTTTACAGTTGCCAGCGACGTGTTCTTGTCCCGGAAACCTTGCACACTCGCGTTCAGTTTTTTTTTCCAAGACGTGAAGATATTCATTACCGAGTGACGCCATGGATTTTGGGCACCTCTCCAGGCTCCAGAATCGCGTAGGAAACCTTTGGAATGAACCAATGAATACAATATCTCCGTCAGTCAGACTGGTACGCACTCCACTAAAAGTTGTGCCAACATCAATCGCTAGAACCTGCGCAAGAAATTGAACGGATTAATGACACGCGTCGTAGTATCAAGACCGATTTACAAGAGATCTGACTGGGCCGCTGTACGGCTTTCGCGTGTTTGAGTTCGATTTCATGGTCGCGATATTCACAGGTAGATGAGTGTAGTAGGTGGATAAGAACGGTGCTCCAGGAAGACAAAACGTGTTTTATTTTGTGCGCCTGGCGCATGAGTCAAAAGAGGATCGACGACACGAGGAATCATGGAGTTTACTGCGCCAGTTCATTACATCGCCTTCTGCTGGCGTAAAGGGTGTGTTTACTATGACCCCAAAACACGTGGCCGACCAAAACGCGTCCAACGCGTGGCGTTTGGTGTCCGCTTAGATTTCAACCCTCGGCTCATCCAAGAGAGCAGCATACAGCCTGTGAGCCGCGAGCCAGTGGAAATAGGCGATTATCGCGATTCTCCTTCCTGCGCCGGGTATTTGGTGCTGTAATGGCCCTGCTGCCCATCAGCCTGCAAGTCATGATCAGAGGGCTGTACGACACCACCGTCGAGTTCTTCGCTCTCCGCCACCCTACTCCTCCACCGGGCGGCCAATCTTCGGGGCCCTCGCACTCGAATCTGAGGACCCTAAACCCAGTGCCAGACCCTATCGGGAAACTGCACGCAGGGATTGCACCTCCTTACAGCAACAACTGGACGCCCCTCGGGACTCGGGCCCACCGCATATGCGACGGGGATTCGAAAACGTCACCAATCAACTTGCGCGCTCTCAAGCAGAGGTTGCGAGGTTGGAGGAACGATGCCGAATGCTCGAAAAGGCAGTTGAAGGGAACGAGAGAAATGCTGGAGGCGAGAGAGTCGGAACTGGATTGCGTACGAAAGGTAAGAAAGATCGGTTGAACGACGGGGAATGCGGATGATGTTGACAAGAATCGGTAGTCGATATCCGAAAACTCCCAGGAATCTTTGCCGCGCTCTGTGGAATCGACCTCGATGTTAGAGGAGGAACGAGCACAGATGCGGGGCAACGAAGTTTTCATGTCTCGGATAGACTCCATGTCCGGGGCACAAGTCGTCCAGTTTGTAAACGACCTTAACTCAGAGATCATTCAATTTGCAGCCTCTGCAATAGAGCTTTGTACCATCGATCCGACCAGCCCCACTTCATCGCAAGCTATGCAGGATACCAGTGCCAGATTGGGCTCAAAGCTTGCTGGTCTCTTGTCGGCCCGAGAACGGAACTCGCAGGATCCGACTCTTGTTGGTCTGGCCTTACAAGCCGGAATATCAGCGGCGATAGCGCGTTCCATGTCCAGCTTTGCGCTCGGGTTGCCCTCGAAGTCCGACGTTATATTGTCGCACCTCTATTCCCACGTCTTTGGTTCAGGTGAGCTGTTCGTTGCTACATCCTAGCGCCTAATAATTTGTCGTTAGAGCCTCAGCCAACCTCGTCACGATGGAGAGCGCTGACCCACAAATATGTTCATGCTTTGTATCCAGGGTTGAAAGAATATTCGGCCGAGGAACTCAGAGAGACGATTTGTCGTTGGACAAGCGACATCTTGGTGGCTGCAGGCGCCACGCAGGAAGGGACATCTCGAGCATGGATCCGGGAGACGTTCGGAGACCAGATCGGGCGTATGGTCAAAGCTGTCGCCCGAATGGCACAGATCTGCAAAGAGGAAATCATGTCCACGAATTTCGACATCGTTTGTCCCGAGCCGGGGCAATTCTTCGACGAACGAATAATGACGGACGCATTCGGGGAGTATGGGGTGTCTCAGGGTGCCATTCTGGCGACCACAGAGTTGGGCTTGAGACGTATGACGCGGAGAGGTTACCCAGACGCTCGAACAGTAGAACAACAGTTGTTGGTGAGGCCCAAGATAATCCTGGACTCTGTAGGGACAACGTTTACTTGAATTTAGCTGCACTTGAAAGAATTTCGCGATGAACAAGCTCAGAGTTTGTGTGCAAAGTCGATGTGGTGGTGCTTGGGGTTATTTGAGATCAGTGGCGTCGACCCGCACGGACCGGACGAACTGATCGATTTTTCCCCTCGGTTGCTACTACTACGAGAATGGCCTCTGTCAAAGTCGCAGCGCCTCTTGTCTTCCCCCACGATGGTTCCCCCGCCAGGGCCGAAACCCCCCCTTTGACTGGTCATGGTGCAGAACTCGAACCAGAGGAGACCAGTATTGCCGAGCCGGGTAAAAAGCCGAAAAAGAAAAAGAAACCCAAGAAATCCGCGTCCGCCAAGGCACGCGATGCTGCTTTGGCCACGGCCAATGCAGCGACAGACGCGAAGGCCAAAGCCGACGAGGCGGCGCGGCCCGCCCGTACTTTGTATCAGCAGAAACAAACACTGGCGATATATCAGCTCTTACCATGTGTGTGCAGTTCTTTGTGTTCACCGAGAAAACATTTTGCTCTCGCAAAGCTCTGGCAATACCTTGGCTTGCGTTTTGTACACTCTGTCGACCGCAACTGGCGCGTTTCTGCGCGTTTGTTGATTCCGAACGTCCATCTCGTATCCGCCTTACTACCCTCGACTTGTTTTCTTCGTAAAGACCGTCCAGCTAACTCATTGAGTTTGCAGGGTCCATGGCTCCAGCTTCCCATTGAACTCTTGGAGTCCTTGCTCACCCTCAACCTTGACCCTGCAACTCTGGCGGCTCCCGAGCCGCGTTCTCCTCTCTATCCTCCTACCTCTGGAGGCTCCTCTACGCAGAACGCTAAGCGCAACGGATTTCATGCCCACAATAATAACCTTCCGGACTTCTCTCCCCCGGATTCCCCGCGTATTTCCTCTCTTTCGGCTTCGATAGCACTGTCCGCTTCATCGGGAAATATGCCGCCTCCCTTTCCTGTTCCCGAACCAGGCAAACCTACACCTCCTCCCATAGACCCAGGCGTATTTCGTAATGTCACATCTATCCGGCGACTTATCGACTGAGGCTGCCGAACTCAGCGTGCGCGCATCCTCTGGTCTGTCGGCCGCTGAGCTCAACATGATGCGATCCTCGTCGACCCCTTCTATAAATTCCTCCTACTCAAATTACAACTCGCCTTGGGCCGGACTTATACCTGGTGGGGGCGGGGGCGGCGGTGGACGTAACGTGGCGATGAGTGCGATGCGTATTCACCGTCTGCGAGCGCTTGCCGTCCAGAAGTTGGCGGCCGCTTATACTGCGGATGAAATCGCCAGCAGCGTGATGGTGATGCAAGGCGGCAGCGTCTTCGACGATCTCGCCTGAACGAGTGCTCAAGGTCGATCCAAACGATGCGGATGCACGGTACGTGCATTTCTTTCATGAAAAGATCCCATCGAGGTGAGTAGCGTCCTTAACATTACTTTCCAAAACCGTTGATTCGTTGGCAATTACAGGCAGTTGGCAGAGTCAACCACCACCCAGGTGCTGGACGAGCTAATCCAAACTCAGCCTCAAAAATTAGAATATTATCGCACACGCGGGATTGTGCATTGTTTCCGAGACGAATATAGTCTTGCCACGAAGGATTACACGCATGCCCTCAAAGAAGCCCGTGCGGTCCGGAAAGCCAAAGTTGCGCATCACCATAATTATTCGACTCCAACCGCGAATGGCAAACATAACTCTGGAGGAGGTGGGAAGGGCGGGAAGAAAAAGAAGGGCGGGAGTGGGAAGCAGAAGAGGTTTGCGGATGACTTTGACGACGGCGGGGACGATGCAGAAGACACTGGACCCGACACAGACGATGCAGGTTACGTGCCGCATCCCTCTGTTCTCCCGGATGCTCCAACTCCCCTCGAGCCCCAGCTATTGTTCCTGCGAGGCGCTGCATACCTTCAGCATGCTGTTCATCTTATCGAAACAACCGTGTTGAAGCTCGAGGGCGTCCACAAGTACTCGCCCTACTCTACGACCGGCTCGGATGGCCACGGGGCCGGCAATGGGGGTCATGCGAATGGAGCGAACGCGAACAACGGAGAGCTGCGGCTGAGCTACTTGGAAGGTGGACTGTACGGCGGGGTGGAGGTTGGGAACCCAGACGGCCCCCTTGGACGGAGCACGGGCAAGAAGGCTAAGGCGTACCGTGCCGCGTTCGGCGTTGCTGATAATGGCGAGTTTATCAGCGGGAACGGCGAACAGGAGAAGATGAGGGAACAAATCAGTGGCCTGGTGAAGAAGAGTATGCGAGATCATGAACGTTTTCTCGCGCACTTTGATTCCCTGGATGCTGGTCCAACCTTTGCGCCTGGAGGCGGGGATGAAGCGTGGAACATGGCACAAAAGGTCGAATACGCATTCTTGCTAACAGAGTCTATTCGTCCCGGCAGCCAGGCTCCCCCGCCTCCGCACCCTCACACCCACGCCGCGGACGGCGGTCCTCTCACCACTTATAACTCGGCTGGACAACCAGGATCTCCCCAGCTTCCTTCCCCTCCTACAACCTTCACTACTTACCACCCTCTCCTCGTCGAGGCCCACTTTAGTATCCTATTATGCCAGATCATGTTGGGGGACTTCGGGACGTTACTCTCCACGTTTGTGCGCAGCGCCGGTATCGTAGACGGTCTCGAAGGCTATCCTGTTTTTCTGCCGCCGCGTTCCATGGCTCAAGCCGAGTTTATCGAGGTGTTGGAACGACTTGCTGGCGGATGGCGAACTGGTATTGGCGCGTTTATCGTGGAGGAGAGCGATGCCGGTGGGAGGGGAAAGGCGAAAGGAAAGGCGCCGCTCGCAATCGAAGCTCCGCCATCCGAGGCAGATGCTGACCACGATCATCACCTCCGTGTGTCTACCGCCTCTTCCTCCATGGGTCAAGGAAGCGGCAGCTCCCATTCCGGTTCGGGCTCGAGCTCAGTACCTGACTCGAGCACCAACACGCTGTTCAATGGTACCTCTGCTTCCTCTTCCTCGTCGTCGTCTACATCGCCTTCGCCGACGAGAGCGCCAACGCCGGTTGCCCCTTCGCCGCATGCACAAGCTCTCAACAGTGCTCGCATTCTCCTCGCCCCCGTTGCTGCCCGTCAGCGTGCCCGGGAGAACGAAAAGGCCAATCTGAAGAAGAACGGAAAGGCTGGCGTTAAGAAGCCTATGAGTATCAATATTCCTCTTCATGGACCTCGAGTTGACGTGATCCTGGCCTGGCTTGGGGCCGTCCAAATTCCTGCGTTGGATCGAGCTGGCTAGCTTTGTCTATCCCAATTTATATTTTATTTAGGCCCCCATATCTGTACTGTACATTTATTTCCTGACAGAATATGCGTAGCGTCGCACCGCCGAGGAATCCACGACTGGCTGAAAACATTCGCGAATCAAACTACCTATCTTTTCAGGGTTACCCGGGCATCCCTCTCCATCCCACCCGCCGCGATTAGCATGCCAAGCGCGGGCGTAAAAAGGCGACGAACATAGTGGGTAGGACTAGTGTCTTCCGTGAGGACCCTACAGCCTTTCCACCACGCCCTCGATCCACTCCACGACGGCGCCGCACACGCCGTTAGTTTCTAAGAGGGCGATGATGTCGGGGGAAGCGAGGTGGGCGTCGTCCGTGGTGGTGCTGCCGGGATGCGTGGCGATCCAGATGACGACGGGACCGAGCGTGCTCTCTCCGTCCTCGCCGTGCGTAGTGAAACGAGCCAGATGGATGACGGAGTAACGGATCTTGAGGGCCTTGAGCATGTCCCGGATCTTAGGCGCAACGGTGTGCCAGACGGCGTTGAGTGGTGTGTTGAAGACACCGTGAGCGGTCTTGTTGGAGAGGTTCTGGATGCGACCTTGGGGATGGGGAAAGGGGGTATCCAGGTAGTCCGAGCGGTACAGGAGCTCAGGAGGCTCAACCGATACACCGTGGTAATAGGCGGATTTCTCCCAGGGGGAGGGTTGGTGGGCCGAGACCCTGGTGACATCTGAACCGATGCCAAGAGCGGAGAATGCAGTTGATGCATCACAGAGAGTGGGGGATGCGGGTGAGGAAAGAGGGTTCTGCGATGAGGATGTCTGAAGGCCCGGGTCGTTCAGTCACTGTAGTGCAAAAAGCGATAGTGCTGAAAAAAACGAAGGGGTAAGTCCACATGTGGATGGGCGAGGTAGAGGAAGGACTTGCTAAGAAGCGTTGGATGGTCGCGCATAGTTTGAAGCACTTGCTTAACAGACTGTGAAACACCTACAAGTGTGAGGGAGAGGGTCGGTTAGAGTGGGCTGTACTGGCAAGCAAACTAACTCGCCGTCCCCTAGAAGACCGGCCTGCCTGAGTTCTTCCTCAGTGACTGTAACGAGCAGTGAGCGAGTTTGACGGGGAATAAAAACTTGAGCATTCACATTCCATGTAGACGCAATGAAAGTGCGAGACAAGAGGTGATAGGCTGATCTTCTCCTATAATCCATGGTAGATTGCGCCCTCTTAGAGTTTCAGCTCGCGAGGAAGTAAAAATAGGATCATCTAAGATGGCGAAGAAAGAGCCCAATGCATCTCGAGAGAAATCTCGGCTTAATCCTCCTCGTCGCCATCCAGGTTTCAGAGTCCAGAAAACGATGCGCGCGGTCCTAAATTAATAATAACATCAAGAGGGAACCCCTTTCCCGAACCGAAATACTCACCAAGAACGACGTCCTCTGCCTTGCTTCCGCGTTGCTCAGCGCAATGTACTCATATAAGCCTCCGATCTTGATACTGGTTTAGCTCACCGTCCAAATCCAGCTCAGAGTACCGGCCGAGCTCAGTGCTACAGCAACTTCCCACTTATTTGTGGTTTGACAATGGTTTTGCCCGGGGGCTCTCCACTCGTTCATGCGCCGATCAGCGAGGACGTGTCGAATGGACGCGTCGAATGCCTTGCGGATGAACCTGCAGCTGCAGGAGCACATCAGCGCCGATTTGTTGAACTGTAAGGCCCGGGGTGCCGAAGGAGAGGATGATGTACGGTCTATGAAGTTAGTGGATGATTCTGTGTCTTCTCTTCGGTTTGTCGTCCAGACCGCATTCAGGCAGCTCCGAGCTGACGACTCCTCAAACTCTACGGGACCCGCTTGTTCCTAATTGGTTCCTTCCTTCGAGTCTTCCTAGGACCTGGGCGTAAATAAATGGTGCCCGACGGCCGTCAGAGTGTCAATATTTTCTTGATGCGGACGAAACATGCACAACCAACACTCTTTCTCTCTTCGTTCGAACTTTCCGTCCTGCTGTTCTCGTGTCTGGCCTCTTACGGTTCGGTATGCCGCAAGAGTCTACCGAAATCATCGAACTTGTCTTGAAGAATTTAAATAATCGAATGAATACCTGAATCGATTCCCAAAAGAGAAACGAAGTTCTGCAATGCACACGGACGGGTGGACCTGAACAAACTCAGGACAAGCAATTCCACCACATATCATCATGTAAGCAAACACTCCTTCGTTCCTCTCTTTGATGAAAATTCAACTGCAAATTCTATTCGCGACGCGCTTCGGTGCTGAGGGCGGGTATTCCTTCGGGATCCATTCAAGTCTCTGAACTTTCTTTTATTTCTCTCGAATTCCGTGGTGTGTGGTTTGCTCACGTCGTTCGTTTGTAGGCGGCTACGTCTGAGTCAAACTGTCCTTAAAACCATGCTTTCTTAGCGACTGGGCCACGCAAACAATAGTGCGGTCGAAGATCTCGGAATGTGCTGTTTAAATTTTCCGCTGGCTGGGATTGGGAGCACTCTGACACCCCAGGCTTATGTGCAACTGGCACCGTGTGCGCAACCTGCGCTTTTGACTGACATGACCGTAGTACGCTGTAGTCTTTGTGGCTTCGTCGACTTCTCTATCCAGTCATTTTTTTGAGCGGGCACCGAACATCTAGCTAACGCGATCACATATCCAAGCTATCCAAGTTTGCTCCTTCAAAGTATTCGTCGCCCGCCCAATCCTCCTGAACCCCGCGCAGCTGGAGCCACTGGTCGGTAGGCTCGCGCTCCGGGGCGGCGTGAACCCATGCCTTTATGAAGGCACGCACTTTGCCCGTAATGACGGGGTCTGGCTTGACTTCCTCGACCTCCTTGCCCTTCCCTTTTGCTCGCGTCACCTCGTCCAACCGGCGTGCCCTCTCCAGGACGGACACGCGGGCGGGGTTCTCCAAAACCTCCATCGCCTCCGCGACTGCCCCCTCGATTGGACTTGCCGTCCTCGAGTGCACCTGGCGCCCGTCGACCGCACCCTCCAGCACAGAGATGGGTGGGCCGTCAAGAATGACGACGCCTACCGACTCCGTGGTCGAGGTGCCAACCTGCACCGCGCCCGCTCCCATCTGTTCGTTCTCCTCCGCGTCGTCCGAGTCGTCCTCGCCGTCGGAAGCAGCGCCCGCCTCGCGCTCCATCTCGCCGAGCTCCCGGAGAACGAGGGAACGGAGGAGGTCGGAGGGACTGGATGGTGAAGGAAGTACGCGCCGAACGTGCAGGTCCGCGAAAGGTCCGACGGCAGCAAACGACGGCCCAGTGAACACGTCATCCTCACTGGACGGCTGGACGGGAGTCGGAGGGGCGACTGAGTGCAGACGCGGCCGCAGCCTCGTCGCCAACGTCTCAGCCATCCAAGAGTACAGATCTCCATTCCCTCGCGCCGGTGTCCTGGGCGGGGTCGTGTCCTGTCTTTGGATCCGGCGGTGACGATCGGGGAGAGCGCTCCCGGGAGGAGTTGCGGGAGAAGAGGGACCAGCGCGAGACGGACCAGCGAGTCCAGCGCGAGAAGGGCCGGCGACCGGCGAGTGCCCTGCGAGCGGGGTCGCGGTGGCTTCGGGTGATGAGGGCACTGCGAGGAACGGCGGCGAACGGTCCAGAATACCCTCGTTGACCACAACTATCACTTGCGATGGGGTGCGGCTCAGCCGGCCCAGCACCACACCAGCGAGTAGGAAGGCGACAGCCAAGAAATATGGATTGTGGTAAATGTACGCGCGCCGCTCTTGGGAGGTTTGAGTGGCGGCTGGCAACGGAAAATCAGATGCAGGACTAAAGTGAAGAATCAGGGAGACGAACCAGACTCGATCGTGCCGGTTGGGCTGGGCTCAACTGGTGCGTTTGTTGGCGCGGATTCGATGTAGAGTACCCGGGGCAACGGGGGAATATGCCTGGGGGTGGTATGAAGATTATGGATTCCCACCCCCCGCGAGACGAGACCGCTCGCCAGTGGCGAGTCCGTTGGTCGCGTCAAGGAGAGGAACACCGCAGCTAGCATCCAGTAAACGGGAACAAAGAGCATCTACGCGTGTCTGTGAGAAGCTGGGGTATAACTGTACTCGGCGGGGACGTACATTCGGTGTTTGAGGACGGGGAAGCGGACGGAAAGACGGAGGTCAAATTTTGCACTCGAAAGAGGAGACACACGCCCACGTGATGGGGCGCGCGCGCTTGGGTGATGGCACTACCACTGCCACTGATGGTGTTTGTTCCGATGTGTAGATGTTGGGGAGGTGGCTGACGGTGAGTCACTGCTTGGACCCGAACCACAACATGCTCGAGCTCCCCTCGTCCATTCTCGGCCTCTCCTCCCTCTCCAAGGGCTTCATCGGGTTATTCGGTGGTCTCTACATCGGCGCTCAAGTGGCTGTCGGCCTTGTTGTTTCTGGCCTGTCCGTGCCCAAGATTCAGGACAGCGTGCGCGCAACTCGGACCACTCAAACCGTCCTCTCACCCACCAAATGTGTCCTCTCGAACGACGCTGGATCTTTCCCTTACCGCGCCGCCTTCGTTGTCACTGGTGCTCAACTTTTATTCATATGCGCCATTATCCTCTCTATCCTTCGACATCCAAGGAGGGTCCTCAAGGTCGAGCCTCCGTCGCCTGCCACAGAGCCGCCATCGCCTCCACCCCAGCCAGGCTCAAGCTCTAGCGCAAACAAGGCCCCACGCAGTCGATGGTTATGGCTTCTTCTATCGCTTGTGCTTATGCTGCTCATCGGCGCCGGAGTATACATCTACTTCACCCACCCCGACACCCCCGTCCCGTTGCTTGTTTCAATGTGCCCCGTGGGCCATTTCCTGTCCGTCATCGAACGGCATTTGCTCATGGGCCGCATAACCGCCATCACTCGTATCTCGACATGCCTTTCGAGCTTCAAGAACTCCATCTCCGCGCACGGCTCGCACTACATCAGGATCACTGGCCTCGCGCTCGCTAGCCACTCAGGCTGTGTCTTCTTGTACAGGCGATCTTCCCGGTTACGCCTCCACGTCTTCACTCGTGTCACGGGTTCGTTGAATTATTATTGTGGGGCGCTATTCCTGGGTTCCGTATGTTTTCTGGCCTTGGTGCCGCCATTGCGATGGGTGCTGTGGGGGATATACGCATACGGCGAGATCGGTGCATATGCCGTGATTCCTTTGGAGGCTCGCGGGTTCTTGGTCTACTCGATCTCGTCAAACGGCTGGTGCTCGGTCGGGTTGGAGGAACGAGCGGTTCGTAAATTTGTCAGTCTGCACTGAACCTCTCCTGATTCCCCCTGGTTTTACAGATTGTTGTCGGTCTCGCGACTCTTCATCTTGCCGTCGCAATTCTTATCGGTCTTTGGTGCAGTGTCTTGCCCGCAACACGAGCCTTCAAGCGACTGGCTGCTTCGATTCGCACCAACCCGATGCTCTTGGTTTCCTTCTTACAGGAATGTGTCCGCCACACGACGATTCTTACGCTCTGCAGTTTTGCCTTGGCAATAACATGGATCGATGCGGAGTACCTCTGGGATCCAAGATACGAACGAGCTCTATCGGAACACCCCTGGCTTTCTCGACTGTGGTGGGGCTCGCTGCAGAGGGTGTATGAAGATTATCGCGGGCAATACCGAGCTTGGAAATCCATGAATGTAAATTACTGGCTGCGATGCGCTCGTCTACTGTTACACATCCCTGGGAGTATTTCCGAAACTTGGCAGATGTTGGGTGGAATTCAGAAGATAGTGGGTGTCCTTTCGCTTCCAGTTTTATTGCACCGACTAATTCCCTCCCGCAGCTCATCGTCGCTCCGGCCTTTATATATTATGGCTATTATCACATTGTACTTCGCCTCCTCTCTTTTCTCTCTCCCGACTCATGGTGTTTACCTTCAGATCCCCGCTACCAAGAAACTTCCGGCCTTGATGCGGAAGTGGCGTCGGAGACTCGGATGGTATGGTTTATTTGTTCTCTGGACTATTCCGCGATTCTCACTCGCTCTTGGCCCAGATCCTTCCTTCACTGTACGACTCGGTTGAGAATCGGTTGGTGGCTTGACAGCGGCGGTTTCATCTCCTTCAAATGCTGCTTTTCTCGCGACGTGTACGTTTCTATTGTCTCAACTGCGATTTTCGTTTTTCTGACATACAACTTGAACACAGCGCCAGCTCGCCGATTTCCCGCCTTCCGACCGCCGAGTCTTCAATTATACTCGCAGCCGTACACCTTGTGCGTGCTGCACCGAACAACCCGCCTTCCTTTGCTCGATTCGGATATACCCCACAATATACCCCGACCGTGCGCGCCGTCCCCGACTCGGATATACCCGGCAATATACCCGCGCCCTATGCGCTGCTGCCTTGCCCGCCTCCTGCTTGACCGGTATATACCCGCAGCCTTCCACCGCGCATGCGCCGCACCGAACTTTCTTGCTTGACTTGGACATATACCCCGCACATATGCTGCAAAGACCTATGTATTATCTCCAATGTACACCTATCTAGAGACTACAATGCACCGGAGTTATCTTGCCTGAACTCGCAAACGTCTGCAAATTTTAGGGATTCTCGACAAGGGCAGAGCCGCAGAGCGCACCCCAGAAAATTGCGAGAAAGGACGAGAAAGCAGCCTTTGATTTTCGCTGATCCCATCATCCCTTTCCACCTTTGCTAGCCTTTGCTTCGTACTAGTAACCTTTGAGTCTCAACGCGATAAAAGTTGTCAACGCTACCTAGGAAACGCCTTTCTATCTGCACGCTATGGTGGCCGCTTTGCTTGCGCTTTGTCTTTTCGAGAATCTATAAAACGCCAGGTGCTCTCATGCTTTCCTCATTCACTTACACCCATGGCCCACTCTACCCGACGCCTCTCTCGCAACCACGACATATCCTTCAGCGAGGGTATCTTCAGTCCCGCAGCAGAGGCGAATCTGTGGATTCTTGCCAACGTTACGCCGGAAGAACTCCATTCAGGGCTTGTGAAGGCCCTTACCGGCGCTCCCATCCCTCTCACCCAGCGCCAGATCGATGGACTCCTGGCGTTGCTCCAGACCGCAGGCATCCCTAAGGCTTCTGTCGCACAGCGCGCCGTAGCAAACGAGACCCTTCGACACTGTGTGCGTTGCCACCAGAATTATCTCGAGAAGCACAATGGCCGAGAGGCTTGCACTATTCTCCACGACCCACTTCAGCCACACGCTGGCCACGACGCCACCGGGGCGCAGGTCATCACGTACACCGCCCTCTGCTGCCCTGGTGTCGCGGACGGCACTACCGATGTATTTCAATGGCACTTCCGCGGCAGACACACCACAATGGGAATCAGTGTCTCCTACAACCTTAGCAACATCCGCCAGTGCACATGGATTTGCGCTCCTCCCTATCCGAGCCCCGAGATGGCTAGCGGAAGTTCGACGCCTACCGCCACGACATCCGATTTCGACGCTGAAATCCACCAAACCTTCGCCCAGATCGCGCAGGACAACAACATATCCCTGTCCCCTACCGCGACAGAGACTTCGGACAACGACACGATATACGCGCAGGGCATGCCCTCCCCCGTCCCCACAGAAATATCCGACGGAGATTTTATGGGTGCGCAAGATGGCATGTCGCCGCCCGTCTCGACCGAGATCTCGGACAGCGAGAGCGGTTATATGACGACGCAGTGATTTTCTCTCTCTCTAGTTATTACATGTGGTTCTCGATTTTAGTTACCTGTACTTTGTAAAGTGAAATGATAATTAGTGAAGAAAATTTGATTCCCGTATAGATGGGCTGCCGTCCTTTGCATCTGGGACACTCAAGAAGCGGAATCTAGCAACGTGCTGGCCTACGTGATTTCCTCTTGTCGTTCAAAAGATATTCAATAGTACTGGGGTCGAAATGATAGTCGGCGAAAAAAGTCCGCTGTCTTTCGAGTTGTCGTTGAGGTCGCTGAGTCGAAGTGTGATTCCGTAGCCCTTTTGTCTTAGAAAGAATAGCTCAGGGGAAGCAGCGAGAATAGCGATATCGAACGTTCAAAATGGCATAAATTTACATGTAATTCAGGTTTGACTTCACATTTTTATATCAGCAAATTTATCCGCCGCCTGAGAAATGAGAGAATCAGCGGGTGGAACAAAAAAGGGACGGTATCGAGTACCTCAACGAGGAGCCTCGCAGTCCCTTCCTCCCGGGCACTGTGTCCAGCATCCGGGACAATATGAAGCGTGATCTCGGGCCAAACCTGTGTTTGAGATGTTCAGTTATTGCTCAACCAAGTTAGGTTTCAGATAGCTTACCTTCTTGAGCGCATATGCCGTCGTGGCGGGGCAGATAACGTCGTATCTGCCCTGTACGACAGTAGTGGGAATGTGACGGCTAGGACGGGTGGATTAGAACCTCGTTTCATAGAAGCCGGAAGAAAAACAAAACATTTTATCAATTTCCTGGGACTCGAGCAACTGCCCGTCGCGCATGAAGCCATCATTGATGAAATAATGATTCTCTATGCGGGCGAAAGCGCTGGAAGAACATGTTCATTTTTTATTGAAGATACGTGCAGGAGCTTGCTTACTTTGCAAAGTCGTCGGAGGTCGCGCGAGCCACATATTCCGGATCAACAAACAGCCTCGATGTAGACATTCTGTCGGGACGGTTGGCGGCAGACGACTACCGATGCGGGAACTACTCACTCCCATTTAGACCATGCTTTGGCGGCGATAATTCGGGTCTCGTCGTCTATCGAGTTTAATTGCGCGTGGTACGCAAGAATCATGTCGTTTCGCTCCGGTTCGGGTATCGGCGCGATGTATTCCTCCCTGAAAAATGTGAAGCTGGGATCTCTAGGTGCACGCTCAACATACCATGCCTCAGGAAACAGGTGCGAAGCTCCGTTTTGGTAGAAGAAGTTAAGTTCGCTGGTCGCACCATGAGCAAGTGTGAAATACGGGTAGCGATGTCAAGCACCTCTTCCGAAGGGTGAATATTCCTCTGGAAAAGCCTTAGTTATTCCTCAAAGTATGAACGGGATCTAATCACCGTAAAACGAGACTCGTGACGCGATTTGGGTGAGCCTAGCATTGTCAGCAATGTCTAAGCTCGTAGTCCATGTGGTACGAAAGTATCTACCTGGGCGTAGGCCAAGGAAAGCGTTGATCCCTGGTATAATCGTTAGGGGAAAGCAGGGCGGTAGTGGTTAATAGCTTTACCCAAGATCCGCCGAAAACGTGCCATTTTTCGACTTTGAAGTGTTCCCGCAGTTTCTCGATGTCCTTGACTAGATCCCAAGTTGTATTTTCTTCCAAGGAAGCGCTCCTAGAGAAGGATTGAGATAAGCAGTAATTTACCGCTATCGTGATGTTACACGCACGGAGTAGATTTTCCAGATCCACGCTGGTCGAACAAGATAATCTTGCTGGGGTTCAGCCTTGCGGGACCCGAAATTATGAGTGAAGCCTTACCTTGTACTTGTTCGGGTTGAAGAAGCCGCGATCTTTCGCATCGCAACCGCCCCCAGGTCCGCCGTGCAAGAAGACGACTGAGGCAAAGCCATTGAGCGATCAACTGAACATTTGAGAATTCAACGACATACCTGGCACGCCGTCTTTGTTACCGCTGAACTCGTAACTGAACAACGAGATGAGACAAGGGATGTCGGCGGTCAAGAAGAACGAACTAGAGAGTATGGATGTCGGAAACCTTGAGCGTTCCGGTCTCGTATGGTTCGATAGGAGGGTACATCTTGAGAACGAGTTCTGTGCGATCCAATAAATGAAAACGTTCAATGAGAGAGAAATGAATTACATCGAGTAGAGCAAGCTGGGTGGAGGGTTGCGGAAGCAAGCGAGCCAAATAGGAGCCAATTCGGATGGAAATCCGGCCTTGGCCCAATCGGGAATGATCGGAGCGCGTCGAAAAAATCGTGCCACAACCCACCATGGCAGAAACCGTGTACCTCCCAATTACGCCTCCTGCAGAGCCAGCAAAATCATTACCGAATGCTGTCCTGACAGAGGAGCAAGAAAAAATGCAGCGAGACGTCCAAAAGCATTTTGAAGACCCACAGTACACACTATCGGCCGAGAAACCTCTCATGGACGTAGAAAAGATGTGGTTATCGTACGAGTGCATACTAAGGTGCGATTGGCTTTGCATTCCTCGATTCGACATTTTATACCTCGCCCCAGATACTTGCGCGCGTCGAAATGGAAAGTGGATGCCGCCATACAACGTTTAGAAGCAACTTTGAAGTGGAGGCGTGAATATGGCGTATACGACACCATAACCGCAGAGCACGTTGAGCCCGAAGTCGGTGTATTGCTTTAAGACCCTCAGTTCTTATTTTGACGCGTCGATAGGCCGTCACCGGTAAACAAATTCTGCTAGGCTTTGATGTGCACGGACGTCCAGGACTCTACCTCATTCCGTCGCGTCAAAACACTGCCGAATCTCCGCGGCAAGTACAAGTTACCGTGTGGATGCTCGAGCGGTGTATAGACCTCATGCCTCCTGGCGTCGAGTAGGTCACCAATATTCGCGAGATCTGCATCAACTCAATTAATGTCTATGCAGGTCGTTGGCCCTTCTCATTAACTACGCCGATAAAGCGAAGAACCCTTCCTTCAGCACCTCCAGGACCGTGCTCAGCATTCTGCAAGATCATTATCCAGAAAGGCTCGGCCTTGCCCTGATCCTCAACGTCCCCTTCCTCCTCAACGCCTTCTTCAAATTGATTACCCCCTTCATTGACCCAATCACGCGACAAAAGATGAAGTTCAATCCCAAGGTCATTGAGGATGGGATTTTCTCCGCGGATATGGTGATGTCGCAATGGTGGGGTGGTGCGTGCAACTTCGAGTATGACCACGACAAGTATTGGCCAGCTCTCGTCGGTGAGTCGTTCCGTCGTTCCTCAAACTCGGTTTCCTGATACAGCTAGCATTATGCAATGAGCGGACGAAAATATGGACCGAAAACTGGCAAAAAATGGGCGGCAAAATCGGCTTGAGAGAGTACGACTATAAGAGGGGTGCGCCAGACCTTGTGGATGTGCTTGCCGCAGATGTGCCAGCTTCAACGTCTGTGCCTGACGCTTCGGAGTCTTGAGCTCTCGCCAGGATGTCTCTTTCACATTAGACTTGCATATACTTAGATGTATTTTAGATTTCGAATAATTGGTTAATGCTGGATTGCACTCTATTGGTTTTAAGTATATTCGAGCTCATGCAATGGGTGTGTAGTCCATGTCAACGAAATCCCGCATCTCCTTGCCGTACCGAATGGTGAACAACAGGATCCTGTCACAGTTCGTGGTTGGTTGAATGAATGGTCTGCCATTTTCCTGACGCACCCAAATCCAGTCCAAGCCAGCAAGGCCGCCAATGTGTGTGTTACTACAATTCCGAGATTATTTATCGCGGGCATGATCCCCGCAATCCCTGGTTGTAATCTGAGTAAACGAGTGTCCGCAAGATAATAATATTTACCGATAGAAACCAGGATGGAACGTAGACCCCTGTGCAATTAGGCGGTGTTGGACTGAGTGGAGAGAAACTAACTTGTTCCCGGCGATTCCCTCGGCGCTTCGGTTCAAGAAAATATCGACGGAGTAGGTTCCGATTGGATTCAGAACCATGTCAACCTTTCGAAACAAGAATCAGTCAACAGAGTGGGACGACATGCAAGCAGTACCCCTAGGCCATTGCAAAACCTGGTACGTTATTAAGATGGCCCTAAACGAAAATGGAACGACGCTCACAGAAGGCAGAGAGTAAGAGCGATACCAAGTGGGCCATCGAGATAAGCTATTGTCAAGCCACTGAGGAGGACTGAAAGTGGAACAAGCATCGATGCCCCAATCAACGAGACGCGGAGTCGATCCTCGGGCACCCATCTTCCTCCCCGACGATGCTTCCACCTCACCACCATTTGATCAGATAGACGGCCGGCTAGAGGAGCTCCGACTGCGCGGTTCGTGTTTGAGTGGGATTGGAAGACTGAAAATCAAGGCACGCGCCTATATTTCCGACCCCGCAGGGTAAGAAAATAGCCCCCAACAAGGCCTCGTTCGTAATGTTGAATCTGACGCCCTGCAGAACAGTCAATCCACAGTCGGAAATGCATTGGATCGTAACGTACGATGGTATATGCCAGCGGGACCAGGAGGACTATGAAAGCCATCAGTGGTTGGACAATACTGAGCGGGAATACTAACCGTACTCGGCGAGGAGATTCATCCAGGCCGCAATCGTCTGAAGTATAACCCATTAATGCCATAGGATTTCAGTGGCACTGACGCGTACCACCGCCAACAGATTTGGACTGCGAAGCAGCCACAAGCTCTTCAGGGGGTTCACAAACGCATATCGCCTGGTACCGTTACTTTCCCGCCGCAGTTTGTCTACGCCTCGGGTTCCAGGGTGACTCGTTTCGGGAAGTAGGAAGAGGATGAAAATGAATCCGATTGCGGCTGAGAGGCCTAAAATGTGCTGCAGGGCTCTCCAACTTGAGTAGTGTGCAGCGAGACCTCGGGGGAGGTCAAGACGATAGATAAATCGACGAGGGTTCGTGCTTACCTCCGGCTAAAGGGGATAAAGCGGGGCCCAATAAGCACGCCTAACAAGCTCGTGAGCGCGTTGATTTTGCGTTGGATATACGACCAACCCCGAAGAAGATACCCATCGCCATGCCTCTTTCCTCTAATGCATACATGTCGGCAATGACTCCAGCGCCTGGGAAGAGATTAGGAAACGCAAAACGAGAGGTAAAGAAATGGCGCGTACCTACGGACAGGCCTGGAGCGGCTCCGAGTGCTTGAAAAAATCGGAAAAACATCAGCTCGGGAATCGAGCGAGCGAATCCAAGAGCAAACGAGGCAAAGCAAAGTAACGGCAATCCGATGATGTACATTGGTCTCCGTCCATCTGAGAAGAGGATTTTAACGAACTCCCCGAACAAAATAAAACGATCCGTACAGAAGGTGGAGTATGAAGCACCGATCAAGCCTCCAATGGAAGTCGCGACAAATGAGATGCTGACCGCCAGACTGAAGGCAGGCCGTCGACACAGCAATGGATGACTTGGTAAGCCTTACCTGACAACGTCGCCAGTCGTGTCAAAGCTTTCCGCAATTTGCGGGATGCAGGGGATGAAGGACCCCGACACAAAGACTAAATAGATTAGATGTTGCCGGCTTATTAACGCGTAACATACGCGGTAAGAGTCCACACCAGGAGACCAAAGCCACAATAGCGTTTTTAGACCGGCCTGAGAATCGGTCATAGATTTCATTTTGCGTGGAAACTAGTTCTGTCGGTGAGTCGGGAGCAAGGAGGGGTGTCTCCGTGTCTTCAACCATTTAGAGCTGCGACAAGTTCAAGTCTTGTGGTCACATTTTCGTTCTGACTCGATTCCAGCCACGTGTGCCGACGCGAAAAAACTGGAGTGTCGTCGGAAAGCCGTCGGAATCGTCGACCGAAATCAATAACGCGCGTTCCGAATTCGTCCGAAGCTTAACCTCAAATAGATGCACAGGTAGGTTATACCGATCCAGTACGCGGTGCAAGGGTTCCAGGCTCCCTCGATGAGAGGAATAGTTGGGAGGCCAAATAGGGAATTACATGACATTAGAAAGAAATTATTGCGTATTAGTGAGTTGACTTTTTCCCTGTGGGCGCTGGTCAGAAACGAAAGCAGCGGTGGCGATTTTTCACCAACCATCGACGAACATGTTCCGCGTGGCCGCGGGTAATGTGGCAGTCATTCCGTCCAGCTCTCGGGTGAGTTTTACTTGGCAACCCAACCGGCTTGTGTCGGTGAGTGCGAAGGCCATGTCTAGCATATCATTTTCGTCGTCGTCGGGTTCGGGAAGGAGGTCGTAGTACTCTGGAGGCAGAATAACGTGACATGTCGAACATGCTACGGAGCCTTCGCAGGCGCCTTCCGAAGAAAGGAGTCAGAAAACAAGTGGTCGCGCAAAAGAAGGATGCGTACCTTCCAGGTCGATATCATGCTCATGTGCAATCGATAATAGATCATCCCCTTCATTAGCTTCGATAGTTTTGACGAGCGAGCCCTTCGCGTCCCGGAAATGTATCGTGATTCTACGAGGTGCTTCAAGTCGGTAAACGAGGGCATTGTATAGGAGTAAAGTGCACTAACCCAGTTCCGGGCTCTGGACGTGTTATATCCCCGTGCCATACGCCTTGAAGGTTGCAAATACATTCAGAACCGAAACAAGCGGGAAAAGACTACGGACTGGGGGAAGAGTGGATATTTCGCGTCCGTGGAATGGTACACCGTGGCTTTGCTTCAATTCTGAGGCATGACTGGGTAAAGAATCTTGGCCTGCACTGTGCTTTTGAAAGGGAGAGCAGTCTTGAGCGTGAAGCAAGCATGAAAAGGCGTGTTATGGGAGCTGAGAAGCAAATGGGTTTTGAAGCCTTGCGAGGCCCAAACTCGAGTTGCTCGTCGTTGAACAAATGAACGTAGAGAGAGCTGCGATCACAGGTTTTCGGGTCGTTTGCGTTATTACGGCGCTTTTCGGCTTGTGTCGGGAGTAAGCAGCAAAGGTAAGAAACGTTACGGCATCGACTCCGTCCTCCCACTTGAACCACAATATTTCCTCTAGGGTCGTCGCCTATCTCTAAACCACCTTAAATCAAGCTCTCGGTGAAGGCGCCAGTGCCAGTGCTACGCAAAATACAGTCTTTGCACTGCTCGTGCAACCGACCTGAGTCAAACTTCGACCGGAAGCGCTTTTTTTTACCTGGTTTGACCACATGCTGCCTAAGCATTCTTATCTTGACCATGGCCACCCCATACACGAACTCTGTCAATGTCTCTTCACGGCGCACGATCCACTGCGCCAACGATTCATCTTGGAAAACACTTGATCTAGTACCCTTTCATCTCGGCCCATTCGACCAAGTGGCTGGGTTTGTACCGATCCGAGTCGTCTGGGTCTTCGAACAACCAAACGAATCGGATGTACATCTCCTCCCACCGGAGCGTCTCCAGCTCGCTCTGACGTTGCTTCTGGACTACTACCCTCATCTCACTGGACGCCTTCAAATCAATCCGAGCAATGCAATTCGCGAGATTGTTGGTCTGGGCACTGGCGCTGAACTTCTCCTTGCCCAGTGCAGCGAACGACTTGATGCATTTTCCTCTCCTGGAGTCAATCCGTCAGCGTCGCGTCGCATCCTGATCCAGGATCTGCCCGACGGTGGAAATGCGTTACTCGCGCCGTTCGACCCAAGTCCCCGAGGCCACCTGTCGCAACCCCATATTCGCCGTCCAGCATACAAGTTTCGCATGTGGAGGTGTCGCCCTCGGCGTGCGGGTTCATCACACCGTATGCGACGCAGATGGTTTCTTCCAGGTCGTGCGCGATCTGGCTGAGTTATACCGCGGTGTTGTGTCCTCTGAAATCAACGGCGGTGTTGCGTCACTGGCTCATGCTCCTCACATCCGGCCTTACATGTCGGAATTCGTTGGAAACATGACGCCAGAGGAACGTGAGGCGGCGCTCAGATTTCCAACGGCAACATTCCGTACAGAATTGACACCCCCCGCGCCCACCACAGTCTATCCACCCCCCTCTTTCTCCCGTCGTAGGGCGCTACTTGCGCTTTTCCAGCCTCGAACTCGCCGCTCTCAAGGAAAAAGCAGCAAATCCAAATGGCGGCGGCTGGGTATCCACCTTCGAGGCCCTGGCAGCCCATATCTACCAGCGCGTCCATCGAGCACGGCTGCAGTTGTACTCTGCGAACCCGGACCTCCGCGACCTCTCCCCCACCGATTTCCTCATGCCCATCAACCTCCGTACCAACCTCGGGCTTCCACCACGCTACTTTCCCAACGCTCTTTTCGTATCGTCCAAGATTATCCCATCCGACATGCTTGCCACTGGTCCCCTTTGGCAGGTCGCCAAGGCCGTGCACGACATCGCTCGCTCCAGCGCCTTGACCAAAGACCAAGTCAACGGCACTCTCAAGTGGGTCGCGGCCCAAGCGGATACGCAGAAAATCACCGAACACTTTCAGTACGGGAGCGGGAGCTTTATGGTTAGCCAGTGGAACAAGTTCGATATGTATCTGGCCTCTGTCTTTGACGTAGCGCCAGTGTTGGTGTCGCAGCCGTTTACGCAGAGTTCTTTGGTTGATGGCCTGGTTTATTTCTTACCAACGGAGGAGTTGGGCACGGGTGGTGATGTGGGTGCTATCGATGTGAGCTTGGCGTTGAGCGAGCCAATGTGGGCCTTTATGGATCAGGATGCGCAGGTAGTGTGAAATGTTCGTTGAAAGTGGTTTTAATAAGATGGATGCAAGACAGGCGACGAATTGTTTCAGGCCGATTGTGTACGCGGAGGTCCTAAAAGGGTTGACAGCAAAAGTTAAAACTGACCACCATTTGCAGCCCGCGCATTATTGCCGCTTGGTTCTTTTTCCCTCGTAATTATCCTGTTCTGTCTTGTATCTTTATCTACTTACACCTGCTAGTCTTTCCAAGGAATCCCGGTCGCATCCATTGTCTCGTTCACGATTGCATCGGCGTGGAATTCCTTCAATTATCCACGCCGTCAATCGACGGAACTCTGCGGCATGTAACTCTTCGGAGGCTCCCTTTTAATGCCTAGCATCTTCGAGTCTATCCGCAACGCGGTCATCCCCTCACCTGTCACACTTTCGGGTTCCACCTATCAGTTTCATATGTCGCCGCTGTCTCTGCCGTCCCCGCGCGCGGTTGCGCTGTATACCTGGCGCATTATTTCATTCTCTGGGTATGTTCTCTCATATCTTGTTCGACTGAAGAGTTAACTTTCATCCAGATCTATGCAAGTCAGCATTAACGCCGGTGGTACGTCCCCGTTAGCAACGTCTCCTTCAGCGAAAGGCCACGCCGTGGACTAAGCGCGGAGAGGCCATGTTACACCTGCGGCGGACAAAGGGGATAGTGGTATATTGTGAGTTGACCGTGGTGCAACGTTAGTGGTTGAAACGACGGCAAAAGGCGGCAAGCCGCAGGCACTGGTGATGGAATATTGGAGAAACACTGCACGAAAAGAGGCAAACTGTCTGTGGATCTTCCTATCAGGAAGGAAGCAGATTTTAACCGCAGGAGCTGGGAGTTGTTATCAATACAAGAGCGTGGCGCCACCACTTCGGTTCAAGATCAAAAGAAGTTTAAGAGCTGTACAGGTTGTTAAGTTCTGAAAATGTGACTCCTTTTTGGGGCTGACACAGATCTAGAGCTGACACCTGCTGCCGTGACAAACAGCTTCTTGGATGGATTAGCTCTCTTTTTTATACGCTGGACGGCCTCCAGTGCTTGTCCTGCTCCCATCCTGTAATCCACATATCCTCCTTTTCCCCTGGAGTCGTATAATCACCCAGTAATGCCCGCCGCACCCAAATCCCCTCCCCAATCATCACGAAAGCCCGGGGCGCCTAAAGCGAAAGGCGTCGTTCGCGCCAAGTCCGGTTGCTACACATGCAGAATCCGTAGAAAGGTCTCTTTCTTTGTTTCCCAGTCCAATCTCCTTCCGCTTATCTTTTTGCTTTCAGAAATGCGATGAACAACGGAACGCAGAAGGTCACTGCGAGACGTGCGTCCGGCTGCGCCTCGAGTGTCTCGGGTTTGGTGCAAAGCGTCCCTCCGGATTTTGTGTAGGTTCTTATATCGCGTCGTACAACTCGTTCTAACATCTTGTCTTTGTAGGAGAACCGGAACGTGTCCGAAGTGCGCGACAAAATCAAGGCTTTTCTCGCTGCCCAGGGTATGATCAAAGGCCATTCCGGTGCTGGTCCCCGCGGCCCCGAGCATGACTCCCCCATTCTGCGGCTCGAAGACTCCACGCCCTCCTCGTCTGAGAGTCCTCCAACGCCCACATTGTCGCTCTCTCCCAGTGATATGGATCGGGATTCGCAGATAGTGTGAAACGTGGTACCTAATATTTGTTGAATGTGATTTTAATACGATGGCAAGGGAGGTCACGGATTGTTTCAGGCCGACTGTGTACGAGGATCGTTGACGGCAAACACAATCTTGCGTGATGTAACGAAGCCAACCGAACATGCAAAAAATAACATTCAACGAAAGGCTACACTGAACTTATGGCTAACTTGTGCCTGTCTTCGATGCTCAGCTCTCGACGTCGGTTCTTCTCATGCCTCCAATGTTAGAAAGCGTATGACCTTAAAATCCATATCCCGAAGCCGCAACTTGCGTGAGCGAGCGATGCTAGGGTATAGGCATGGCGCAGTTGGAGAGTTGATGGGTGGCTGTACAAAATTAACACGAGCAAACACCTAACCGCCGCTGTCCTAAATAGGAAGGAGCGGTGGCCTCGTATTTCTTGGGCACAATTGTGCCTCTAGGTATGGTGCAGGAACCAATGAGACAGATTTACGACTGAATAACATCGAAATAATTAATCAGAGTCGGAGTATGGGGTGTTTTATCGCTTTTAATGAATTGGCTAATGCCTTGCGCCTGGAGCGAATTGGTACAGCGAAAAATTGGGTATTGAAAGCGTTCAGTAGGGGAAGAGTCAGGGAGTCAAAATATCGATTAAAACGAGTCCGCAAAGCAAAAGAAGATAGCAGCAACTCGTTTCGATCGAGTGACCTCGGGGTAACTCATTACGCAATCGCTTACATAATTATATGGGCCCCGCGCGCTTCCATCTGCGCCATGCTGCTCTGGAAGATGAATGCGAGTGGTAGAATGTAGGGGGAAGTGTTGTTTAGCCACGCGGAAGTGTTTTTCTTTTTTTTTTGCCTTTTCCTTTTTTTTTTTTTTTTTTGCACCAAGTCCGAAAGGGGTCGCGACTTTGCGTCATCCCGTCGATTGATTCCCTGGTAGAAATAAGTGCACATATGTAGCAGGATGTGAGGATTAGTTGGGGACAATTCTCTCTGTCGGGAAGTCGAGTTTGATCGATTGATGGGAAGAAATGGAACTTATGGCAAGCAAAGACAACAAGCCCCTTCGCTCGCGCGCTTCCATCTGCGCCATGCGCTATTGTGAAATATAGTGATTACGACGGCCGATAATTATTACATTTGTGCTTCGTCTATAGATTCCGCCTCAGCTACGGCGCCCTTGTAGGCAGGTTTGGGCCTTGGACGTAGTTTCGCCGAAAGCCCGAGACCCGACTCGGCCTCCGCTTCTACCCCTTGAAATTCTGCCTCGTCCTCAGAGGCCACCTTCTTGCGAGAAGCACCCTTCTTCGCACCCTGACCAGTCCCGCGTTTCGGTGCTGACGCGGCCTTGGATTTTCCCTTGGCCTTCTTCTTGACGGGGAGGTCCTCGTCCTCGGACTGACTATTTTCAGCCGTACTTGCCGCTGGGGACTGGGAGCCGTGTTTGCGTTTCTTGCGGAAATCGGACACGACTTGTTGCAGACGTTTGCTCGCGTAGGCCTGACGCTTCCGAGGGGCAATAGTCCCACTCCCCGTAATGTCGAAGAAGCCATCGAGATTCCCCTGTTTGTTTAATGCGCCATTCTATGCAGTGTAAGCTCAAGCTCGAGGAGTCCTTATCGACGTACCTGCCCACGCTTGCGGATCTTCTGGATGACGGGTAATAAAAGCTCGTCGACTTTGACCGCGGACCAGCTAAGCTCGATGTAGAGAAACCTAATCCCAAATGAGACTCGAAAATGACAAGATCGACATTACTGACTCTCGGAGCGCGTCAAGGTCAGGCAAGCCCCATTTGAAAGGCTCATCCGACTCGTCGACAGTGGGGTGGTAATAGGCATCCCTCTGCGCAATTTTAGGTACACCTGATTAAAGAAAGCAACTTGGCACATACCACGACTGCGTTCGGCCACTCTGGGGGCAGGTAGAGGTCCTTGAAGTTTTTCTTCTGAAGGGAAAGTGAGTAAGGGATTGACCGATATTCGCAACACTTGCAAATCGCCTCCGAAACTTGGAGTTGTTATCCTCCGGTTTGTCCTTTCCAGACTGCACCTTTGTCCACCAGTCTTTGAATTTGTGCAGCCCATCTTCCCCAGGAAACTCGTCCAAAAGTTCCATCGCGACGACTGGGCCGACGCCGGGAAGTCCCTCGACATAATCACTACCAAGCAGGTACGCAAGTCTAATGAGTGTGTCGCGGTCCAGACCCAACTCGCGACTGAGATCTGAGAGCAGAAAGCACTCGACCGTTTTGGACTGGTTGAACATGTTCTTGAAGACACGCTGGCTCCCAAACAAAAACACGTCCGAGTCGTCCGTGATCACACCGTTGACGAGCCCCAGATGGACGAGTTCCGCGCACTGAGCCTCAGCCTCCATCGGCGCAGTGATATACGGGATGCCGAACAGACCCAGCATCGTCTACACATGTTAACACAAGCAGAGTCTAAATCATGCAATGACCCACCATGATTTGCGATATCATCTGCTGGTTTATGTCCTCGGAATCTCGCATCGCTGCCTTTTTCTGCGCGTTCAAGACCCTGATCTCGTCGTCGATTTCTTGCCGAACGTCATCCAGGTCCTTGCCCTTGACCTGCGACATGAACCGCGCAAACTCGCCCTCTTCTGCGTCCGGATCCATCTCTTGTGCGGCGTCCCAGTCCTCCGCAATGGGGGACGGAGCTCGTGGTTGTGGCTGTTCTAATCCGACAACCATCGGAGACGGGGACCTTGACCAGTCGCTAATAGGTTCGTCCTCGACTCCTACATCATTCGAACTTGTTACGTCCGGTGAAGAGTTCTGGAGCGCGAGCGGTTCTTCGGAGACTGGGTCTACGTTCCGTACAACTACTAGGCGGCGTTCGGGAACAGGAGATGCAAGTCGTGGAGGAGGAGGTGGATCGGGGACGACAGCGGTTTGTGTTACCTCAAACTGCTCAAACGAAGTTGCAGCTGGTGGGTCCGACATTTCGGGCTTAAAAACCGGTAGTACCTCTTCCATTTCTTCATCCGAAACTTCGATCGGCTCTCGGTCGATTTGAGGGGGAGATGGAGGAGAAGGCGTCGAGGGCCGAGGAGCCGATGACTGCAACAAGACAGGCTTCCCAAATAGCGGGGTTCCGGCCGGAACGCCTTCTGTCGTTGAATAAAGTACGGGTCTTGGTTGGATTATAGGTGGTGAGGAAGGTGAAGGTATTGGTGTAGGTCGCGATACATGTGAAGGCGCCGCTCTCGCCGCCACAGGTGAAACAGTCTTTGTCTGCAGCAACACCGGCTCCCCGAACATGGAGCTCGACGTGGTTGCGGGTTTCGTCCGTGTCCGCACGAGCCCTGGGTTTGCGATGGACAACACAGTCTCCAGTCGATTCCCATGCACAAACGCATCGTCGTCGTGGAAAGAATATCGAGAGACAGCCTCGGATGGTCTGTGCGGCGTTGTGTCAACGAGTTTGGAAGACGAGGCGACAGCATTGACCATCACAGGCGGGCGGGGACGTGCAGGTGCTGCATTGGCTTGATCGATAGATTCCTGAATCGCCAAAGCAAGTTCCCCATCGTCCTCGTCGTCAATTGTGGCGTCGACCATGTCGAACAGGGGCAACGAAACGGGATTCTTTCTCGGTATTACAGGTTTTTTCGGCGCGTGGCGATTGGCGATAGCGGCCAGGTTCATCGATCGTTGAAATTCTTGCAAATCGGCGTCTGGAACTCCCGCTGACGGACTAGACATCGGTAGATTAGCGATGTACTACCGCAAAGACAACAGGCGAACATTAGGACCTCCTCCATATCCTCGTCGCTATCATCTGGGACAACTTTAGGGTCCTGGTCAATCTCTATCGGCTTGTCCCGCGTCCCGTCGTCCCGGATCCCAAGAATCCACCCGCCGTCATGACCCTCGTTTTTTATCAACACGTACTCTCTGTTGCGCTCACTTGCAACGCGAACAGGAATGGTGAGGTTGGCTTTACCGATACTGTCCGTGGTCATAAGCAACTGTTGCGTCAAAGTGTTCCGCTGCCGCAGATTCTGAATCTGCTGTTTAGAAAAGTCGAGCGGAGTGGGTGCGATTTTGAGCATGTTCTGCAGACGAGCGTAGGACGTCTGGCGCGATTTGAGTCGGAGGTCTCCGACGATTTCGTACTGCACTTCGGTCGGCAGCTCGCGGAACGCAGGAGAGGTAACATCAAAGTCCTCTGGCCGCATATCCTCGATGAATTCGCGCAGCTCGTCCTCGGTAGCCAGACGCGGATCGGGGACCGCAGCCCGAGTTGCTTTTGCGACGGCAGCCTCAAGATCAACGTCTGGGAGGTGGTATGGATCATGATCATGGAACTTGGGCTTGCTGGGGGACACCGAGGACGGTGCTGTCGTAGTTTGCCGCGCAGGGGTCTTGGGCATTGAAGAGTCAATGTCTTCGAGGTACACCGTGTTGTCGTCGAGTACAACGGGGCCAGTGGGAGCTTTGCCCTTGCCCTTAGCCGGTTTCCTGTAACGAATGAGCGAGGACAAAGAAAAAGGATGCACGCGACATACTGCGCTCCTTTCGCGTGTTTCAAAGCCTCGCGTCTCAACTGAGCAGCGAGAAGCTTTTCAGCGAGCTTAGCGTGGCTTGTAGCTGCTCCAGTCTTCTTTTTCCTGCGCTCATTCTAAGGAGTATGAGGAGACGAAGCTCTCCGTGCTTTAGGCGGACTTACAAGAGTGTTTCTCTTCAGAGCGGGAGCGCCTCCGTCAAAAACAAACACAGGTTTAATTCCGTAAAACAAGAGTTTAGCGATTCGTCGGAGAAAGCCAAGGACGTGAGCATTTGACAGCGCCTTCCCGTCGTTATCGCGCATGGTGGCCTGGAATTGGTATATCCAGATACTCGAGTCAATCGCCATTACTTGACCCTCCATAGTCTCGAGCCTAATCCAATGTCTCAGTCACGGAGAAAAAGAGAGTCGCGGAAAGCCGACATGACGGGCCTGCCCACAGGCGCGAGGAGCTTCCATAAAGACTTTACACCCATCTTCCATGGGGGTTCACGGTGGTTGAGAACAAGCGCGTCCGGACGTGACTCGCGATCAATTAGCGTGGGAAGGCTCGCTCGTGGCCTACATAAGCCGGGTCGGCGCCTAATTGGGGCTTTGGATTCTTTGCGACTCCCCTCATGCTCCTAATGTGGAGGATGGGTATGCAGCCATGAGTTCGGGTGATTCGCGACAGTGGCTCCATTCATCGCAAGATGGTTGCGAGTAGGCCGAGGTATTTCTCCTCTTTTCCTTCGTTTTCCAGTTTTTCAACGACGCCAGGTTCTCTGATGTGCACATACGCCGGTTGAGCGGAGTGTTTTCGGAGGTACGTTTCTCGTCGCATCCTTCTCCTCTTCTTACGGTCTTCGAAAGAGGTTCCATTTACCACTTGCTGCGCTCTGTGTACTATCTACCCTTGGACGTGCCGCTCTCTCGCCGGAGCTGGCTCCCTCCTTGTGTAGACGGTCCGCGCGGTTTGCAGGGTTTGGTTCAACTCGGTATGTGGTCTGTCTTCTGGCACCCTCAAAGTCTAATTCCTCTCTGCAGGGTCGCGATGTTTCCAACACTATAAGCGCTGCTTCGCTAGTCAAAGTTGCGACAGACCTCAGCTCGAGCATCGCTGCTCGACCGAGGACGACGGCAGAACTGACAGCGGTTGACGTGCGTCTCTTTTCTCTTTTTCTCTTGCCGCTTCTGAACAAAATCTCAGGTAGCCTTTCCGGCACGTCGTTTTCAAATCAATTACCCCAGGTCCCCTTCCCGGCTCATACTCGACTTGTCAAGTTTAGATGGGTAGATGTGCGGATGAAATAAATATCGTTTCTGCGTTTTTCCTGCGTGAAAATAAGTGTCGGTCTGCGTTTTTCTCGCCTGAAAATAGGTGTCGGTCAATCAAAGTCGCGAGTATCTCGTTTTCATTCGCGTCTGTTCCGTGAAGGTCGTTGATTGCAAGCGTGCATATGATATAGAGTCCGTTTGAGCAGGAAAAAAAACAAGACGGAAATGAGAGCATGGTATCGTATGCCGGATATCTAGGCTAGTAAGGTAAAGTAGGCCATTTTAAAGAAAGTCTAAGGAGCGACGATGAAAACAGAAAGAGAAATACTATCAAGGTTTGGGACTCCCAGGTCGCGACGAACCCCGTCCACCGGTGTCGTGCTGGTCGACGGGACGAATGAGCGGAGATCCTCGATGCGGCGACCCACGCGACCCGCGTCCGGGCCCAGGGGAGCTGTTCCGCGACGGATACTGGTTCTGTCCCTGACCCAGCGCGCTCGGCGGCGCGAGCGGAACCTCCATCCCGGGCGAGAATTGGGGGTTGAATCCAGACATGCCCGTCATCTGCATAGGCAGACCCATCGGCGGGCTCATCATCGGCATACCCATCATCGACATGCGCGGGTCGAACATGGACATGTTCCCGCCGGTCATCATCGGGTTGAGCTGCGGCTGCTGCTGTCCGGGGCTCCCCGCGTTCCCGCCCTCCCCGCCGACTTGCGAACCCGCGTTCGAGAACGCCATCATCGCCTGCTGGTACGCCTGCGCGGCGGCTTGTTGTGCGGCGAACATGTGCTGAGGATTGTAGCCAGGCATCATCCCAGGATATCCCATCCCAGGCATTCCCTGCCCCGTCATCATAGGACTCATCCCCTGCCCAGTCATCATTGGACTCATCCCCTGCCCGGTCATCATCGGGTTCATCCCCGTCATCATTGGGTTCATCCCCATCATCATCGGGTTCATCCCCATCATCGGGTTCATCATGGGATTGAAGCCAGAGAACTGCTGCCCGCCGCCGTACATCGACCCGCCCTGCTGCATCTGGTCGAGCTGCTGCCGCTGATGCTCGTCGAATCGGCGCTGTCGGTCCTCCGCGACGCGTTTCTCGCGCTCCCGCTCCGTCAGCGCCGCCCCAACACCTCCCTCGCGCTTGCGCTCTCGCTCGTGGGCCGTAATCGCGCCGAGGAGACCCGTCTGCGGCGGCGGCGGCTTGTTAGGAACGTTGACGAGCGACGCCCCGCTCTCCCGCGCGAGCTCCTCCTGCCTCTTCGCCGACCGATCCTGCTTGTCCTGCATCCCCGCCGACAGCAGTCCCTGCGGCGTGAACGCCTTCGTAAGCTTGGACTCCTCGAGCTGCACAAACGTATCCCGCCCATCCGGCGGCGGCGCGTTGGCATTGCGGCCAGGATCGAGCACTTGACTCCACATGTGTCGCGCCGCGCCAGGCTGGGGCATCTCCGCCTGCGTTCGCAGCTGCGCCTGTGTCCCGTCATCGTAGTATGTACGTCTCCCAGCTTCGGAATACTGATCGGACGGTACACGGCGAGAAACGCCGTCCGAGTCGGCTGTAGGTCGTTACTAGTTAACGTACAGCAGCAACGATGAAAGGAAGTACGCACGAAAGGGCCTATTGGGAATTTGCGGTAACGTCCGAGGAGGCCGCAGATGCGAGTAAGACTGCTGAGGGTCTTCGCCTTGGCCTTGGCCGAGCTGTGGTCCGCGCGTCGAGTGGTTGTTGAGCGACGCAGGCCCCGACGTCGGCGTCGGCTGCCGATGCACAGGCGACGGCACGGCATCCGAATCGGCATCATCATCATCCTCCTCGTCGTCGTCGTCGTCGTCATCCTCCTCCTCCTCATCGCTGCTCTCACCCCACCCTCCGCGATCCCCAACGCGCGACTTTCGCCTTCCATTCGCCCGCCCAGGCTGGTGCACGGCGGCGTGGTGCGCGGCCTGCTGTGCCTCGAGCTTCGCTTTGCGCTCCGCGGCCTGCTTCGACGGCGCAAACGACGACTTGAACTCGGCCGGCGGCGTCGCGACTCGTTCCCCAGCCGCCCCGCCCGATACGGCTCGCTCCGCCATATGCGGCCGCAATGGCGCAGTTTTTTGCATCCCCCTATCGTAACCCTGTCCCTGCGTCGTCTGTGGCGGTTGCTCGTCGTTCACGTCGAGGTACGACAACGCTGCAAGCGCATCCAGATCCTCGTTCGAGTGCGGTTGTTGTTGCTGCTGCTGCTGCGTCTGCTGAACGGGAGCCGGCGGCAGCGGCGGCGCGTGTTGCTCGCTATTGCTCGGCGGCACGCTCATCTCGCTCTGGCTGTCTTCCTCGTTGAGCTCAGAGGGCACAGAAGAAAATCCACGCTCAGGGCCACGGTATCCCCTTGCGGCATCGCGGTGATTTGTGTTTGGCGCACGTGCCCCGGAAGGTTTCCGGCCGAGGGCGACCTGTTCCCGCGCTGCCGACATGCCGGACGAAAAGCTGCTCTGCGTCTGCGCGGGCGAGGCGGCCTGCGCGCGCGTCTCGGCGAGCAGCGGCGAGTGGAATGCCATCGGCGTGCTCTGGCGCAGCACGGGGCTGTACGAATTCGCCCCCGGCGTTGGCGGCTCATCCTCCTCATCCGACTCGTCGTCCCCTTCTGAAATGGTCGTCGGCTGTTGGCGCGGCGGCGCCTTCTGCCGCGGCACCGAGTCAAACTGCGACTGGATATAATACAGCGCGCCCGCCTCGTTCGAGAAGTTCGTCTGCTCCTCCGGCTGCGCCGCACCGGGGTGCTGGAAGGACGATCTAGGCGAGGCTGTGCCAATCGAGAACGGCGAGGTGAGCACGGATGAACGCGATATTGAGCGCTGTGTTGTAGCTCCACCAGGCGAGGCGTCGTAGAGCGAGTGCGGCGACGTGAGGATGGAGGTGGGGGAATGATTCATCGCGCGGTTGACGGGGTCAGAAGTCGTCGGCGAGGGCGCGTTGCTTATCGTGGGAGACGCGCCGTTGCCGTTGTTCATGGTAGGAGACATGTCGCCGCTGGGAGGAGGCGGGGGCGACGCCGCACCCTGCTGCACCATCCTGATACTACTCGCAGGAACAGACCCCGAGCTAAGCGACGATCCAAGCCTGGATAAACTCGGCGTCGTGTGCCCCGGGCTCGAGGGAACATCCTTGGTTGGCGGAGACGGCGCGCGCTCCAGCGAGGACGTTGGGCTATGGGTAAACGGCCCATTATTGAGCACAGAGGGCAGCTGGGGCGAATGCGACTGAACTGGGGGCGATGCGCCGCGGGCAGCAGGGCTAGCAGACCGCTCCGCAATTGGGCTTGGCGCGCTCCCGCTTCCGTGCCCGAGGGTGGATTTGCGCTGCGGGCTCAACACGGTGTTCGAGTCGATGGACGACGACATGTTGCGCCCCACTGTCCCGATACTGCTGCGCTCCGATATCGGGGTAAGCTGTGAGCCTGTTGATGCGGGGGCTGGACTCTCCACGGCGCCAGCGCCAAAGCTGAGCGGCGGCAGTTGCGGGCTTGCGCGCGGGGGCGGGCTTTGCGTCGGGCTGCCAAAGTCGCCGATCGGCGGAAGGAGCGGCGGCGCATCGAGTGGGCGCTGCAGCGGCTGTTGCTGTTGCGGGGGTAGCGGCCCACCCGGCGCACGCGCAGTCGGGTCCTTTTGAGGCATCCTTTCGAGGAGGATATTCAACAGTCTCGCGCGGATGGACGAGGTGCGATCATCTCTAACGTCGAGCGTTTCAGCTTGATCGCGTTCAAGGAAGAGAAGCTGCGAGAAACTGAGTAACGCGAATGAATGAATGAATCAAAGGTACGCACATCGCGGTGAGGCCCAACGGGATATGCAAACATGAGGGACGCGGGGTCGCGTGGGTCCCACGTCCATCCTTGTGGTCGGCCGTAGAGCTGGAACGCGTCGTGCAGAGCTGTCGATTATTTAGTTGGACGCGGGGAGAGAAAATAAACGCGACGAACCGACAAGCCACTTTAACATCTCCTCCGCCTGGCCCAGCCCACTCTCAAGCTCAGGCATAATCAACAACCAGCCCTCTCTCCGCCCCATATCGCCCGCGGTCTCCTCGTCGCCAATGAGGCCCTCGAGCTTAATCAGCGTGCTCCGACTGATGAGGTCCGGGCGCTCGGGGTAGACGGCAAACGCCTGGGTAACATTGTGGAACGTGAGCAGAGGCTTCTTGCGGTCCTTGGGCTTGGGCCCCGCGAACATGGCGATGACGGGCTTGGGCGGGAGGGGACCACCGCCGGGGAGGCCGTTGTGATCCTTGGAGCCAAAGAGGCTCATGCGCTTCTTGTTGCGCGGACCGGTGGCGCTGAGGGGCGGGCTGGCGTCGCTTGGGGCGGCGTCGGCGGCGGCGGCGACGGACATCCAGACTTTTTTCCAATCGGTCTGGCCGGCGATGCGGATGCGAACCCAGCCCTCCATGCGGCCGTGCTGGAGCGTCGAGGGGTGGTCGCGGCCTGGTTTTTAGTTACTTAGATGCATGCATAAAATGTAGCACGGTAGTACGGACCGGTAAGTGTTATTCTTAATAGATGCGCAGTATAGATTTCCTCCAGTCGGGATTTTTCCCATGCGGAGAGGCGGAGGGCGGCGGCCCAGGACATGAGGGCCGGGGTCGATGGGCACGAGAAGAGCAGCAGATTTGAGCCAGCGGTGTTGAGAGTGAGGACATCGGGATATCGCTTCGAGGGCGAGGTCGGGGTCTCTGGGACGGTAACCGAACCCAGGACATGGACGAAGGCGTCTGTCATGTTCACGTAGGTCGGAGGGACCTCCTTGCCCTGCTGGCTGGCCTCCTGGATCTGCTTCATGTCCCAGATACTGAGGGTTGTTCCGCCGAGCTGTGCCCAGACTTCGGTCCACCCCTCGTCTTTGGTTGGTTTCTGGCCGTCTGGTTGGCGTTCGATGCGACGAACGAGGGGCCCGGAGAAGTATATTTTGCGGGCATGGGCGGTGGTGAGTTGGACGACGGACCTGATCTCTGGATGAAGCGGGGGTGCTGCTGCGGGGGCCTGATCGAGAGAGGGACGCGACGGGACGAGATCTGGCTGTGGTGGGGGCTGCTGTGGCTGGTCCATTCTTGCGCGCGAAAGAAAGGAACCGCTGCGCTGGGGCGGGGAAGCTGTCTGGTCGTTGTTCTTGCGGTTGAAGGAGAAGAAGGAGGAGGATCTGTTGTTGCTGTTATCCTGTTGCAGCAATGGCCGGCGCTGTGGTTGTTGCTCCATCGCGTTGAATGCTGGCTGGCGGGCGTTTGCGCGCAACTCCTGGAGGCGTTGGGGGGGAACAAACCCTTGGTTTCTCGCGTCAAACTGCGGGGTCGGCGAGCTCATCCAAGTACCAGAACAACAACTATTGATTCAAGCATTTCCCCACGTGCAGTCCACCCTTTCGTCATACCACAAGTCAATCTACAACAGTTTACATCGATATCTTCCTCGTCGTTTTGTCGTCCACCAGCACTTCTCCAGCCCCCGGCGTTCTATTCACTACAAGCGTCTTCTCAATCCTGGTCCTCATCAGCCCTAAACACCGCTCATCAAAGGCAAGAACTCACAGCGGGTAGTGACACACGTCCACCGGCTCGCTGTGAAATGAATGAGAAAACACCCGCGCTAGAACTTGAATGACCTCACCGGCTTCCCCCAGTCAGGTATTCCATGCCCTCTGGGCCCGCCTTGAATGCATGCGGCTTCCGCGCCCCAGCCGCAAACCCCACAAAGTCCCCCTCACCAACCGCGGTGTCCTCGCCCTCCCCCGCGCACAACAGCGTCCCCCCGCCGCGCAAGATGTAAAACCACTCGTCGTCGACCTACGAGTTGAATTAGCCTGCTCGTAACCCCTCTTTTATCTTAATCTGACGTCGTGGAAGTGCTCCACCGTGGACTGCATGTGTGGCTCGAGCGCCGTTTTGTGGATTCCCAGTTTGGTGAGCCCGACTTGATCGCCGAGGGACGCGGTGAGTCGGACGCGCGACGCATCGAGCGGGTGGGCGCGCGGCTTGAGGAGCGATTGAATGGCTGCGGCGCGAAGAACGGACGAGGAGGCCATGAGGGTTTAATCCAAGGTGCGGGATCCCGGAGAACCGTGGGTGTCGGACCGTAGTATGCGGCACCGTTCTTGCCGTTTGTGCGTCTAACGAACTCTCTCCTCAATAGCCATATTAGCGCTAGCGACGCCTCAAATTGTATACTTTGTGAGATTTTGTGGCACGCTTTACCTGATCACCGCCTGTAGATAACAACTGGAATGGTTGCAAAAGCATAAACTAGGTTGGAGGAAGATTATCACCGGAATTCATCATGGAAAGCGGCAGCAGTCTCGGGGATATTCAGGTAGAGGTCGCACCCCGGTGGGTTTTGCACATGCGGAACAGCAGAATGGATTTAAGAGTCGGCTCTAAGAGAAACCCAAGAAATTTCCCTCGGAGGTGAGTATGGCCGTGCCCCGCTTGACTCGACGAGCCTTTTTATTCGTATGCCTATGTAACACTCGCAATAAAATTCGTGTGCGCGGTCAGTGTCTGAATTCCCGCTTATCGCGGTCCAGTGATCAATTATTTCCATTTCCTCTTTTGGACTTTGTCTTTTGACCGGAACCTCATCCGCCCTGGCGCAACCGCCTCTGGCTACACGCCAAAATGCGGCCCGATGCTCCCTTCACCATCTTCCAGGACATCTACAAAACCGCGCACCCCCCAATCCGCATCACCCCGTACACTGAACACCGTCTCACCCCCGACATAATCCGCGAATTCCTCGCCTCCGCACCCCAGGGCGTCATCGGCTTCGCACCCGCCTACGGGCGCAGCTGCATGCTCTCCGTCCTCGCATTCGCCTCCTCCGAACGCGTGTTGCTCGTCTACATCGACCGTGGCTCGGTGCCGAATTACAACAAGGACCGCCCCAGCGGTCGTGTGCTGCTGCACGACCTCATCCTCTGCGCCGAAACACATGCAAAATATTCGTGCGTCGAACCTTGCTACTGAAGAGTGGAGGTTGACAAAACGATAGGTTCAGAATGGACGTGCTTGCTACCGCGTTGTTTCTAGACCTCGGGTTCCGCATCGCGCGTGGAGTCGATTTGTTGTCTGCGGCACGACCGGGGGACAGCCGGCATTCCCTGTCCGCGATGATGACCGCGTTGGGCGGCGACGCGGGGGTGGACAAGCCGAAGGTGATAGGGCTGTTTCGGCACGACGAGGACGTGTGTGCGCCCATCGCGCATGTTGCGCTGCAGGCGTGGGCGGCGTGGCGCGCAGCGACGCTCGAGTCGAATATTCAAAAAATGACGGAGATCCCGAGGATGGATACGAGGGAGTGGTCTGAGCCGGTGGGTATCATCTCTCGCCATTAAATTCAAGCTAGACACTTTTCCAGCGGCTAGACGCGCTCGCGAAGCTCATCCGGGAAGCACGACGACTCGCCCAACAAAAACCGGTCCGTGTCGAGAACGAGGTTGACAGCGAGTTCAGCTGCACGGAGGGCAAGCTGTCCGTCACTTCGACGCGCTACAAGACGCGCATCCTGGCGTCACACAACCAGGTGGGCCGTCGGGGTCCACCGCACACTCATAACAGGCAGTCCTAACGCTGCCGCACCAACCAGCGCATCGAGGTCCAGAGCAGCACCGTCGAAGGCAAAGTCGCCAAGTTCTCCGGCAAAACGGTCTATGTCGACGGCCGCGCCGCGCGTATCGCCCTCTCCGCCGCCTTCACGGGCGACACCATCCGCGTCACCACCATCGGCCGCGAGGGCCCCACGCGGGCCGAGGCGCACCGCGCCGACGTCGCGCGACACGCCCTCCAGCAGACCAGCACGCTCCTTGAGCAGCCGTTCTTCCAGGCGCTGTTCCTGGGCGCCGAGACTCCCGCGTGGGCGGGCGTCGCGCGGCCGCCGTACGACGTCGACCTGGACTACCAGCACCGCGAGCTGAACCCGTCGCAGAAAAAGGCCGTGCACGCGATGCTGTCGAGTAACAACGCGGACCGGGTGGTGCTGGTGCAGGGCCCGCCGGGGACGGGCAAGACGACGGTGATCGCGGCGGCGGTGGTGAGCATCTTGGCGTGGGCGCATGACGTGGAGCGCACGGTGTGGGTGGTGGCGCAGAGTAACGTTGCGGTGAAGAACATTGCGGAGAAGCTGGCGGATGCGAAATGCGACTTTACGCTGTTGGTGTCGCGCGATTTCCATTACGATTGGTTCGTTACTTTTGTTTTCTCCCTCCGCGAAGATTTACGCCGGCGCAGGCACGAGCACCTCTACGGCAATCTCGTGGACAAGCTCATCCGGTCGGACGATCTCACTGACGACTTTCTCCGCATCGAGGAGCGCATGCAGGACTCGCGCGTGGTGCTCTGCACGCTGAGCATGCTCTCTAGCGCCAAGATCGGGACCGTCGCGCGGTTTGCGCCCGTGCAGACCGTCATCGTGGACGAGGCGAGCCAGGTGGAGCTCGGGAGCTACCTCCCCTTGCTGGACAGCTTTGGCCATTCGCTGCAGAAGATGGTGTTTATCGGGGATGATAAGCAGCGTACGCTCACTTCTCTTTAAATTTTTGACGCGTGGTTGACGAGGCGCAGTGCCGCCGTATGGACACGGGAACGTCCCATCGATACAGAGTGTTTTTGAGATGGAGCATTTGCGGAAGGGGGCGATATTTCTGGATACGCAGTGTATGTTTCTTCGTTCGTCCTCCAACAAAATATGTACTGACGTGTCTTACATAGATCGGTTTGTTTCTGCGCCCCTTTTCTTTCTCACAAATTTAAGTATACTCCAGCATGCCGCACCAGATCGGCTCCTTCATCGGCAGGCACATCTACGACGGGAAGCTCAAGACCGACCATCCGATTAGCAAGCAGGGGTGCTTTTTCGTTGACGTTGAGGGCGGCGTGGAGGCTGAGAAAGGGCGGAGTTGGATTGTCTGTGATCGTTCTTTTTCTTCTCTTCTCTCTGACTGCGACTGCAGAACGTCGCCGAGGCGAAAGCCGTGATCGTCGAGGCGCGCGAGTACCACGAGAAGGGCCGGTCGTACCGTATCATCACGCCCTACGATGCGCAGCGCGCGCTGCTCGAGGCGGAGCTCAAGCTGGCGGAGATTCCGTGGGAGAACAAGGTGTTTTGTGTGGATTCGTTTCAAGGTACGTCTTAGCCCGTCGACGTCGCTTTCCTCCCTCCGATTAACACTCACGCACGTCGCCACCACAGGGAACGAAGACGACTACATCATCATCTCGGCGGTGCGCACGAGGAAGATCGGGTTCATGGCGGAGGTCCGCCGGGTGAACGTGATGCTGACGCGCTGTAAGAAGCGGATGGTGATTTTTACGAATCGGGGGTTTGTGGAGGGGGCGGCGAAAGAGTCGCTTGTGGGCAAGCTTGCGGCTGAGATCGGGGCGGGTGCGTGGGATTGAGTTGTCTTGAATTCTGGGTTTCTGTGCGGCGCGACAAGCCGACTTGCGGCTAAGCTTGAATCCTTAGATTGGTCCTGGGGCTGGACGGGGCTGCGATACCTAACTGTTAGATATACCCGACTAAGTAGACTAGAAAATTTGGTTAATCGAAGACTACGCGTTTGCCGTGATCGGCTCGGCGCAAATAGTTTCGCGATCCCGTGACCGTGTCTGCGCTCTTTCGAAGGCCCTCCACTCCCTTTTCATCGATGAAAGCACCGAGGAACCAGGATTCGGTTCGTACAACATCTACCGCAATGGGTCGATACTGATCGTCTGTATAGTTTATGCAGACGTTGCTCGATGGGGTGGAGAGTAAGCTCGAGCTCAAGACCAAACGCGAGGACGAGCTGGAGCGGGACTTTCTCGACGTCTTTGATCACGCTCGTACGTCCAACTACACAGTATACTACCTAATAAGACGACTAAGCTTGATCAGTGCCCATCGGAATCGCTCCAGGATATTCCAAGTCGGGCAACTTGGTGGCTCTCGCCGTCGCGGACGATACATATTGTCTCATCGTGCAGTTCTTCAGCAACAACCACAGCTCTGCGCCCGGAGGCAGCGCGCGCGGGAGAGGTCGCGGTGGAAAGCGGGCGGAGCAGCCTCCCAAAGTTCGGGACACTACTGGGCGCAAGCTGTTGGAGGAGATAATCCTCTGTCGCAACGGCGGCGATCTCCTCGCGTTCGATCTGGGGCCGTTGTCCATGTCGCTCTACTGCGGTGTCGACCTACGTCTCACCAACGGCATCGACATCCAGTCGGCGTTCTCTGCCGTCGACCGCAAGCCATTGAGCGCCATCAAGGCCGCGATCGGGGACACTTTACGCATCTTCAACGATAATATCATCGATGTGTTCCAGAATCCAATCTATGACCCCGACAAGAACCCGTACTGCGTCTCGGACCTGGCGATGCGCGCTTGGATTTCGCAGTATCTCTATACCATCGGCAACGGCGCGGAGACGTTTACCAAGGTACCCAAGATAGACACGCAAAAGCTAGAAACCCAGGTTTGTGCTGCTATCGTCTCCATCGCGAGTGCTCATGTCTCAATCACAGACGCTCAACATCCTCGCGAAAATGACGCAGGACTCGTTGCGCCTCACTCACATAAAGCCAGTCGAGTCCAAGCACCAATTTACGACCACGCACAGTGGCGACGGCTTGGCGGCGAAATCTTCCGCATACAAGGACCATCTGCGCCCGTTTCAGGTGAGCAAGCTACTTGCGTTTATTTTGATTCCTGTGTATTTAATGAACGATGTCAGACCGTTGCGATGTCAGTTCAGAATGCTCGCGGTGCGACGTATACGGTACACGGACACACAGGAGGAGTCGACGGACGAACAGCAAACCTCAATACTGGTCGTCCTCTCGACAACACCAAAACGATTCTAACAATCAAGACAATTGGCCGTGATGACCCAACGACAGCCGAAGCTCAGCGCGCTGCCGCCGTTCTCACCATTCTGCAGGGCCACCTGGAGCTATTGACCGACAATCCGTGGATGCAGAATATATGGTTCCCGAAGCCGGCTGACGAATCGGGTGAATTCGAGCTTCTTGTATGGCCGCCAGAATGGACTGTGGCACGATAAGGAGGCTCTATCTGCTGCTCTGCCCTCCTCAAAGGACAATCTCAACCGTCTTAATAAGTCCCAGCAGGTGGCTGTGGACACCATGTTGTCTCGTTCTGATACAAACAGAATCACTATTATCCAAGGTAAGCTTTTCTTATCCTATTGTCAAGTCCAGACAATCATTCCTTTAGGGCCTCCGGGAACTGGAAAAACCTCAGTAATTGCAGCTTATGTCAAGGCTGCCCTTGACCGCCTCCAGGGAGGTGAGAGCCAAGTATTTATGCTGTTTTTTCCATGTCTTGATATTTCTAGGTATTTGGCTCGTCGCCAAGAGCAATGTGGCAGTCATCAATATCGGGATTAAGGTATGATTTTTCTTGTGTATAAATCCCCTTGTATTAATTATTATAACACAGCTGATGTCGGCGGGGTTTACCGACTGGCGACTTCTTGCTTCCAACGAGTTTGCTCATGCTGATTGGCATGGACATTTGTACAAAGGGATCAAGTCCAACTTCATCCGATCGGATAAGTTTCAAACAATGTCTATGTCCAGAATCAAAGGATGCCAAGTGATCCTGTGCACCTTAAGCATGGTAGGATTATGGAGGATTATTTTTCTTCCAGATCTGACACCTCTTCAGCTTTCAAGTAACAATTATTCAAAGTTCATAAACCAAGTTCCCGTCAATACAATTGTTGTAGATGAAGCCAGCCAAATTGAAATTGGTTTGTGGGCTTCCAATTATCTTCATTAGTGTACTTAATCTGGTTTCAGGAGACTACATTCCAGGTATAGTCCTTGCTTTCTCTTCTCTGGCAACATCTAAAATTTTACCAGTCCTCAATAAATTCCAAGCTTCACTGCGGAAAATGTGTTTCATTGGAGATGACAAGCAATGTAAGGCTGCAATTTTTTGCATGATTTACCATAATACCTTGTTAGTGCCTCCATATGGGCAGGAAGACCTCCAAGATCTTCAAAGTATCTTTGAGATCAACCATCTCCATCGAGGTCGTTTGTTCCTTGACACACAGTGTAAAATTTCTTCTCCCTGTGTTTTTCCTCTTGATGACGATCGGTGCAGACCGTATGCCTCCACAAATTGGTGGATTTATATCCACCCACGTATATGACAACAAACTCAACTCCAACCCTCAACATCCTGTTCCCGACTCAGTTATTGCTTGTCAATTTATTGATGCTGTTGGCGGCCAGGAGCGAATACAGGGAACCTCCTTTATTGTATTTTCCCTTCTCTTTGATTTTCTCCCTGCTGAATGTGATTCAGAACCTGCTTGAATGTGAAGCTGTCATCAAGTTGGCCCAGCATCTCCAAGAAAATGAAAAGAATTACAAAATTATTACACCTTATGATGGACAACGAGTCCTGATCGAAGACATGATGAAGGAGACTGAAGATCTCAAATGGGAAGAAAAAGTAAGTAACTTTCTGGCTCAGTGCGATCCTGCCTTAATGTTTGACAGGTCTACAATGTCGACTCCTTCCAAGGTATGTTTCATGACTCTTGTGTTTTCTTTCTTTCCTAACACAGACTGCAGGAAATGAAGAAGATTATATTATTATCAGCCTTGTCCGCTCTCTTGCACTTGGTTTCCTGCAGAATTTACGGTCTGTCAATTTGGTCTGATTGATCCCCAATCTGACCCCATCACTCAGACGAACAAATGTTATGCTCACTCGTTGTAAACGGGGAATGTACATCATCTCAAGCCAAGCCTTCCTCCATAAAGGCCCAGGGAAGGACTGCATCGTTGGGGAGCTCAACCAGTATGTTGGTGAGATTGGGTGGCTCAGGATGAAGGATCTTGAGAGCGGAGAATTTTTGACCAACCCCAAAAAGCGGGTCATCAAGGAGGCGTAAGTTTCATGGTGTTGACTTTTTGGATTTCCTTTATTATTAGCATCTTGGATTTGTGGATTATACTTGTACATTAAGATACAGTGGTGGAAATAGAAAATGGTGGAAAAGAACAGCAGTGCAAGATCTAAGTGATGTTATAAATGACTCGAGACTTGTGCATGCTCAGAAGCAGTATGAGCATTGGTAGTGAGGCATAAGGTCCGCATATTAGCGAGGGCCTCAAAGATGGCATCCTTGAGACCTTCTGTCGATGTTCGCGGTGAAGAGACCTTCGATTCGATACCGAATTTGATCATATCCGGGGCGGCCATGTCTGAACGATCTTGTTTAGCGCTACAATCGAGTCAAGGTGAGGCAAAATCACTCACAGTTGATGCCATAGCCGTCTTCGTATGTCGCCCCAAACCTGTCGTATCCTACTTGAAAATGGAGTGGACAGAAAGGAGACTACGGACGTACCCGGTCCCCCGGAAATAATTCCCTGCACTCAAACCGCTGGTACTGAGTCTCCACGTCTGACTCCGCTGGAACAGCTCGTCATCGAGCAGGGCCGATTGCTCGCCGCTGAGCGGCCGCAGCATCAGCTTGAGCCCGAGGAGATGTCGGTCGATACCACGGCCACTGGTAGCTTCGCGCATCAGCGTCGAGTGCGCGTGGAGGGCATTGTGTAGGAGATTGCGTCGGGTTTGTTGCTGTTCAATGCGCGTCGGCGGCCAGAGGCAGAGAAGGATAAAGAAACTTACCGAGACGTCGCCGTCAAGCATACTGAGTACCCAAGCCCGACTTTGCCTCGTAAAGGATCGGATCGTCTCTGTCCGCCCCCGCTTGAACATCCGCGTCAGGGCAGTCTCATATATGGCCGTGAATTCGCCGCGCGTCTTGTAATACGCGAGCTGGAGAACCATTTGGATATAAGCGTCGGGGGATTGTTTTACTTCATGTCATTCATCAAGGAAATGTAGGGGCAAGGAGAAAAGAAGCACGAACGAGTATCCTTGATCCAATCCGTCCCGTACTCCTGGAAACAATAAGCGTTGGGGTCGGAGTTGGCTATAATGGCATCGGCGCGTGCGAGAGCGTTGATACATTCGGATTTGATCTTATCGTCGACGTCCCAGTCGAGACGCTCCCAGTGCGACTGCTCTGGGACTGCTGGCTCGAACGGCAGAGGCTCGGCGACCCTAAAGGACGAAGAGTCCAATCCGTCAACCAAAGCCCACTCATCGACGATGCTGGGCACTAGCGCGTCGCAGGGGGAGTGTTCACCAGAGGCACCGGCGCGAGTCGAGGGATCGACGATGACAGTGTGCGCCTTGTCGAATATCCGGTTAGCGACATTAGCGTTGGTAGCGCGGATGGCGAGGAGGTGGGAGGTGAGGGACTCTTGGCCCGTTGGCGAGAACGTCGGGGAGGTGCCGTCTAGACTGAGCCCGAGAAGAGATTGGCAGATAATGCGATGAGTTCGTTGATTTTGAGGGGATAGGGTGAGGAGATGTTGGAGATTCTAAGGCCAGATAAATCAACGGCCGCAAGAATCTGATATGAGAAAACAAACCTGAGCCCATTTATCCCGGTCGTCGGCGGTGAGGGCGCCGACAGGAACTGCTTTTTCACCTGCTGCTAACCGTTGTTCTGCATCTACGACGGCGGACCTAATCCGCGTCTCTATCTCCTGCACATCGACCAGCTTCGACGGAGAAGTGGCGGGGTGGTATACCGGGATGGCGTAACACCAATTATGCACCATGATATAAATTTTCTGCGCGTCGGGATTGGACGTCGACGGCGGCTTGGACAATATATCACACATAGGTTTTGGTATTCGCGCAACGTTGAACATTTTAGCGGTGCTTGCGCGGAGCCAGATGCCTTGTATTCTGCTCAGCGACGGGAATTCACCAAGTACTCAGCGCATACCGGTCCTAGTGGTATCGGGATATAATTCCTGCCTGGGCGCGGATAAATTGGAATATTGGTGCGGACGCGAACATATTTGCTTTACCGATCCAGCCGGTCTTTGAAGCATAGTACGCGGTGAACGAGCCAAGCGGCACGGCGCACCTGCCAAGGAGTAATCCCATCCTTTGCCTCCTTCGCGAGCGAAGGAATACGCTCGTCGTCGTGAAATGCGAGCCACCAGTTCGAGTTGACGAGCAGCGGGGCGCGCCATTCAAGGTAAGCCTTGTTCATCCAGAAGTTGTCATCGAGCCAGTTATTCGGGGAGGCTCTGTCAAGCGCTTGGCTTGAAATCAACGGAGGTCTAATCAAGTAATTGGTGAACAAACCAAGGAGCCGTTCCTGACAGAGCTTGCCGACGCCCGTAGCAAACTCGTCGGCCCATTTTGCGCGCAGAGAGTACGAAGTATCAAAGGGTAGTCCGCCGTGGGCTTCGTCCTCGAGCAGAAATGGTTCTATAGATCTAAGGTAGCGGTCTAGCGTTTTCCTGAGATCTGGGACAGGTAAACGCGGTAGACTGAGTTGTTTGGAGGCCACGGTTGAGTTTTGGCGCATTAAGAGGTTCCGACGGAGAGCCGGGAGTCGTAGCATTTTAGAGAGGCCAGCATTGATTTTTCTGACGCGAGTTTCTCCGAAGGAGAGGGTGTTTGGTCGTGCTGCGTTCCGAGGCTATAGTCAGCCGGCACGGCCCGCATCGGCTTCTCTCGCGAAATCTCTGTTTTACCGTACTCTTTTTTCATGTTGCAGCGGTGCCATTCAATTTGAGTCTACCAGATCAACACGATTCGTAAAATTTTCGGTTGTATTTTTTACTACACAGTTCACGAAATCAACCGAGTCATTCTATGGGCTGTGCGATTGGTGTAGACATGCAGCCTCCCCCTCGCGGCCAACAAGGGGAATCGCTTCTCGATGAAGTCCGTCGATTGCGAGGGTTCATCGAATTGGGCGTGAATCTGAAAGTCGCATCGGCTCGTGTGGGTCAAGAGAGCATCGAGCGGAGCCCATGAGTCAAGGTCGTATGTATCAAAATTATTTGCAACCCCGATCCGAATAGTTTCCAAAGCCGTCAAATTGTGCAAGTCGCCGAACAGGAGGAGCAGCCGTGAGGGGGACACCACCGTTCCCAATGAGTCGATTTCGAATTCGAGGCATCTGAGTTGGTTCCCGCGTTCCAGGACCATGGGTGTGAGCTCCTGGTCTGGGTACGAGCGAGGTCAATGTTTCCATGTCACTGAATGCGGCTATTCACCTCCCCATATATTTATGACCTTGATGTGCCGGAGGGACATCAGATTTACCTGTGGGTGGGCGCTTAGGGGAGATGGCCAGGGTCTGGCAGACAAGGTAAGCGATTCCAAATGCCTGATATCCAGCGCTTCCAGGAAGAATTGGCCACGTTTTACCCTAATAAGACCCAGTGACTTTAGTCGTGGACCACAGTCACTGCCGACTTTCCCGTCAATGGCCGGAAAAGAGGTGTTTTCGGTTTCATCCAAGCAACGAATGTCGGAGAGGACTAGCTCTTCCAAAGAAGCAGCCTTTAGCAAGGCTGAATGGAGCTCTTGAGGACGCAGAAAGTGAAAGTAGCTGAGTTCCACACGCCGGAGGGTGGGGAGTGCGAATACGGACGAGTCGTGCGGGAATGGGGTAGGGTACGAGTACGAGTTCCGCATAATGAGGGTGTGCAGCTGTGTTAAGGCGGCAAGGATATGCAACGTAAGATCCAGCCCTTTGTAAGGAAGCTCTATATCCAGGGTCCGAATGTAGCCGACGAGATGTCGGGACGACGAGAGCAGTGCGAGAAAATGCTCGCAAAATTCGTGATTATCTTCAAAGTAATCCCAGGAGGAGATGCGGCAAAACAACGCCATTTGGCTGGGACGTACGAGGGCGCGAGAGACCAGGGCACAGGACCTGAGGGTCTTGCTGGTTTCATGGTCAAAGTCTCGGGACAAGTCGAAATGGCCTATGATTTCATCCAATAGCTCTTGTGGGAGGCGCATGGTCAATCTGCAGTCGCTAGATTAAATCCAAGCCGAAGGCTGCGAAGAGAGGGCTGCAAACCGTCGATGTATAAGAGCAGCAAGTGATACGTAAGGAAGCAGTGCGTTCCTTTGGCACTGTTTTAGTCCCAATAAGGAAACTGATGACAGACAGTAGTTCCGAGTTCGGCTCTCGTCCACCACATCGCGCCCATTGTGGCAATAAATCCGCGTTTATTCGCGCCTCTGTGTGCTTTGTATCCTCAATAAATTACGCTGGCGCCTCTAGTCGCATCCGGCAGCCAATCTTCCGACTACTTCGACGATGAAGATCCTGCGTTTCTCAACGCCCTCGACGCGACTGTTCTTCCAGGAGATCTCCCCTCAGCAAAGTCCAAATCGAACTCGAACTCGGAGTCAGATTCGGAGGACCTTGAGCCCCCACCCCCTGGTCAGCCTTCCCTGAAGCGTCAGCTCTATGCTGCGAATGGCCCGGATCCAGTGGACGAAGGCGTCTATGGACCCTCGGGGTTTGGCGGGTTTGGCCAGTACGCGAAACGGAAGCGCGCAAAGATACAGATTCAGAACTCGGAGATGATAACTGCTGCGGACACCCAAATATTCAAGGGCATTTCTGTATATGTGAGTCTATGATTTGTGTCTGTTGGAGTGTTATTGAATTTGTTAGGTCAACGGGTGGACATCACCCTCGGTCCAGGAACTTAAAGCGCTTCTCGTTGTCAATGGAGGGGTCTTCGAGCCGTATCTGGACAAGAAGTCGCTTGTGTAGGTTTCAATGCTGTCGAGGACACGACAGACGGCTTACACCAACTGTTCAGAACACACATCGTCACCTGCACACTAACCGAGGCCAAGACACGCGAATTCAAGAACATGAAGGTCGTCCGCCCCGAATGGCTCACGGAGAGCGTGAAAGCGGGCACGCTGCTCCCCTGGAGAGACTTTATTTTCGTCCAGGGTCCGCGCCGAGTAATCCCAACCTGCACTCCAGCTGGACCGCAAGCCGGACCTTCGAAACTAGCCGGACCCTCGAAGCCATTTGAGCAGGAGGTCCCGCGCTACGCCGCCGACGCGTCGAATTTACACGCCCAACAAGCGATGGCCGACCCCGAATGGCGCAGTGCGCACACGTCAGCTGCGCCCGACTTCGTTACGGGCTACCTCGAGCACTCGCGGCTGCACTTCATGTCTGAGATGAAAGCGGAGCTCATTCGACTGGTGGCCGAAGCACAGGTGCGTGCCGAGGAGGCCAAAGAAAAGGAGAACATCGCACTCGACGCCCCTGTGCCAGACTCGCCTCTGGGGAAAGGCAAGGGAAGAGCAGGCGAAGATCGCGTGATCATGCACTGCGACTTTGACTGCTTTTTCGTTGCGGCGAGTTTGGTGAGCCGCCCGGAGCTGCGCGGGAAACCAGTGGTTGTGTGTCATTCGCAGGGCAAGACCGGCGGAAGCAGCAGCACAAGTGAGATCGCGTCTGCGAGCTACGAGGCGCGGGATTTTGGGATAAAGAACGGGATGAGTTTGCAGCAGGCGCGGCAGCTTTGTCCGGCTGTTGTTACCGTGCCTTACGAGTTTCCGAGGTAAAAAACTAAGCGCAACCTTTTCTGCATTTAATGACTTTGGTCTAGATACAGAGACCTGTCTCTCAAGTTTTACACAGTGCTCATGTCGCACGCCGACGACGTCCAGGCCGTCTCGATCGACGAGGCGCTCATCGACGTGACCACAGCGGTCTCGCGCCTTCGTTCCGCAGCTGCCCGCGCAGGCTCTCCCCACGACCCCGCCAAGGACTTTGCCGAGCGCATCCGCAAGGAGGTCAAGGCTGCGACACAGTGCGAGATCAGTGTCGGCATTTCGTACAACATCCTCCTCGCACGCCTCGCCACGCGCCGCGCCAAGCCCGCGGGCAGCGTGCACATCGTACCGGCGGACGTCCCCGCGCTGATGGCGACGCTCGAGATCACGGACCTGTGGGGATTCGCGGGGTCCCACAGGGAGAAGGCGCGCGAGAAGCTGGGAAGTACGAAGTTGGGAGAGCTGCAGAAAAAGAGCCGGGTCGTGCTGAGTGACGCGTTGGGGAAGAAGACGGGGGAGAAGTTGTGGAATGCAATAAGAGGCATTGACGATACACAGTTGGTCTCGAACAAGGAGCGCAAGTCGGTGTCCGTGGATGTGAATGTGCGTGTGTTGATTATATCGACGTTCTGAAAACTGACTTGGTATGTAGTATGGAATTCGTTTCCAGTCCAACGGGGACGCGGAAAAATCCCTATTCGCCATAGCTGCGCAGGTTGAGGGCAAACTGAAAGAGATTCAGATGCTTGGGCGGTCCATCACGCTCAAAATTAAGAAACGGCATCCCACGGCGCCTATTGAACCGCCCAAGGTAATTTCCAAATCAACTCAATTTCCTTGTTAATCGCTCTCTCTGTTAGTTCCTAGGTCACGGCCACTGTGAAGACTTCAGCAAACAAACACCGCTCTTCGCACCTGGCGGGCGAGCTACCAACGACGCGAAGGTCATTGGAGACCATGCGTTCCGCATTCTGAAATCTTTCAATTTCCCTCCAGAAGAGCTCCGTGGTCTCTCAATTCAGATACAGAAACTCGAGCCGACAGTTGGGCCTGTGAATACTGGTGTTAACCAAAGAACCCTGAATTTCAAGCCCTCCGACCGTCCGCGGCAGCCTCCCCCAGCTGTCGTCGTGCGCACACATTCGCTCGCCGCAAATTCCGTCAACGTCACGATTGATATATCGCTTCCTGACGTGGAGGAGGTGGACCAATCTGTGCTGGAGGCGCTTCCGCCTGAAATGCGGCAAGAGCTAGAGAACGCCTGGCGCCGTCGTTCCGAATCACCCTTCCCCGGGAAAGCCCCACCTCCCCCAGCAGTAGAGCGTGGGAGCGGACCTCCCCGACCCGCTGCTCCGCCTCGGGGCGTCTTCCCACAGCAACAGCGATCTCGCTCCGCGAAGCCTACGCGTATGCAGCAGTCCGCTCTCCGACTCGCCCCCCGGGCCCCCGGTAGCGGCTACGTGATCGACAAGAACTCGCTGCATCCGAACCGTCCCGCGAACGCGTTCCTGCGGCCCACAGACGCGGACCTTCGCGATCTCGACATCGATTTGGAGGTGTTTGCGGCCCTGCCGCGCGCGGTGCAGCGCGAGCAGCTGACGCGTGCGCGCTTGATCAAGGAGAGGGGCGCCGTGCCCGAGGTGTCAGGCGAGCGTCTTATACTCAAGCCGCGCAAGTTCATCCCGTCGGATAATGTGTTCCGGCAGCCCCCGCCGTATGCGCGGTACCCCGAACTGGCGAAGCTGAGACGGCAGGGGTGCAAGGGCCCGGGTGGGGAGAAATTGTTCTTTACGGAGACGGACGACGTGCAAAACGTTCTCGGGACGTGGGTCGATGCGTTCAAAAAGTTTCCGCCGGAAGAGCGGGACGTGGAATTTTTCGCGAAGTTTCTGGTGCAGTCGGTGGATAGCGAGCGATCGACGGATACGGGCGTGGAGCGGGCGATTGCGATTGTCAAGTGGTGGTTGGTGCTGTTGCGGAGATATTGGGGCGACTATGAGGATTTCGAGCCTTTGGGCGACGAGGATCCGGAGGTGATGAAGGTGGCGGAGGCGTGGTGGAAGGCGTTCCGGGACGTAAAGGAACGAATCGATATTGTAGCCCGTAAGAAATTTGGAGGGCGTTTGTCCCTCCGTTAAGCTGTATCCATTATCTTGTAGCCATCTTGTGCAATACTTATTGCTTACCGTTGTAATTGCAGCATATTCTGAGTTCGTTGTGGGGCAAAAATATCAATCCTGCAAGCAACCGCAAGGGAACGAAAAGTCGGCGCCGCACAACGTCGTTTGGCGCATCTCGCATGATACATACGGCCGAGAGCCGGTAGCCTGCACGCTTCCAGCACGGAATGGCGTCGAAATTGTTCCCTCGAAGGCCCCGGCGCCTAGGAAAAAGTCGTGGCCGACCAGAGAGCAGGGAATGTATAATTAGAGGTGGAGTTTTAATGATACAATGCGAAGGCTGCGACAACACTGCGAGGATGAGCGCAAATTCTTGCAGGGTTGAAACCACGAACCTAGTATACAAAGACCGCCGAATCTCACCGCTTCGTCTCCCGATCCAATAAATCCTTGGCCTCGTTTATTTTGCTAGCCAGATACGGCGAGCCGCCACGATCGGGGTGGTTAGCTAGCATAATGTTGCGGTGAGCATCTTTGATCTTATTTCGCAGGGTAGGGCCATCTCTGCAAAACAATGAGATAGGCTTTGGCGTGGGATGCAGGGGTGCAGTACTTGAGACCCAGGATAGCGACCGCCTCTTTGCGGTCCATTTTTGCGCGGAATCCGCCTTTGACCCATTGGTCTGCGGCGCCCATTGCACCCCGCTTCATGAAGTGGCGGGCAGTGAGGCCAGCAACCAGGGCGCTGACACCGATAATAGCTGGAGTTGCCATGAAAGGGACAAGAGAAACCCTGAATGGGGTGAATGGATGAGAAAGGAATTTTGGTGAGCGATCAATGAGCGATCAATGAGCGATCACGTGCTGCGGCTACTCTTAGCTTCCGATCTTTTAGCTCAGCCTCGCGGTTCGCGTTCAAGCGCCCAAGATCGCTCTCAACGATGCAGCGCCTATTGGAAAACGCCTCACTTCCTCAACAACCTGATCCTGTCAAACTGGGACCCACCGACCAATTATTATAGCAGACGCAACCACTCGCGCGGCCTACCTCCCAACCAACTACTCTTCCAAATGGCAGAGCCACCTTTCACCATCGCACAAAATATCTTCAAGGCGCCTCACCCGCCAATCCGAGCTACAACTCGGCCCCTCAGCGCTTTGACTTGCGAAATTCTGGACGACTTTCTCGAGACCGTACAGGATGGGATCATCGGTATGGCGCCTGCCTATGGCACAAACTCAGTTTTAGCTTTCCTGGCCTTCGCATCGACGTCTGAAGTCCTCATTGTCCGACTGACGACCGCCGGGCCCAAGAAAGGGAAGAAGGCAAAGAAGGAGAAGGGGAAACAAGCTGGCGGGCGTGATCTCCTGGAAGAACTCCTTCTCTCGCCTTCTCTGTTTAAATTCGCGTTTCAAATGGACGTCGTCGCGACATCGTTGCACTTGGACCTCAGCCTTCGTATCCACGCTGCCGTCGACCTGTTGTCGATTTCATCGAAGGCAGACCGACGTTCGACCGACGCGAAAACGAACTCGATGGGGGGCGCGGTTAAACTGAACAAGGAAAACATGTGCTTGCTCTTTCAGGGAGAGGAAAACCTGAGCAAATCGACGCTCAAAGACGTCGCTTTGCAGGCCTGGGTGGCTTGGCGCACAGGGACTCTGGATGAAATGACGATGCGCCTTAATCAGGTACCGCGTATCAATACAAGCACATTCGACGAAAGGGTACGTCTTGAAAGGAAAAGGCATTCCCTATTAACGCCAGTGCAGCGTCTCTCTGTTCTGGCGCAAATGGTTCGCGAAGCGCGCCGCTTGGACGCTCTCAAGCCGACTTCGGTCAGAAATGAGATTTCGGCCGATTATAGCGTCAAGAAGGACCAGCTGCAAGTCACCTGTACGCGGTTTAAGAATCGCATTCAACAGGGTGGAAAGGTCTGTTCAATCATATCTGCGTATGTTTTTGGTGTTCAATTTCTATCGTCAGCATATCAAAATCGAGGCTATGCAATTCGGTCAACGAAAGGTTTTTTCTGGCGACTCAGCGTCAGTGGATGGCCGGATGGTGAAGATAAATCTCAATAAAGCAGTACTACCTCCTGGCCCCATCAAGCTAACCACCGTCGGGAAGGACCGGCCTACTGACGCGGAAGGACAGCGGGAAACTATTACCTTGCGAGCTTTGCAAAGAACGTCTACCATCGCCAGTCGACCTTTTTTTCAGGCGATTTGGTTGCCGCACGAGACTCCGTCCTGGCCGGCATGGTCACCACGGCCAGTCCCCGTATATTTTTCGCGACCTTTGAACGAGTCGCAGAAACTTGCTGTCGAGGGCATCGTTTCCGCCAAACCGATCACCGTAATACACGGTCCACCTGGAACGGGGAAGACGACTGTGATAGCCGCGGCCGTCATGAGTATCAGCTTTTCTACCTCTCGAGACCGGACGATATGGCTCGTCGCACAGAGCAACGTCGCAGTGAAGAACATTGCGGAGAAGCTCGCTGCTGTGGATTTCCTCAAATTCAAGCTTCTCGTCTCTAAAGGCAGGTCTTCCTTGCGCTGTGGAGATGGTGGCTAATTCCTTGATCATAGACTTTCACTATGACTGGTCCGCTCCCCGTTTTCCGAATCTTCTCGATGCTGATATCTCCTTAGGCATGAGCACCTGTATGAAAAAATCAACCCGAACCTCATCAGGTCCGACCAGTATCCCAAGAACTTTGTCGCGGCCGAGAGGCTTCTCTTAGATTCCAAGGTCATCCTATGCACTTTGAGCATGCTTTCGAATTTGCGCATATCCGTCTTCACACGAGCTGTACCTCTGGAGACGGTCATCGTGGACGAGGCAAGCCAGGTACGATTCTCTCTACCGCATATTCTCGAGCCTTATATTTCGATCCAGGTGGAAATCGGCAATTTCTTACCCATGATTTCGCTTTATTCGACGACCCTCCGGAAATTGGTGTTTATAGGCGATGACAAACAACGTAGGCCAATATCATCCGTGAACACAAATAGTTATTTATGATTCCCACAGTGGCTCCCTACGGACAGAGCGACGTACCTTCGCTGAAAAGTGTTTTTGAGATGGAGCACCTCAAGAAAAACGCCATTTTCTTGGACACCCAATGTATGTCCGCCGCTCGGTTACTCGATATCTCAATTCATGTCTCCCTGCAGATCGCATGCCCCAGCAGCTAGGGCGGTTCATCGGCAAGCATGTCTACAACGGCAAGCTTAAGACAGACCATCCCGGCGCGACCCAATGTTGCCGCTTCGTCGACGTTAAAAACAGTAAAGAGGTCAAGAAACAATCTAGTTGGATCGTGCGTTCATGAAACCGTCCCCCCTCGTTCTTCCTGACCTTTGAATAGAACCAAGCAGAGATTATGGCTGTCGTACGCGAAGCCCGGAACTGCACGAACAAAGGGCGGTCCTACCGCATCGTCACGCCGTACGACGCCCAGCGCGGTATGCTCGAAGCGGCGCTCAAGAGAGAGAAAGGTCTTTCTTGGGAAGACAAGGTCTTTTGCGTCGATTCGTTCCAAGGTACGTTAGCAGCGTTCTGGTTCCACCAGGCCTCACTCACTGTTCATTCCAGGTAACGAAGACGATTACATAATTCTCTCCATCGTGCGCACGAACAAGATTGGGTTTTTGGCCGAGCAGCGACGCGTGAACGTGATGCTGTCGCGGTGTAAAAAAGGGATGGTGATTTGCACCAATCGGGCGTTTGTCGAGGGTCAGGCGAAAAAATCACTGGTGGGTCGGTTGGCTCGGGAGATTGGCCCGAGTGCTTGGGACTCTTAGAGTTGTCGTCGTAGGATCCCACTGTGCATAGATAATATAATTTCGACGAGATACCAGGATAGGGGCCATTCCAACATTTTTCTCACGACGACATTTTAGCTTACTCGCCTCGCGTTTCGACCTATACTTGCCAGATCGTCCTGACCGATGCAGCGGCAGAGCGCCTGTTGCCGAAAAGCATTGCAAACGCCACTTACCTTGTGCGACAAGGGCACGGCACCGACAAACAAGGCGACCTCGGAAATGATTCACAATGTTTCATTTGCCTTTTGTTTCTATGCACACCTGCAAGGGTTGATATTAGGCCAACGTAAGGCCACTTGCGGCTTTCCTGCCACCCACTGCCTCTTGCCACTCCGCAATGGAGCATCCACCGTTTACCATTGATCAAAATATCTTCAAGGCGTCTCACTCGACGCCCATCCGAGCCACAACTTGGCCGCTTGGCGGGCTGACTCGAAAAATCCTGGACGACTTTCTAGACACCACGAACGACGGTGTCATCGGGATCGCGCCTGCCTATGGCACCAATTCGGTTTTATCCCTTCTCGCCTTCGCCTCGTCCTCCAAGGTCCTCGTTGTCCAACTGGCCAACCAGACGAAAGGAAAAAAGGCGAAGGGAAGGAACTTTCTCGAGGAACTCCTCCTCTCCCCCTCTCTGTGTAGATATGCGTTTCAAATGGACGTTCTGGCGACGTCCCTCTATTGGGATCTAAAGCTTCGGATCCGCAGCGCGGTTGATTTGTTGTCTGTGTCGAGGACAGACGATCGGTATTCGACTCAGGCGATAATGAACGCGCTGGGAGGTGAGGTCGATTTGCACAAGGAGAACTTGAACTCGCTCTTTCGAGGAGGCGAGAACTTGGATGGATCAACCCTTCGGGAAGTTGCCTTGCAAGCTTGGGTTGCCTGGCGAGCAGCGTCTCTCGACCAAATGACGGCCCGCCTGAACGAGGTGCCGCGCATCGACACAAGCACCTTCGATGAAACGGTACGTGGGAACGAACCGAAATAATCCAATGTTAACACCGTTCCAGCGCTTAGCTGTCTTCGCAAAAATGGTTCGCGAGACGCGCTGTCTTGAAGCGCTGAAACCGACTTCGATCGCAAACGAAATTGCCGACGATTACATTGTGAGCGGCGATAAGCTGCAAGTCACTTGCACGCGATTCAAGAACCGTGTTCGAGCACCAGGGGATGTACGTTCATTTCCACTTCCTTCTGATTCACGCCCTGACTTTGCGATAGCGGATTCAAATCGAATTCAGCACGTCCCAGGGCCAACGCAGGACCGTGTCCGGTAAAGCGTCCACCGTCAACGGTCGAGGTGTCGAAATCAACCTCTCGGACTCTCTGCCACCCATCGGCTCCATCAAAATAACAACCATCGGGAAGGAGCCTCTAACCGAGGGAGAAAGGCAGCGGGTCAATATAACGTTGGAGGCTCTGCAGGGCACGTCTACCATCGCCGATAAGCCTTTCTTCCAAGCGATTTGGTTGCCGCAAGAGACTCCCTCGTGGTCGGAATGGTCGACAATTCGCGTCCCCGTCTTCTTTACACGGCCACTCAACGATTCCCAGACGCAAGCTGTCGAGGCCATTGTCTCCCCGGAGCCTATTACCATCATACAGGGCCCTCCCGGTACCGGGAAGACGACTGTAATAGCCGCGGCCGTTATGAGCATCAGCCTGTCGTTTGCTCGAGGCCGGACGGTGTGGCTTGTCGCTCAGAGCAACGTCGCCGTGAAAAACATCGCGGAGAAGCTCGCCTCGGTTGATTTCTTGGACTTCAAACTCCTCGTTTCCAAAGGTAAGTCTCCAAAGTCATTGGGGCGTTCAAAACTCAATATTCCTCGAAATCAGATTTCCACTACGACTGGTGCGCCTCCTCCACTTTTCTGTCTACACTTTTATCTTATATGCCTTCAGGCACGAGCACCTGTACGACAAAATAAACCCGAACCTGATTCGTTCGGACACGTTCCCCAACAGTCCGGTTGAAGCTGAGAGATTACTCATGGGTACCACGGTCATTCTGTGCACCCTGAGTATGCTCTCGAATTTGCGTATATCAATCATCACGCGACTGGTTCCACTCGAAACTGTCATAGTCGACGAGGCGAGTCAAGTGAGTTTCCGTCCCCTGCATGTTGGTGTAGTTGGCTGACTCGACGTCGAGGTGGAGATGGGCAATTTCGTTCCCATGATTTCGCTCTATTCAACGTCCCTCCGAAAATTGGTGTTCATCGGAGACGACAAGCAATGTAAGTATCTCATCTTCCCGAGCGACCTTCCCACTGACAATCGTGGCAGTGCCTCCATATGGCCAGAACGATCTCCCTGGCCTGAGGAGCGTCTTCGAGATGAAGCACCTCCGCAAAATGGCGATATTTCTGGATACGCAGTGTGCGTCATTCGGCTGAGAACTGCACCTTGAATTTTTATCTTCCGCCCCAGATCGTATGCCCAGACAACTGGGCCTGTTCATCGGCAACGAGGTGTACGATAGCAAGCTCAAAACTATCCATCCCATCGCGACGCCCTGTTGCAGTTTCGTCGACGTGAAGAGGAGCAAGGAGTCGTCGAGAGGATTTAGCTGGATTGTGTGTTCTGTTCCGTCGTTGAGTCCCCGTACTAAACCTGGGATAGAACGAGGCAGAGGTCTTGGCTGCGATCCGCGAGGCGCGAGACTGCGTGAATAAAGGGCGGTCCTACCGCATCGTCACCCCCTACGACGCCCAACGGGGCATCCTCGAGGCGGCGCTGAAGAGGGAAAAGCTTCCGTGGGAAGACAAAGTCTTTTGCGTCGACTCATTTCAAGGCAGGTGCTCTCTCTCAAGCTAATTCAGTGCTCTGACCGTTATCCTAGGAAACGAAGATGACTACATAATTCTGTCCATCGTGCGCACGACCAAGATTGGATTTTTGGCGGAAGAGAGGAGAGTAAATGTGATGCTTACACGGTGCAGGAAGGGAATGAAGATTTGCACGGCTCGGGAATTCATAGAGGGGAAGGCGAAACATTCGCTGGTGGGTCGGTTGGCGGCAGCCATTGGACCCAAGGCTTGGGATTAGAAACTCGGACTCGTACACAGAACGCTCGTAGACTAGAGAGATTCAGAAGATTCGTAGAATAAATAATACTTTGGAATTGGCATGGAATTTCGCGCTTTGTCCACGCACACGTGTCGAAGCCTTTGTACTTTACGTTGAGTCGATTGACGCGTAGAATCAGTCTTGTCTTTGTACTACCACCATCTCGACGCGCCGTTCACAGCTGCAATGCCCCCGCCACCAGAGCTCTCCGCCTGGCTCAACGAACACTACCCCTCGCCGCGCGTCGATCGCGAATGGCTCGACGCGTGCTACGCGTGGGTCACCGACGAGCACCAGCTCAACCCCGCAGAGCACATGCCCGCCATCATCGAGCAGGTCGAGTCGCAGCTGCTCCAATCTGACCTCGCCGACTCGATGAGCCACGGCACAGGTATTCCGCTCCACCTGCTTACTGCCGAGTCGGGGACGCTCCGTGGCCCGGTCCTTGTGGAGATCGTCGCGCTCACAGAGGTGGGAACGAGCGCTTTGGCATTAGACCAGGTGAGGGTTGCGCGCGCCGAACGGTTGGCTGCGGGTGCAGGAATGGGGGACGAGGAGAACGAGGCGGATCTGGAGGTCGATGGGGAGGGACCAGTGCCGAACTATCCACGGGGTATGCTGCGCTTTGAGCTGCACGACGGCGTGTCGACCCTCTCCGCAATTGAATATCGCCGTCTGCCTGAACTCACGCTCGGGGTTACGCCTCTCGGATACAAAGTACGCCGCGTCTTGAATTTTACCTTTGTCGCCCCATTAACGGTCTCGAAGATGGTTTTAAAAGACGTGCTCGTCCGACGTGGGATAGCATTTCTCGAGCCGGCCTGTGTTACAATGAAAGGTTTCCAAACGGAAGACCGTGAAGCGATGCAGCAAGCTGATTTTGCCAGAGGATTGCGGCATAGATTAGGGTGTGTATGCTACGACATCGGCGTCTTGGTATTTACAACTCTTGCAGGCGACCAGAACCGCCGGAGGCCCACGCCGCCGCCGCGGCACCACCAGTCGCGCATGCGGCTGCAGCACAACCCGCGCCGCCCAATCCTCCGCCACCGCAACAAATCCGCTCGCCACTCCGCGACATATCCCCCCCGCCATCGCCTACGCTCCCCGTCGATTCGCACCATCACTCCGACGACGAGGACCAGCCTCGTCGGCGCCGCGTTCCCGCCCCGCCGCCCGCTTCTATCGCCTCCTCGTCCTCCACCCTGGTCACCTCAGCCTACTTCCCGTCCAGCGAGAACGCAGGCCCGCCTCCGCGCCGCGGCGATATGGGACTAGTCCTCTCGCCTACGCGCATGGGGCCCATTGAGATCGACAGCAGCTCGGACGAGGAAAACGGTCCCAGCAAGCGGCGCATCATCGGTCTGCGAGGCGCGCCGAAGAAGAAGGCGACACCGCCGCCTAAAGAGGAGCCGCCGTCGGATGATTTTGGCGACGACGATATGGTTGTGGATGACAAGTTTCTTGAGGAGCTTGCGAAAGCGGAGGCGCAGTATATCACGCCGGCGCCGGAGGCTGGTCCCAGTGCCGGCCCAAGTAGCAGCAGGCGCAAGGTGGATCCAGACGCGGAGGTTATCACGATTGACGACGACGAGGAGATGGAGGACAAGGAAAATGTGCCCGCGCCCCAACGGCATATTCGGCGCCGCGTCGCCGTCTTCGGAGAGAGAAAGAGAGACGAGGATGTTATCGACATCTCGTCCGACTAACCAGATTGTACAACAGACGAGACACAGCAGTATGTATCATAGACGAGGCCCGTTGGATGGGCGGTTCAAGTGCTTTCAGGTGTCAGGTCAGCTGGAGAAAACAAATGTATGCTCGGGAAATGAAATGGATAAAATACACGTTACAAAAGCCCTGTATGTATGATTAGCCGAGGAGCTGAACCTTCGGTTTCTTCTTCTTCTTGTTGTCCTTTGCGAAAGTGCGCCAGCTATCGACGCGCTGATCGCGGTTATCTTGGGGTACGCGAGTTGAGATCTGAATGCAAAAGTGGATGGGGAGACATACCTTCCCAGACCTTGTCCTCTTCCGCCTTGCGCTTCTTGCCCGTAACCTCGGCGTCCTTCATGCGTGCCTCCAGACCCTCATTAGCCAAGTTCATCTTGATAGCCCTAAAATCGGTCAATATCACACCATAATTCACCCTGGCAGCCTAAACTTACTTGCGTCGCCGAAGCTCCTCCTCGATGAGTAGCTCCTTGGTCTGCGCACGCATGCGGACCTTGAAGCTCGGATCCAGGCGCTTAAGTGCAGGGTCCGTGCTAGTGGTGGTCAGAGGCAGAGAAAGTGACTTGAGGATGAGGGAGCGGGATTGTGCGATGATAGCGTCCATGTTTTCGCGTTTGGCTTCATCGGAAAGCTCGGACTCGGCCTGTGCGAGGTTTAGCAACACCATATGCAACGATAAGGAAAGGGTGAACCTTTTTGAGGATATCGAATGCCTCAGGAGCGCGGGGATGCGGGGTCTTGTCCGGGTGAATTGCTACGTTGGAAATTAGTTGCTGTACCACGCATATCAACGGAATGCGCACTAAGAGAGAGCTGCTTGTACCGCTTCTTGATCTCTTCGACCGTGGAGGACTCGTCTATGTCTAGGATATCATACGGGCTGTCCGAGCGTCGTCAGAAAAAGCCGCAAAGAATTGAATACTTGAATGTCTGTACTTAAGTTTGAACGCCTTCAATATGCGCTCTACTTCTATCTCCCGCTGGAGGGCAAAGGCCTCGCGGCTGAGAAGTCTGTCTATCTCAGCCTCCGACACCGACGTCGGCGGCGGGGGCTTGGAGGTGGACGCCATGAAGGCAGGAGGCAAGCCAGATGCAGTGCAGTGGCGGACCGTCCGGAGCCGTGAATGTCGTTCCTTCGTTCTCCGCGCACCTGCCTTGGTCCAGCACGACTTGGCCTGCGCTGCAATAGACCCTCGCAGCTCACCAATCGTCCACTATCATGGCCCCGCATGGCGTCGATGGAGGCCCCAAAGCCCAAGCCGCGTCCAAGACGCACTGCGTCGGACGTCTACAAGGAACGGAATAGAAATTTGCTAATGTACAGCAGCGCCGTCGTATGCCCTTTCTGTCCCTCATTCACGCGCTATCCTACGACGAGCGCAGATCATCGCAACCCTGGGCGTTACATACGCCGCGGTACCGCTCTATCGCGTCTTTTGCGCTGCTACTGGGTTTGCAGGGACACCAAAGACTGGGACGGGCCGTTTCGAGGCGGAGCGTCTCGTGCCCGTGGAGAACGCGCACCGCATAAAAGTGCACTTCAATGCAGATCGAGCGGAGGCGCTCCCTTGGACGTTCACTCCCCAACAACGGTTCGTTACTGTACTCCCCGGCGAGACGAGTCTCGCGTTCTACACGGCGAAGAACAATTCAAAGCAAGACATCATTGGGATTGCGACGTATAATGTTACGCCAGACCGGGTAGGTTTCATTTGTGCGTTCGGAACAGAAAGGAGAATGACATCTCGACGTCAGGTCGCGCCGTACTTCTCCAAAGTCGAGTGCTTCTGCTTTGAAGAGCAGAAGCTCCTAGCAGGTGAAGAAGTCGACATGCCCCTTCTCTTCTTCATCGACAAGGACATCCTGGACGATCCAGCATGTCGGAATATCGACGATGTCGTCCTCTCGTACACTTTCTTCCGGTGGGTTGCCTCTATCTCCATTCACAGCGTTGTTAAATTGTGAACCAGCGCACGGCGAAACCAAAAGGGCCAGCTAGAGCCCGATGCAGCAGAAGATGACGTGCAAAATTCGTTGGGCTTTGGTGGGTATGAGCATGCACCCAAAGCCGAAGTACGCAATGAGAAAGAAAAGAGTGCCAAGTAAAATAAAGTATAACAATTGCCCTCTCGTCAGGCATTTCCTGGACGGCACCGACAATGAAACGAGGTCAAATCCAGAGCGGGAAATATCATGCGTCCGCCGCCACTGCGTTTATTGGCTGAGGAGAGAATGATTCTCGGCGCGAATCCGAACCCGAATGCAATAACTTTAAGTACGATCTGTTCAGTAATACAGAACTCGGCATCAGACGAAGACCCCATAGTTTTTGGAGGCCGATAATTGGCATGTTCAAAAAGACTTCAACTGCTTTCTCCATCTCGTCAAGCGTCCTGGTGTGCGGTAGCATGGATCAAAAAAAAACTTCAACTGCTTTCTTCATCTCGTCAGGCGTCCTAGTGTGCGGTAGCATGGATCAAGCTCTTGGCCGTTTCTGACCGGGGTGTGATCGAGCACGCAAAGGCCAGAGGATGGCTAATATGTTACGAACGGTCAGCATTCAAGCAATCGCTCTTGGTTTCTTTCACCTGATAAATCCGTCCGAATAAACCACATCGATGTCGATCTCTTTTCCGCTTTCATCTTTTGCTTTCGCGATATTGAACGTTGAAAGAATTGATGCGATGGTCGCCCAAAGCGTCGAGTCTGCGGCATGGCGGCCTGGACATATGCGCCGACCGAAACTAAGTCAAGAAAAAGTCGTGAATACTAACTGTTTGCGGTTCAAGGACAGTCTCACCCGAATGCTATCCCAACGTCGTCGTTGTTTAGCTTCCCTTCTGTGAAGAATCGATCTGGGTTGAAACGTTCTGGGTCCGTATAGACGGATTCATCGCGGGTCATGGCCCTTGGATTCGATTAGAACTGACAACAAGAAGTGATAGCAGCCTCTCCACCATGTGTTGCTGATCACTGTCGTGCCTGATATGGGGTCACTCCATAGTTCTGCCAAGGATGATTTAGACCACCTTTTGGAATAAAGTAACCTTCATAAATATCATCTTCACTCGTAGCGTGAGCAACACCACTATTGGGGAGCATCAGTAAACGACGTCGTGACCTGAAATAAAAGGAGCAACGTACAGTGGCAGAACTGGCCTCCAACGCTGAACTTCTCTGTACAGAGCTTCGACGAAGGGCAGGGAGGGTCGATCTCCATACTCCGGCAACCGATGAGTCCCGATGATGCTGTCAATCTCGTTTTGTGCCTTTTTCTGAATGTCGGGGTGAAGGGCCATAACCAAGAAAAATGTGGCTAGAGCGGAGACGGTCTTGTTGCGTCCACTAAATAAATTGCGACCTTGCATGGAAGAAGTGCTCACAGTGTCTGAACCGGCTAAGACTTGTGAATGTAATGAACGCTAATATCAAAAGGGATTGGTACCTCCATATGCCACAGAAGCAACTTCTTGAATAATGCTATCATCCGAGCGACCTCGGGCTTCACTGGCTTGGAGCAACCTCCCTACTACGGATTTCGCAACTGCATCCTCCACCTGCACGTTGAAATTAATATCGGTAAGCGAGACGAGCGAATATGGTTCAAACCATGTTTTGCTTGACGAACTCGAACGGTGCGCTTTTCATTTCTTCGACCAAAACTCGGGATTCTAATAAAATATATGAACCAGTTAAAATGCTCAACGGTTTGATACCGACTCACCAGCAGCGATTTGTTGGAACCCGCATCCCGGCAACCAACCCGGAAGGTGCCGAAGGATGGGAAATACATTGACAGCCAGAGCGCCGGGAAGTACAGACGCTACAAGTATATTGGCGGCATTCTCAGACAAAGTAACAAAGTAGTCATTGGTTTCGCGTTGGATTTCGTATCCGTAGACGGTTGCCATGATAATTGCTGCAGCTAGCCTGTGTGATATTTCGTTGCTGTTAAATGGGACGGAGGGAATGGCTCACGTTCTTATGAGCTCCCGGAACTCTTGTGGGCGAACCAAGAGTTCTTGCAACAATTTGTGGACCTTCCGGATTTGGATAGGGCGGTACGTTTGTGCTATATCTCGACGGAAATGCTGCTGGAACATTCTTCTTTGCCGCCGCCAGCGTTCTCCGTACGGTAGAAAGCCGAGATTAAATTCCCATCCCAATCTGTCCGTGAGGATGGAAAGGAACAGTGAGTTTCACCAAACTTACAGCTCGACCATTGGGACCGTCGGACGATCAGAATATATGTGAGAACGTTTTTCGAACAAGTCGGAGGCCGTCTTGAGCGAGTTGACAATGACAATGTGTTGACCCAAGGCACTTGCATGTACGAGGCCACCTGTGATCCGTATTCAACATTGAACATCATCTGTCTGAAGCGCACCATAGCGTTTCCCCCAGTCTGTGTACGTCAACCACGAAAGTTCTGTGGGAATTTCTGCATAATTCCCGACAAAAATTCGAGGAGGCGGGCCGGGAGGGAACGGCAGGCCTGACGAGTACTGCTTCCACAGACGGAGTAATTTCTCCCCAAAAAACTTGAGCAAAACCGGGACACCAAGAAGAACGAAGAAGCTGCGATAATCCATCTGGAGTGGGGTTGAGTGGGATGCGACTTTAAATAACTGAGACCAAAGTGGCTTGGGATTGATTCTACTCAAAAGAGTGACAGGCTGAATGGTTGCCTCATTTGGAGAAATTTGAGCCGTGAAAACCGGAATCCCTTGAAAATGAGCTTGTGAGAACTACAGTTATAGATCGCCCAGGGTTGTGATTCGCCTTGGTCCCTGGTCCAAGTTACGCGAAATGCAGGCATGAATTAAGATGGCTGTTAGATGGCTGTTAGAGGGAAAGATCTCTGATGGCATGGACGACATCGTGATGGCGCATCAAAGTCGGTCAATAAAGTCAAATCCTTTGATTTGCGGGCGGTATGTAGCACATAGTAATCAGAACGAACCACCTAAATTATGGAATGAGAAACCACCCCGGTGTGAATAAAAGTGGCTTACCAGTCACCGGAGCATTCTTGACCGTTGAACCCATACCGCCTGTAGCAGTAAGTCCGGACCAGTTCTTGGAAGTCAAATCAGCCAATGAAAAGCATCTAAAATATCCTTCCTCACCCAAGTTCCTTTGCAGCTACTGGTAGAGCCACAATTGACCTCAACGCGATGTGCGGTACTAGCAACGGCTACGGTGTTCGTGCCAGAAAATGTAACGCCGTTAATGACGACGCCAGTGCCGGGGGTACCAAGGGTAGACGGGTAGGACTGGCCTTGCATCAGACTTGTCAGATTAAAGCGACCGCAAATAGTACCTGGTCAATGAGGACTCCGAAACTTGTTATTCCCGTCAGCTTGTTGCCCGAGTAAACAACATTCGAGACGGTTGAGCCGGTCGCAGTGGCATCAGTCTTGATGCGCAGACCGTTGACGCTGTAAAATCGTTGAAGCACGCAGAAAATCAAATTTGTTGACTAACTTGTTGGTCACTGCCAAATAGCGTCTCAGCAACCCAGTGGAAGCATGCACATCGATGAAGCCACTGACCGACGTTGTTCGAGATTGTAACACCAGACACGGTAACTCCGGAAGAGATCGAACCCTAGGATCCGAATGGGTTGATTTTCTCTCTCTTTTTGGACTGCTACTCACGACGGAAATTCCATGCCCCCCGGTGCAGCTGTTCCCCGTAAAGGTAATGTTTGTGCCACGGTTGATGGCGAGACAGTCGTCTGACAACTTCAATAAGGCCGGTACTACAAGACGGTAGGAATTACCTTGGTTCGTCACAACCGAGTTTTTAATAATAACATTGTTCGCGGAACTGGGTAGCTCGTTCAGCGTGGATGATCGACGTATGCAGATAACTTACACGTCGAAACCCTGGGTGGATATTAGGGGATTATTCGGGAATTCGAGTGAGAACTCACATCGGTATTGGCACCGGCAGGCTTTCCGGCTGAGCGACTGTTGGCGGCAGCGCCCGCAGCTTGAAACCTTTTTCGATATTTATTGGGCATGATGGAAATTGCACTGACCATTATTTACAGTAACTGCCGACACAGTAAGGCTACTGCCGCCAATGGCTACCGCTCGTCCTGGGCTGTTGACTAGCTACTCGAATTAGTAATACAGGGACTCGGTCAGTCCTAAAACCCGCTCACCTGCAAATTCTCGAAAGTGCCGCCCATATTGATTCTGAGCATCGGGTCCGGTTTAACGACTCCCCCGTTTATGCCCTGGCCATCCCCTGAAAAGCCAAGGTCGGTCTGGTAGATATATCCACGGATAAGAATATACATACAATATTGGTCTCCGTTCCCAACGAGGTTGTGGCTGGAAAAACCGTGATGTTAGCTTACCGGCGTCGGGGAATAGAACAGGCATACTTGTTCCCGTTGAAGGTAATCGAGTTCCCTGAGGGTAATCGTTCAGGTATATTGAATATTTTGGGGATTAGAGATGCAAACCTGTGATCGACATCAGAGGACCGGCCCAGTTCTGCAGAAGTTTCTCGTTAGTTGACGCATCGACTTTCGTCGCTGAACACCGACCGCGACTCCGAATGTAATCTGCCCAGTCAAAGAAACGACAGCGCCGTCGGGAGGTGCGAGTGCAAAGGTTTGACCAGCTGGCACCGTGAACCCACCAATCTGAGAAGGTAAAATCGATAAGAGTCACGCCACGCGCAAGGCCGACGAACGTTAATGGTTGTGCATAACTCCGCCGCAGCTACGTCGGCGAGGGACTGAATGGTTCCCGTGCAACGTTTCCCGATTTTACTGGGCGCATTCAGAGTGAAGTTTGTCGGCGAAGCAAAAGCAGTAGCGACGCAGGCAAGGGCAACCAGAGAGAGCGACAACATCGTAAAAATCAGAAGGATCCTCGAGATTTTCTTTGCGGCAAGTGAAGTCTTTTATGCGAAAACTGGCAGAGGATCGCGTGGCCATTTTCGGGCCTCTATGAACGACAAAGAGCTTGGCCAGAGTCACCGGATGGCCATTTGGGCGAGTACAACTGCCCACGGAGAAATGTTGGGAATCAACGTTCATCAGGCCGGGCCGTCGACGGATGAGCCTGAGCCGGGCGGCTTGGCAAAGTTGCGCGATGTCGAAATTACGAATAGCAACCAATTCTGAGGGCAAAGAAACAAAGATTCCGCATCAAGGTGAAACAATTCTGGTCAAATGACAGCGCCAAGAGTATTTTCTTGAGCATGGGCCCTCGGGACCAAAAAACACCAGGGGGATTCCGGGACACATGTGGAGGAAGCCATAGGATAATTTTCGGGGTCGAAATACATGAGATGCTGTTGATACAAGAGAATTGAGACTGCTCTACAATGTTTCACGTCGCCAACTAGGTAATAATTAGAATGGGCGTTCGTGCGTCAAGAGGGGGAGGGTCCTGACCTTTTGTCGAATTTATGGTTGACTTGGAACATCTTTACGCCTGCGGCTTGTTGGCGGAGCGTGCCGGAATGCTCAAAGCGACGTACCTTGATCTGGTTGGATAGAATTCCAAGGCTCGGAATTCTTCCTGGACCATTGAACTAGGGAGATTGGGATAGGCGAGGCGCGCGGCAAGGCGAGGGCTCCACGTACTGCTGGGTCCCATTGCCGAACGATAGGTAAAGTAGGAGGCAAACGAGACCATCCCGGTCACCAACATGACACTGGAGATGTTTCAGCATCCACCGCGAGCGGGGGAAGATGATGATACTGACATTGGAATCGCCTGAAATATGAAGTTAAACGTGCACAAGGCAAATTGTGTTGTGGTAAATACCTCGGGGGCGTACCAGTGCTTCATTGCGGTTCTGAATGTTATAGGCATTTGTGAGGATATGAGATGGGTCGTCCAGGCCGTAGGGTCCACATTTTATAGCTCGATACGCACCGCTGCGACATGGAACGGAACGGGTGAGGGTAAGGAACTGGTCTCCGACTAGTGCGTTCTGCTGCGTTCTGGCCCAGTGCACTTCTCCAGATCCACTTTTGATTCCTGAATCGGCCATCAGTTGTTGCAGTCTAGACTGGTATGTTTTGTCAATGCGGGTCCGCCAAGGTCCCGCCGGGGTCCAGAGCGGGCAGGAGCGGCCGTGACTCGATATCGATGTCGTGCGCTCGAGCAAGTAGACCATCCCTTTCTTGGAGTTCGTCCCGCTACACCCAGGCTGCCAGCGAGGTTTTTTGAACTAGTTATTTCCCAGCCCATTCTTTGTGGGTACTGTACCCCGCAATGCGCACGACTGAGAGCCAAGTAGGAAGAGACCGCTGAGACGGAGCCAGACGGGAGAAGAGGCCGCGATGATGAGGGTTGATGAGGATTGGGTTCAGGATTTTGCGTGGACCAAGCATCAATCAATCTTTCCTTCCACCACGACTTTCCAAGAGGCCTTTTGTGAAATTCCTCTAATACAGAGGACTCCTGGTAAAATGCAGGGCAGTACAATATTAAGAGTCCATACCTCGGCTGATGCCCACCCTAGTGAATATTAATCCTTCTTATGACCAAACCAAGTGGTTAGCCATTTGTTTCCTGTAACCGACGTGGTATTAACCCAGAGACTGCAGCTATACGGTATGCGCCTCCTTGGCGCCTCCCACAAGAGCTTTTTTCAGCTCCAAAATCAGTGGCGGTGCGCTGCTTTGATGGTTTCCAGATGCGGACGAGGTTTTGCGTTGGCACAAAGTTTGCAGCTACCATCGGCTTGCCAGTGCCAGGACTTACAATGCTTTCCTCCAGGCTCATTTCTCTGATAGCAATTCTCATAGGCCTCTACTTCGCCTCGCGGTTTGAGCTACACAAGTCACCCGCCATCCACGAACACTTAAAGCGTCCAGCAGCCGCCTTCTCCGCGGTCTACAACCAGGCGTTCGCGAAACAAAGCCCCGAGGTGGTCACTGAAGAAAGCCCGCAACAGGTGTTCACCGAAGAAAGTTCCCAGCAGGTGTTCACCTCGGACGCACCAAGTGCGGGTTCGACGCGCGTGCCATATACGCGACACATCGTCGCGGTGGGGGACCTGCACGGGGACCTAGGGAACGCGCAAAAGGTGTTGCAGTTCTCGGGCGTTGTCGACGAGTTCGGTAATTGGACGGGGGAGGTGGATTTCTTCGTGCAAACTGGCGGTACGTTCGCTCCTCTCTTCGCTGCGCAATAATTTGAATGGTCGTTAGATATTATCGACAGGTGGGGTATTTCTATTCCTCTACTAATGGATGTTTCTCACCCACTGCAGAGGAGATGATACCATCAAACTGTTCGTCTGGATGGAACAACTTCGGGTGCAAGCTGCCGCAGGTAATGTCCGTTATTTATTACAGAGCGTGTTCTCACCAGCGTCCAGTTGGCGGGGTAGTGATGTCCCACTTGGGTAGCTAACACCGTCTAAGCTTGTTCCTGCGCTGGTTAATTTTCTCGTTCAGGGAACCACGAAGTCATGAATGCCATTGGTTCGTCGATAGTTTCGCTATTCGACGTCGTACTCAATATCTTACAGGAGACTGGCGGTACACAAAAAACCATTCTTCTTTCTCGTCCACAATTAAATTCACGTCCACAGATACGTTTACCCCACAGAGATTAACACCTTCGGATCCGTCGCGGCTCGTCAAAAAATGCTCTCATCAGGACGCATCGGTCGCGCCTGGGCCCAAAATTACACCGCAACCTCCCGCCTCCCGCTCCATCCGCACCTCGGCCCTCCGAACACACCCTTCCCTCCCGAGGGCCACGCTCTTCACTTCCACAAGGAAGACGACTACGACGTAAACGAAGAGAGCCAGTACTACGACGCCAACGAACCCCTCTCGCACTCTGCCCTCTCCTTCGTGCACGGCGGCCTCTCGCCCACATACAGCAACCTCTCGCCCTTCCCCACGAAAATAAACACAATCTCAGCTAGCCTCCTCCGCAAGCTCCAATACCGCACCCAACCTCCCCCGAGCCCGCCAAATCCGTACCCCGGCTTGCCCCACGGTAAGCCAACTCAACGAGGCGTCTCGTATATATTCTAACATCGTGCTCTAGGGTCCACTCGGGAGGAACACGAGGTCTACGATGCCAACGGCCCGTTCTGGTACCGCGGATGGGCCACGGATCCCGAGTCAAAGGCGTGCGTCGACGTGGAGAAGGTCCTTGCGCGAACCGGAACGCGGCGGATGATCATGGGCCATACCCCCGACTTCACCGTACGCCTCGCGTCTTTAATATGTAGCGCCAAAACTAAGCTTAATCATGCAGGGCATCGTCTCGCGGTGCAATGGCAAGATCATCATAATCGATACAGGTCAGCTCCGGTCGTTGATTTGTGCTCTCCAGTCTAACGAACTTGAAAGGGATCTCGCACGCGTATGGCGGCGCGGTATCAGCTCTCTCTATTCACTATACATTCACTCCCATTGACAACGAGGAGGGCGAGCCACGATGGAAAGAGAGAGAGGTAGTGAGCGCCTTGTATGTCGACAGACAAGAGACGATTGTCGACCAAGAGCGAGAGCTCGTTGGCGACTTTCGCATGGCTTGAGCAGTAATTCGACGCCCTAGATCCAGAGATACATAGATATGTACTGTATTTTACTGTAGTTTAATTTATACCGATCCACCCAAAAACGAATCCACCCAATAACGATCCCATAAATAAAAGTCCGAAAGAACGAATGTGTCGTGTCGTCTAGCCCAAGATACTCCAACGAGAGGAAGTCGACGGCTTTCCCGTAAGCTCAACCAACTTGACCTCGCGCTCCTTCTCGTCCACATCGAACATCGTACGCAGGCCGTCCACTTCCTGCGACTTGTCCTGCATGCCCGCGGTCGCCTCCTTCGCGTTATTGCGGCTGATCTCAAGCGCCTCCGTGTTCGAAGTCAGCTGTGACTGGGACGACTCGTACTTGGTGCGGGCAGCGAGGAAGGCGGCCTCGTGCTTCTGGAACGTCGTCAACGTTTTGGTGTAGACGGACTGAGCTTTAGCTTCACGCTGCGATTCGTCGGTGAGCCGGCGAGAAAGCAACACTAGGAAGGAGCATACCTTGACCGCTGTCTTTTGGATCTTTTGCAGCGAAGCGAGTTCCTTGAGGGCGACGGTCAGAGCCTTCTTCTCGACCTTGGCCTCGGTCTTGATGATCTTGGCGAGTTGCTTATTGCCTTTCGCTAGACAAGAGTTAGTGATCGCGATACGTTACGACGCGCGGCATAGACACCGACCTCCATTCTTGGCAATCCTAGACTTTTGCTGCTCGCTCAACGTGGCATCAGCACTGGCAGCGCGTTGATGCAGGCCCTCGTTGTGCTCGGCCGTGGCGTTCGGGCCCGTGGTACCCGCGCCGTTGATAAAAGTCGAACCGCCTATCGTCTGGCCGTCGGCGTTGGTGAACACACTGCGGTTGCCGATAGAGGGCGCGTAGCCCAAAGATGCGGCTCGCCCGTGGCCGTGAGGAGAGAGGGTGGATGGCGGGGAGGCTTTAGGCTCGGAAATTCCATTGGGGTCGACGACGTCTCGAGATTCCGCGAGTTCGGCGTCGGTCTGTGGTACGGGCGAGGTCGATGCGGGCGGGTCAGATAGGGTCGCCGCCGCAGGTGGTTCGGAGATGGGTTCGGATTCAGGCGAGGCTTCCTTGGCTGCAAGAGCTGCATGAGCCTCGGCAGCGAAATCAGGCTTTTGGTGCGCGTCGGGGACAGGAGGAGTTACAACGGACAGGGCGGGGACGCCTTCTGTGGTGGGGGAGATGCTGGACATGTGAAGGATAGGTGCGTCAAAGTAAACGGAGGTTTCGCTGGAGGGAGTCGAGTTCATGTGCAAGAGACGTGCCGCGCCTTTTCCTGCTCCTAAATAAGTCGTGACGCGTGATTGATGGTAGTACGTCATGACGCGTAGAAAAAGGGGTGATCGCGTTCAGGCACGCCCGACTCAGCACCGTTTCACATACGTCTTGCAACTCCGAAGTCCGCGTCGGTTGTGTCCAATTTCCTTGACTGCAAGGGTGAGGTGGCCGATTATTTCAAAGGTCGCCACTTTTTGGAAGCGCAAGTCGCGCGGTTGACGCCAACGAGCGACAGCATCTTGCAACTTGAGGTGCTTGAGTGTTGGGTTCTCGCGAAAGAGAATTAGGGCGTCTTTCAGCATGTCGCCCTCACGAGCGCTCTTTTTCACTTGCGTGACAACGAGGGAGCGCAACCGGTGAGTGGTGCTCAACGCCGCAGAAAGCTCTGCCTGAAATCGTCGCGTTAGTGGTCAGACGGGTAGATGAAAATGAAATGTACCATGGGGAAGGTGGGGTCAGACGAGCACGATATATCCAAGTGCAGAAGCCGCGGCGCGGCGACCAGAATATCCGTGAAATATTTCATGTGCTCGCTTTTGACATCAGCATCTCCCGAATCGTGGCAGTCAATCCATATCCGAAGTGACGTGAGCGCGGGAAGTTGGGAAATCGCCCAAAGGGCGCCAGACATTCTGTACATCCCATGAGGATGATTCATGAGCTCCAGACTCTCGAGACGGAGCACGTTCGGGATATGCCGAATCATCAGGAAGCGGGCGCTAAAGTGCTTCAAGTTTGGAAGGGCCGTTGGAGGTAAACTCATTGAGAGGGGAAAGTACCATCCCTCTAGTTGGTGTAGTGCGACCTCCTCTAGCTGCGGATGAGCTGCGAGGAAATTGGTCATGCCGTTGTTGGTCTGGAGTGGATCGACCGTTGCGAAAGCCTGCATGGACATCAATTAGGACAGTTATCAAGGAAAATATCAATACGAACGTCGAGAAGAACAAAGTCCCCGAGCGTCAGGTGTCGGAGCTTGGGCCATCGTCCTTGAAACAAAGGCCGAACATCGATGTATCGTTCATTGACTGTATCGATGGTGAGGTGCTCTAGATTCGGACACCGGTTGAGCAGCATGTCCCAAAAGGTCTGAGGCAGCTCATCGAACGGTGGATGCAAGCCTGGAAAACAATCAAAACACCAGAATGTGGAGCAGACTGGTCCAACTTACCACTTCCCACGAGCTGTTTGACTGTGAGCGTGAACCCAGTCAGATTGTTGAGTTGAAAAAGCTACGGCGATGAGCGGGGAATCGAGGACTAGTAAGACGCGAAAACATACAGTACTGTTGGTGGGCATCACTTTTCTAGATCTTTTGCACGCTTCAGTCTCATTCCCGGGAGAAATTCTTGGGAACGAACCGGAACGTGAAATCACCCAACCCGACGGTCACACCGACATGTCGTAACTGCGGGCATCTAATCCAGAGGAAAGGTCAAAAACATGGGCAGAGGAGTTTGCAAACCACTGACGACACACGGAGAGAGTTCCAAACGGCGTCGTACTTTGGAAACTCTCGGCCATCCCAAATAAAGGTTTGCATGTTCACCAAGTGGGTCGCCATCTGCATGGTGTGAGCTATGCGACGGCGACCCCATTAATCCCGCATTACCTGATCGATGGTTACAACAACCCAGCTCTCGATTTCAGGGATCGAGCTCTGGGGCGCCGTTTGGGCCCACTCCTCGTTGTTTGGGCGCACAGTAAGCGTCTTGATGCACCGCGTTATGTGCGGATGCGTTAGCAAAAAAGCTAGTGTGTGTTGGCAATGAGCATTGCATCGCAGATCCACGGAGCTGTAGAGGGTAGGCAATAACAGCCAACGAAACCGCGTGTTCTGCGACGCATTAACGATACACTTGGAAGATAGTAAACTCTCACAATGAGCGCCAGGCTCAAGAGATCCACAAGAGGCAGATGTCGTGCAGTTTCAAGTAGTATATCCTCGGGCAGGGAACTCAGGAATGTGGGACCATTTGTTGGAGGTTTTGTCAGTAGCAATTTCAAGGAGCTGGGAAGCCGCCGGAGAATGTTGGGCGGCATGGAACGAAGCGGTAGGAGACAGAAAACAACGGGGAAGGACTCAAACGGACGCTGGACGAGTTGCGACGTGTTCGTCGCGGTTGGGTTCAAGCAGGACGAGATAAAAATGGATGAACGCGCGCATCACCTTCTGTGATGCGGATGAGTAACTGCTGTGCAAAGGCTGTGATCTTGCGGATCAGGCCGAATGTGGCGAATGACCTCCTTCATCCCAAACGGTTCATGTCCTGTTCAATGGCAGTAAATTCACCTCAGGTGCGATAGAACTCATCCCAACGTATGTTCAGTTTCACCGTCAACTCGGCGAATATAAAAAAAATACGTTTCAAGACCTAGACTCGCTCGGAGTTGGTCCGCAGTCGTTCTTAATCTCACGCGGTTTGACTGCAGATCATGCACCGCCACTCGCCAAACACTCCTTCTTTTTCATCGAGCCGTTTTGGCCAACTTTGCATCGGATGCGATTTCGGATGTTCCTCGGGCTGCCTTCATGTGAATCGTTGTTGTCGCATTTACATATAAATTATTGAGATCTGTTCCCAATGTTTAAATTATCTTGGCCACTTCGGCATCGATAGCCTCGGGAGTCGTCGTTGACGCCCAACGGTTAATGACTTTCCCCTCCTTATTAATGAGGAATTTCTCGAAATTCCACTGTCATCGCTCGGTGAGAACACGGAATACATGCAGAACTAATTCACACACCTTAATTCGGGCGAGGCCCAGCAGACCCGCTTTCTCAGACTTCAACCATTTGAACACCTCGTTGGTGTTATCGCCATTGACGTCGGATTTTTTGACGAGAGGGAACGTTACACCGTGGTTGACCTACAACGCAGTCAATATCTCGGTCCATACAAAAATATAGCGAACGAACCTCGCAGAAGGTGGCAATCTCCTCGTCAGTACCAGGCTCTTGCCCACCGAACTTATCGAGAGGGATTAAGGCAAGCCGGAGAAGGGAACCGGGGAGGCGTACCTGGTTGCAAGGGAAACCGATGATAGTAAAGTTTTGGTCCTTGTACTTTTCGTACAGGGCTTGTAACCCTAGATCGCGCTCAATAAGCAAAACGGCTATCGAGGGTGCTCAAAGACGCACCCTTGTACTGCGGTGTGAAGCCGCTTAGATACGTTCAATGGCGTGCTCGTATGCAAGATTAATCATCATACCATGCGGAAGCAACGTTAACGACGAGGACAGTTTTCCCCTTGAACTCGGAGAAATCGAGGACTTCCCCGTTCTTGCGTGTGGCCTTGAGGGTGTAGAAAGTAGAGTCTGACATGGTAGGAGAAGGAACGGTAGACTGTTGCCGAGCTTTAAGATGGTCGATCGCTTGCACGTGTTTCTCCGACGAAGCCGACTGCATGACGTGGGAAAGGTCAACCGATAGGGGTAAACTCCACGAAGGCCTGTTTAGTCAGCACCTGGTACCGGGCACCAAATCGCCGGTTAAGCGGATGCGCGAGGAACGACTGCAGCGTCTTCAGCAGCAAAGGATACCTCGCAGGTTTGCGCGAGAGAACTGTGTGGAAGGCGTGCATTCCCAACCTATCCAAAGTTGGAATAAATTAGATTTGGTCGCGAATGATATGACGAACCAAGTAACTGCCGCTTTTTGTATGTCGGATCTGCCGCCATGGGCCCGGGCGAATTGCGTGGACGACTTGTTTCGAATTGCAGCCCAAGAGTAGCTGATCATCTGTTGTACCGTGTCTGGAAGCGGGTTTGTACGGGGAGGACAAAAGAGGGTAACAAGGCTCACCACGAAGGAAAGTTCCGTGATGATGGGTGTCAAGACCCCAGTCCCGGATATAGGTATTCATCTTCATGGCCGAAAGAAGAAAGTTTTGGTAGATGTTCAGATACACGACGTGCAGCGAGTTCAAGTTGGAATCGTTGAATATGATGTGACTTCTGGTCTTTGCGAGTCTAAAATATGGTGAGTCTGGAGAAGAGAGGACTAACGGCTTCGTTGACGAACTGGAGCATTTTGTGTCGAAAAGCGGCGCCTGGTCTGCGCCCTCGACTGACGGTTAAGGTGTTCCTTAGATCTGGGGGTTGAATATGAGCTTCTAGCGACGGGCGCAAAACAGCAGCCAGCACCAGTTCCGTAATATCTGCTGTATTCTACCGAGACAGAGAGATCTCGGGTGTCGATTACATATCCACACCACGGAAACCCTAGCAAATGTCAAATCAATGGGCAAAAGAATTGGATAAAGCTCCGACCTCGTTCGTGTGGAATGGAATTCAATTGCGCGTCGTAATCGAAGTTGGTGAGAGTTTTTTCTTTGGAGATGAAGCAGCCATATTCCTCGTGCCCTAAACGGCGCCCTTAGAAGACACTAAAGAAGTGGCAGCGCACATACCCTGATCCATCATACTCAAAAACGCTCTTGCTTGGGGGAGGCTGGTCGAGATGAACATGTAGTCGTCCGTTTGCCTGAGGAGGAGCTGTAAAGAAAGTGAGCGACCGTAAAATGTGCCAAGTGATCACAGACACTCTGAAGATCCTGCGTGAACCGGCCGAACCGCTTTTCGAGATCCCCGTAAAAAAATGAGCATAGGATGCTCGACAGCACCGAGCCCTGCGGAATCCCGATCGTCTGCCGATAATAGTGTTGACCGATCTAGAAACAGAACCCTCAGATACGTACAGCAGGTGAACTTAAAAGCCTACCTTCACCAGGTTCTCCGTGATGTGCTCCTCGAGAAGATGGAGAATTTCGTCTTTTTCTGATCGGGAATACCTGACCTGGGGTAAAGAAAGATAGGTGGAAGAGATTGATAGACGGAGATTGAGCGCTTACCTGGTCGACAAAAATTGTATTGTGCAAGACGTTGGCGAGGTCGGTCGCGACTTTCAAAAAGTGGGGATGATCGTCTTCATCGCCGTCAGATATTGAACTACGTTAATTGGAACGGACTCTTGCCATCTGGAATCGCTCTCTGGACGTAATTCCGCTTCACATTGCCCGCCTCGGATGCCACCTTCCCATATCGCTGGATCATGTAGACATCCTGCGTCATCAGTTAGAGAGCGATATTAAATCATCGGTAGCCCGTACCTCCGAGATAAGTTCGCGCAGGATCTGGAGCAGCTTAGTCTGCGAAATCGTATCGAAGCACGCTTGCACATCGACTTTGACGAAATAAAGTTTCGGCCTCAACGATTAAATCAGGTTCTGCTCTAGGTCGCCGGAAAAATCGCGCACAGATTTCCTAGCTTGTCCCGAGGCAGCCGCGCCTTGAATTCTTTCAACCGAACGTACACATCATTCGTGCTGAACACCGAAGCGCCAATGAGGTGTGGACGGGTGTCCTGTGGAGCCGAGCCATGTCAGAGGTCAGTCGTGTATCCGTCCGTTATACTCACCCGTTCATAAGTGAGGATCTTGAATGCAGCCTGAAGAATCTGGTTGATAGATTGCCCCTTGTAAACTTTCAATGAGTGGTTCATCCCCAGCAAGAAAATTCCGCACCTTCTCCGCCGAATTTTTGCGCTTGAGATTAGCAATAGGCCGAACACCGGTCTCCTTCGGCAACAGGCGGATGAAAGAGTACCCTAACTTTCGTTGGCGAAAAATTTGATTTGCTTCGACCTAGTTAGGAGAGGTCAGTCCCAGAACCGCAGATCGAGATCGAAAAATATTTACCTCCGTGATCTTCTCGAACGTCGCGCTCGTGAGACGTTCGATGAGCGGTGCGCAAAGAAACTCCCAGTCGTCCTGACGGAAATACAAGACATGATTCCGAAGTGCGGACGATTCCGTAACGTAGAATGTAGTCTTCCATCACAGACGTGAGAATATTAAACACGCAAAATGGAAACAGCACATACCCTTAACAGTGGCAGGAGGAAGGAATCGAAGTACCAGAACAAAAAGTCTTCGAGAAGCTCCCGACGTTTCAACGCGTCAGAAACAGGGACCCGCGTCTGCCTTTCCCCCGTCCCAGGTGGCATCAACCAATCACAGGCAGACGTGCTGAAGCCTTGGACGATATGGTGCAGTGACAGGCTCTCATATCGACGGCATGCAATGAAATCCTTAACGTCTGTATGCAAGAATGCTGTTTGAATTTCGGCAAAGAGCGCGGATCTGAAACGCTCACGCCCAAGTACATGCTTAAAATTGGCGTCTGAGCCCCAGAACGCCTTTGGAATCACGGCTTTGGACACCAAGACAGCATATCGATACACCTGATGTACGCGTCAGTACGATCCGCCCCAGACCAGTTGGGATCAAATCATCGGGCACCTCGATATGGCTGCACGAATATTCGACAAAACGCGGCTTCGTCTTCGCGTGCAACGCCGCTTGCGTGAGCCCGGCAGGCAATATGGAGTTGCCCTCAGAGTCTATCGAAAGATTGGTCGTGAAAGATTTCTGCGTGCGCGGCGCCGAGGAGGAATGCTCTGAAATAAGTTCCTAACCCCACCGTCGTGAGAGGGCCTCGGATTGAGTGAGAAAGAGAGCGCGCACAAGGATACCACTGCTGTCGATGTCTTCCCGCCGGAGCGCTTTGACCTAATGGAAACAGATCGACGTGAAGCCGGCGGTGGTAAACGGGGATCATCACCTTTGATGGGCAGGCGTGGTCCCGCAACGGCTTGTACCCGCATTTGCCATGCCGCCAAAGGAGCTTCTCCAGCATCGGAATCACCTCTCTGAGCCGTTTCGGGGTTTTGCAGGTACCCTAGAAAGGGAAATTAAACGACGCGATGAACAGAGCACAAGAAAAAAATACCTTGATTTCATCCTCTCGGTCGTTGAAGTTGGGTATTTTCAGAGACGCGTATTTCGGCGTCTGAAACTTGAACGGGCTGGCGAGACCATATTGCCGCGCGAACACATATTTAGCGAGGTGCCGTGCGTCGTCCATCTGCTGCCGTGCATTGGGCTCCACGTAATCCTCCGCAGCAATCTTCGGTTGTGGTGGGTTCAGGCGGTTCAGGATATCTGAGATAAAAAAATGAATAGAGAGCAAACAACACAGGGGGGAGCGTTACGTTTCGGCGGCAGACCGACGGCAATCTGCTTCGAACGCCGCTGTAACATCGCGCGCCCGTAAAACAGTCTCCCGCGTACTAGCATCACTTTTGCGGGAGGGACCCTAAAAAATGTGAGCCCTGCATCATTACGCCAGAATAAAGACGGCGGACTCATGCGTTTTCATCCCGGCTGCAGTCCCTGAAGAAAATCCAGCCCGGCTCAATTTCGGTCGTTTAGCAGGCCCGCGGACTCCCTCCTCAGAGAACGGCAGCCGCCGCTTACTGGCGGAGGCCTCCCCAGCGGGTCGACGGAAAATAGTTGCAGGTTGTCAAGGTGTAGAAAAATTATCGGCTCGCCCACGAGCTGACAAAGGCAGTCGTTAGGCAACGCGACAAAGACACTCGTATCTGTGAGGAGATGTAGCATCGCATCTGTACCGATCCTGGCGACGGGAATTAATGGAGTTGGATCCAAAAACAGAAGGACAGACCTTTGGAGGAGCGTCTCCCACTCAGGTGCCTGCAGGGCCGTAACGTTGGTGTTCACATGGAGGTTGCGGATACCGGCGCGCGGGTTTCTTTGCTGCTTTCGGTCGTCCTGGACGCGAATGTGAACAAAGGCGGACTGATATAGTACGCGACGTACAAGGGCGTATCCAGCACTAATCACATTCTGTCGCGACGATTTGACCGCCGCGCGGAGGAGTTTCTCGACAGCCCTCTCTATTACCTGTCGGGTTTTTGGTTCAACAAACAAACGCGGCTATTGTGAAGACCAACTTCGCGCATGTCTGACATAGGAGGCGCGTATTGAAGGCGCCGCGGCACGCTTTCCTCCGGTCTGAGGCCAATGACGGTCGTGTTGAGTATGTTCGCGTATGCAGAGGAGTCCGTATCTCCGATTGGAAGTGGGACCTCGACGAGGACTTCATCCAGGTACGAGCGCAAGTCTTTCACAGTGGCATAGTATTTGTCAAGCAGCTTGGAAGTGAGGCGAGGTTTGGACATAATACGGATGTCCAGCCCAGGCGAAAGACGGACGATACTGCGCCGTCGAGGTTGACGAGAGGGAGCGTGGGACTACAAACGCGGTCACGAGGAATGGATCACAAATCAGTCACACAAAATCACGTCGCGGGGCTTTACTGTCAGTAGCGGACCTCGCCTCTCAAACTCAACCGTCTCTTCGCGGGTTCATTGTATAGGTGGCGCAGCTTCGAGTTCTGAGACCAAGGTGAGGCTTATAGTCTATCAGAGTGCGAGAAAGATCTATTCGTCTACACTGAGCTTAAATTGTAGGGTTAATAGACCAGGCCCATTGGCGGGTCAGTTGTGTTCGATGGAATGGACGCGGAAAGACTCCATTCGATGGAATTGACACGGAAAAGAGCTGACGTCGCGCAAAGCCTGGACCAGAGCGTAGAAATAACCTCCACGAATGGGCCACCGAGTAGCGATAGATTGATGTCAATGAGTACTCAACACAGGATTGAAATTGAGAACAGAAGTCTGCCAACGTCCACAGCAACCCTCCTATCCTACCCCACTCTCACCGCCAGCGGCATATTTTTGCTTGACGGCCGTAGATCATGGTGATTCCATCCTAATTAAATTCCGGGAACAACTGATGCCATATGCGTTCGGGAATTAATTCGAGAAGACCTTCCTCGGGCCAGCCTAATAGACATTAAGTTCGCCAGATGCGACCTGATGAATGTAACATTGTTCCATAACATGGAGAAGGAGAGTTAAGCGAAATGGTTGGAAAGAACGGAAAGTCTAGCGGAACTAAAATAATTTGATGGCAGTTCCTGTCCCTGGATATCTTTTTCCATCAGACGAAATAACGTACGGAGAGTCACGCAAAAAAGAAGGCCTTTCCCTTGCGGTCGGAGTTTAGTGTGAACAGTGTGGCGCACGGAGATCTACGGACACAGACGGTAGTTCCGTCGATGTTAAATGAAGAGATGACCAGTTTGCAGACGGATCGAGGACTCGGACGCGAAAGATTTCCATCTCTCTGTGATTAGTCACCGTCAAAGAACACGAGGCCGAACACGAGGCGTAGGGCGAAGACAACGTTGGGGATTGGGGAAGGGTGGGGAAGAATAGAAAAACGTATAGTGTTTTCGTGCTCTAAAGGGTTATATAGACTACAGTAGAGGCAGGACAACTCGAAGGTAGTGTAATGTTTTTGAACAAAAGTAAACAAACGCAAAGTATACACGTTGATGGGATCAGATCTAACTCGAGGTGATACTTCCACCAGCTTCCACCACGCTTTGGTCTCCCTTCTTGGTTCCTCCCCAATACGCCTATCTGTACTTGCTCCTAGTCAACCTATCTCTCCGGTCTTTTCTTTCTTCCTTATCCTATGCAGGCCCGACGCCCGTTAGGCCTGACCCCGCTCTCCATTGTCCTTCCCCCACCCCGCGCTTCCCCGCCGAAAGTCCTCGCTTTTGTCCCTCGTTCCGTCTCCCCGCACCCCTCGCAGCTCCCCCAGCTGCTCGTCTCTCTTTTTTGCTGGCGCCGCAAATAGGAAGAGCACCGACAGCTGGAATAGTTCAAACCAGGACCTCGCGGACTGACCTCGACTATGACTGGAAGCCAGACCAGATTCTCCTGCTCCGAAGGGTGCGTTTCTCGTGTCAAGGCTCTTATTTATCCTCATTCGACATCCCCAGACGCTCGATGCCCTCCCTCCGCATCTCATGACGCCCTTCAATGGTCCCATTCCACCGTCTAATCTCCTCGATAAGATTGCTCGTGGTGTGACCCAGGCAAAAGGAGAGGACTGGCCGCACTCCCTGCGTGCCACTCGCGTCAAGCTCATCGAGCTCGCCCGCACCATGGCAGAAGAGGACAGCAAGCCCCGCAAGAGCATCCCTGAAGAAAGCGACATGGACTACTTCCGAGTACCCGACCTTTACAGAGGGCGAAGTCCTCCAGCAGACCACCAATCTCGGTACGACGGGCCTTGGCATCGGAATTAGCCTGGGCCCTAGGCGCCCGCTCTACCGACAGTCGAGTATGGACTTTCTCAACACCTCGGACCCCCAGGATAATGAGGCCATCACACGGTCTGTCTTTCCCCTCTGGGACATTTCCCCAATACTTACTTCCGTTCGCAGTCTTTCAACGCGTCTGCAGAAGGCCGATCGCTTTATCCCCAATTCATCCTATCACCCCTACTCTCGGGGCCAAATCCCGCGCCGATCCTCTTCTCCTCCCAGGCCGAGTCATATCCCTTCGTTGATAAGCCCATCCACCCCGAGCACGTCCACTCTTTCATCCCTCGCGACCCTCTCTACTGTCCGGCTCCCGTCCTCGCGTCCTTCGCCGCTCTGCCTCCATCACGTCTTCCTCTTCGACCTACTTCCAACTCGAGGATGAGCATCAGTAGCGCTGGGGGCCTCCCGCCTATTGCCGCCGATCCCCGAGTCCAGCGTGTCCGGCGCTCCGAATCATTTTGTGGGCCATCGGCCCCGAAGGAGCCATCGTCCCAGAAGGCGGTTAAGCGCGCGCCTTCTTACGGCGCGCTTGCCCAGGCGACTCGCGACAAGACGCCGGTGGACATTACTGTCCCCGAACCCTCCTCTGACGAGGAGGAGAAGATCCGGACGCGCCGCGCCAAGAAGCCGAGGATGAGGAGCGAGAGCACGAGCACCAGCTCGCCCCCCATGTCCCCCTCGCCCGCGCCGTCCCCTTCTTCATCGGCAACCCGGTCTCCTGTTGCCGTGAGGGCCACCGCGGCGCCCGGCCATTCGAAGAGGACTACAAAGAGTAAGGCTAGCGTCAAGGCACCCGAGGCGCAGGCTGTTGCCAACGCGCTTGAACCAGGTCGCGAGCGTCCCAAAAGGATGGATGCCAAACGGAATCCGAGCATGTTCGGGGCCGAGCTCCCGCGGTTGCCTTCAACTCTGCAACACCCGGAGACTCCGCCGACGTCGCCGACCCTGCTATCTGCGGCTCCCCTCCTCGCCCCCAAGGCCACGGAGAAGGTAAAGACACTCCGGAGGGTTCGGAGATTGCCTCCTGCCCGGAGGATTTCATTTGGAAGCCTCATCGCTCCTGTTGGGGAGGATGGCCACGAGGCCGATATGGAGGAACTATGCGAGGACGAGGGCGGGCTCGGGAGCGCGTTCCAGCTGCGGTAGAAGACCGCGTTTTCCAAGATACAGCGGAAGAAGTACTAATTACCTTCAAGACGGAGGAAGGATTGTTCTAACAGTGTATATTCGTGTATCACCAACAACCACCACCACTATCCCCATCTCTAGACGCCGCCACTGAGCGTCTTGTCATCACCACCACCAAGTCGGATCCCCGACGCCTTCCCTACTGTTTCTACTAGTCAAAAACACCACATCTGCCCCCTCTCCCGCGACAAACCGCGCCACACTCCCTCAACTCTGATTCGCCTTCTCCCGGTTTCGGTGGCTACGTCCACACCCATACACTCATTGTTTCCGTCTCATATCTCTGTACTACCACCGGATATATTTCTCGATCCTTCATTTTCCATATCTCAAATCACTAGCCCCCCATCCCCACCCCACCATCATCCAAATATTGCATGGCGCTTTAATAGCGCCCCGTGGACTTTCGGTAGCCGCTCTTCGTACATACACGCCCGCCTTTCCGCCGTGTTCGTTTGCGTCTCCCATCCACACACACATTCCTTCGTTCCCCACTTATCATCATCATCATCCATCCCCACCTCCTTGCGCCACCAACCCGGCGCATGAAAATCGTGCCTTTCGGCCCTGGTCCTCCCCTCTTCCCTTTACTACTTACATTTTTATTGTCCGCGGATTGGTTCACTACTGAACCTGTACCACCAAAAAAACGTCCATAATACCAGCACCGTGCTGCCCGCTTTCCGAATTCGCCCATCCTACCCCATCCCCATCCCATCCATCCATACGCATATCATACTTATTAGAGCTCGCCTGGTCGCTTCAAATCTGCTCTGTTTATCGTTTCTTGTCCATATTGCTGTCGTCCAGGCCTGCTCTTCTACATACTTACCTCCCGTACGTGGTACGAATTCGAATTTGTTGGGCTCGGTGCGGTTATCGTGTTGTGTTAAGTTCGTTCCCATAACTTAGCATACTTCGCGTTCTAGAAAAAGCAAATTCTCGAATCTAATGCGCATAGATCCCTAGATGCGACTTGCCAGGTCTGCTGTTCTTATCGCCAGTGATGCGTTCGAAGGGAAATGGCGACGAAAGATGGCGACGCGAAGAGATTCGAATTTAAACGTCGATCCAACTTCCAAGTCTTCTAGTGTGTTGTTAGATGGCCAGTGTTCTGTCCATGATGATCAAGTCTGCGCAAGTCAAGAATTTGAGAAACACATGGGGACGGATTCGCAGTCACGTAGAGTTTTAGCGTTACAAGCTGAAGGGCAAGGGGCAAATGGACGTGATGGGCGCAAGGGTGAGTCGGAATGATTCTGGCGTCCTAACGCGTCCTTCAGTCACGTTCAGACAAACGCGAGACAGCAGGCTAATCTGGTGATTATTCGCCCGTATGGACTGAATCACTGAATGAAATGATATTTTGGCGCAATCGCGATGATACAACGTTTCTGGAAGACGTTTAGCGAGAAGTAAGTAACACAAGGATGATGCAGTCGACATACAATATTCCCCGCACTGGTTCATACTAATCGCTGCGGCGCGGGAGTTCCTAGCTCGCGCTCGAGTATTATCTGGTCTCGGTCTTGTATCGCTTTGCGCTTCTGTCGCAGCTCCTCCTCCTTCTCTGCCAGCACGCCCTGCATGTACACCGTTGCCTTCCACCAATAGTACCCAGCACCACCGAATGCAGTCGCGCACGCCGCGTGCCCTATCGGGTCTGGAAACCAGCGCAGCTCAGCGAGGAGTTGCATGGGTTTGGGTAACGAGCGTGAGCGTACTTTCCATCATTGGGCGGTGCAGTATGCCCAGTTGCCAGAATCGAGCTCCGAGACCGAAAAAGGCGCCGCCCACGACGTGTCCGAGGAGACCCATGGTTAGAGGCGAGGATTATAAGTTCAAGTCGGTGCGCAGGTAGTGGACTCGGATCAAGGCTGTTGCCAGTCACGCGCAAAGACACAGCCTCAGAGAACCAGGCTTGTGTGCGCGCTAATTACACTCGCACTTACCTCTGACCTCTTGAACGCGTTTTATTCATCGTTGAGCTGATACAAGGCCCTTGTCCAGCCCATTAAACGCGCTCGAACACATCGCATAATCGACCGAAAACGATGGCCGATTTACAAACTACCGCGCAAAAGGTTGCCACTGCAAAGGAGAAGAAGGAAATCGCCGACAAGGCGTTCAAGGAGGGCAAAATAACAGAAGGTGGGCGCGCCAGGCTGACAATTCCTCGTTGACTCTTGATATTGAAATAAAGGCCTGGCTCTCTAGCGTTAATGGCATATCATGGGGTAATTATTCGTGAATTCCGGCCTGCAATGCGTTGAATGTTGTCTGCAAGTCATTGATGTACCTTCTGGGGCTGGATAAGTCAGATCGCCACCGACTTGCGGTAGTTTTGTTTGTCTTACTTGTTTATTCAGGAATGCGCTCCAGGGCCTTGGCATGGGTTCACCGGCTCCGCCGCCCGAGGCGTCGTCCTCCTCGTCCTCAACATCTGCTGCAGATGCCAAGGAGAAGGAAAAGACCGAGGTTTGAAACTTCACATTTTACTCTCGTCGATTTCCTGATCTGCGCCCCGTATCAGGTTGACGACTATTGTAGAGAAGATATACGCGAAACATGTCCGCATGCCATCTGAAGAACAAGAACTGGAAACGCGCGCAGGAAACGGCAGACAAGGTCGGTTTCGCATACTTGTGTTGCGCTTAATTAATCTCGAAATGGATGCAGGCTCTCGCCAAAAATGACAAGAATTACAAGGCCATGTTCCGAAAAGCCAAGGCCCTGTCAGAGCAGGGTTACTTCGAGCGAGCAGTCAAACTGCTCGAGGACCTCAAGTCGAAGAGCCCGGCAGGTAGCACCCGATTTACTTCTGTCCCGCGTTCTCGACCCTGATCCTCCCCAGACGCTGCACTGGCCGATGCCGAGCTTACACGACTGCGTGCGCTTGACAAGGAGCGGGAGCGGGCAAACAACAAAAGACTCAAGGGTACGCCAAGCTCCATTTTTCCGACTTTTGTGCTTAGTTGCTGTAGGGTTCCTGAACAAAGCCGCCGCCCAGAAACCTGACCAGGAGGAGGAGGTTATTGAGGCAATTCAGTCCGCCAAAATCGAAGAGGTGCTCGACGACGAGCCCGTTGCATCGACGTCGTCGGCTTGATTCTATCATGTGCTGTTTTCCGACTTCGTTACATATTATACTTGTCTTGGTTTTTGGTGGCATTTGCTTACTGCTGATAGTCGGCTGTCGTACTTACGCGTGGAAGTACCGTAGAAGTTTGGGCGGCAATGTCTATTGTGTACATATAAATCTAAACTCGTCAACGCCACCGTATGTTGGGAAGAATATCAAGTCCGTCGTCGAATGCGTACAGTGGGTATCCAGTATCTTGAGCACGGAACATCGAGCAGATCTAGAACCATGAGAGCAGAAAAGCTTGCGACAAAGTGTAGATCTGGATTTCACTGCATACACCGAAGCGGCAAATTGGCGACATCAGAGAAGGGCCTGTTAGTCGCTTGAGGACGTTTTTGGAAGGGCGAAAACCGGCGGGTGGTCTTCGTCGTGCATTCATTGTTACTGTTAGGCCGCTTCCTGGAAACAAGCTCGCAGCGTAGGCTATATTCCTTCTCGAGTGTGCTGAACGATGCAAAGAGAACCGGAGAAGGCAACAAGGGGGTCTGAAGCACTGCAGTCGTCGGAGAAATGGATGCAGGAGATGCTGCGGGGATGGGCTGGGCGCGCGTCGTGGTGGACTCGACGTACGGTGCAGGCGTCGTTGGAGGAATAGAAGGAAGAAGTCGATGTTGCAGAGGAATGAGGGGGGGTGACAAACGCTCTTTCAAAATACGGAGTAAAGCGAGAGACTTGAGGACTATTCATAGCAAAAGTAAGTGGAAGCTTAACAAGTAGACGAAGAAAGGGATACTCTGAGGGCCATTAGGAAGCCCGGCATGGGGAATGCTCTTGAGTATGCAACCTACAGCCGGCCTAGGGAAGCAACGCGCATGCTGCTCTGCTAAATACTTCCCGCCGTGCGCCATGCTAAGGACGGTGCCTCTTAGATGTGCAGATGAAATGTGTAACACAACCTACTATGTAGTGTAGGCCTGGTCGAACAAGACAAGCAACCCGCCGAAGTGACTCGCGAACCACGAAAGGAATGATTCAGGGCCGTTGGATCGCATGAGCATGGCGCATAGAAGAACAAACGCGTCAGCCGCAACCTGGTCTTGTGCGACGGTGAATGGATCTTCCTCTGCAGCATAGATTCCAGTCTTGATGAAGAGTTGCGTATATACATCAGGACGAAGGACGCGGCGGTTCAGCATCTGGCGGAGTAAGAGTTCAAAGCGGAGCGGGAAACTCGAAGGAAAAAGAAATACCTGGAAGAATGTATCACCATGCCTGCCCTTGGCGGGGATGGCGGAAAGCGTGTGATGTAAAGACTTGAATAGAGAGCCCAGTTGCCCAGGACTCGAGAGCAAGAGCAGGTGCTCGGCAAGTCAAGATGTTCCCAGGTACAGCCACACCTGTCACAAATTTTCCTTTCTCGATTTCTCGTCTTGCAGTCGTCTTGCTCCTTGTTGGATCTGTTGAACCCTTCTGCGGCTTGCTAGGCAACTCATTGCAGTCAAACTACCGCGAGAATATGGCAGCCGCGCAAAAATCGACCAAGAAACGACCTGCTGTGTCTCAGGGCGGTCCCAAGCCTAAAAAAGCCCATGTCGAGAAGCCAGCAAAATCTCATGCTGAAAAACCAGCGGGGAAATCGGACAAGAAGCGCAGCAGGCCGGTGACGCTCCCGACAAGGGAGGTCGAGAGCGCAGAGTCCGGACCTGGAGGGCGAAGAGGATGTCGAGGACGAGGGACTTGACGCCATGGACGAAGACCTGCAGCAGGACGAGTATGCCATGGACACGGAAGACGCGCCCCCAACACAAAACCAGAATCAAAAGGATCCCGCAGGTCCGTGTTCCGCGTCAAGTTGTCGCGCTGGCCCTTTGAAATTCATTACCACCTCGCAGCGGCCCGCGAGTCCCATCGGGCGCAAAAGGTTCTGCAGGAGCAACGGCGGGCGGCCAAGCCCCACTCGACGTTACTCGCTGACGCCAAACGCGTGTGGAGTCTTGCCAATGCGAAGGACGTCAGCGCGACTGACCGACAGAAGCACATTCAAGAGCTCATGAGCATTATACGGGGCCATGTGAAGGACATCGTCTTTAAACACGATGCGAGCCGGATAGTGCAGACTGTGGTAAAGCACGGGCGGCAGAAGGAGCGGGACGAGATCGCTGCGGAGCTCAAGGGCAAGTACAAGGAACTCGCGCAGAGTAAATATTCCAAGGTGCGAATTTCGTCTTCAATCTACCGCTCAGATTCTAATTAATCTCCTACCGCAGTTCTTGGTCACGAAACTAATCCGCCTATGCCCCACCCACCGGCCGTCTATCCTCATGGAGTTCCAGGGCCACGTCCTACGGCTCCTCCTGCACCGCGAGGCATCCTCCGTCCTCGCAGACGCCTTTGAGCTCTACACAAACGCGTACGAACGTACTCTCCTCGTGCGGGACTTCTACGGCAAGGAGACTGCGCTTTTTACCGTCACCAGCGGTACCGACGATGACAAGGAGCGTGCGCGCAAGGGGCTCGCGGGCGTGCTTGAGGGCGCCGACCCCGACCGCCGGAAACGCGTGCTGGCGTCAATGAAGGAGGCGCTCACGTCTATGTATGTCATCCTGCGACCGAGGGACCCATTTGTTCACGTCTACTGCATAGCTTCAATAATTCGGACAAGGGCGCCGTGACGCATGCCGTGGTCCACCGGGCTCTTTGGGAATATATCGTAGCCTGTGAACAGCTCCTCCGACGAGGCGGACGCGGAGAAGCAGCTGCGGGAGATCTTTGAAGTGTACGTCCCGAAACTGCAAGCCGTTCCTCCAACTAATGTTCTTTTCTGATAGATGCCAGGACGTCCTTGCTGAGCTCGTCCACACGAAAGACGGCAGCCGCGTTGTACGCGAGTTTCTTGCTCGTGGGAGCGCCAAGGTTTGTATCATTCTCTTAAACTGTTCCGGATACCCTCGTACTAATATACGACGCGCTCCAGGACCGTAAACAGATCCTAAAGGTGCTCAAGCCGCACGTCGAGCGCATGTGCATCGACGACGACGCGCAGTTGGTGCTCTTCACCGCCCTCGATGTTATCGAGTAAACATTCTCCTTCCCTCCCTATCCTTTAGCAGGCTAACCCCGTCGCAGCGACACCAAGCTCGTCATCAAGACCCTCATCCCCGAGATGACCTCCCCCGCCCAGACGCTCGTCCAGACGGCGCAAGGGCGGCGCGCCCTTCTCTACCTTCTCGTCCCCCGCACACGAAGACATTTCATGCCCGCTCAAATCGCCCTCCTCGCAGAGACGGACGATATCCGCGCTAAGACGAGTAAGAAGACAAGCGAGGTGCGGGAAGCGGAGGTGCGCGCGGGCGCGAGCGACGCGCTTATCAAGTGGGTGAAGGACAAGGGTGCGCTGCTTCTGCGGGAGACGGCGGCGAGTCTGGTGGTGACGGAGATTATGCTCTTTGCGGAAGGCGGTTAGTTCTCCCCCGCGTTCCTCGTCGTTATGTTTTATCTGACTCTATTTAATTTACAGACAAAACTGGGGCGATTGAGACCCTCCTGCGCGCTGCCTCGGCCGCGTATCCTTGCGCTGAGGAGGACGCCCCGCATCCGATCGACCTTCCCCACGCTGCGCGGCTATACAAGACCCTCCTGCAGGGCGGTCACTTCAATCGCTCATCAGGCGCCATTGAACAGTCCCCCGCCTGGGACGGTGTGGCCTTCGCCGTGAAATTCGTGGAGGAGGTGGGCAAAGAGGTGGTCGTGGCGATGTGCACGAAAGGGGAGCGTAACGGTGCCTTCGTGGTGGCAGAGTTGTGCGAGTCGTTGATGGGCAAGGAGGGGGAGGAGGCGAAGGAGGCAAGGAAGACACTGAAGGGGTGGTTTGGGAAGGAGGTGGTGAAGGAGATTGAGGGTGGCGAGACGAAGGGGAAGAAGGTGTTACTGGAGAAAATTGCTGCGCTATAGAAGGGACAAATTATTTTTTTTCCCGCCTGCTGCCCTCCCAGCTGAGCTATGCCGCCGACCATTATTTTATTGTATTGCGGCTATCTCGTCAAGTTTTCGTAACACTTCTTCGCGATGGAGGATATCCATGGCACCAGCAACCGCCGAGTTGATTTCAATTCATGTTTATGTTTTGAGATCAAGCGGCAATTCTCTCCTTGATCCTCTTCCTGCAAGTCCTCATGTTGCCTCCCAGTGGGCCCGGGTAACCAATAGACTGTATGTACAGCTGAGGCGAATCTCACCCTGTGCGGCGCGCGCCACACAGAACACATCACCATTTGCTCCGTCCAACAGCTTTCTGTCAAGGACTTTGTGCCGACCCCTGGCAGGCCTGGCAGCTTTATGTTCCGTGGACCCACTTTAGCTTATCCTCATTCTCATTGGGTTAAGATAACGGAACTTTCACTCTTTGGGACGCAACGGGCCTCGCAAAAGGCGCCCACAAAACTGCTGAAAATCTCGTTAAAAAATACTCATGACAACTCCTCACGCACAAGACTCCTTGGGGGGCGTTGGGTCCTTATCTGCTGCATCCTAACCCGCACGATGCATGTATGGTACCCTACCCATTTTAGCGATCTAGAAGGCGGTGCGCCAAGTCATCCGGATTCGGGAGAGCAGATTGCTCGCCTCGGTTTTTACCGCAGCCGCGGCCATGATATACACCGAGCCCAGATCGTAGTACGTTGTCCCTTCCCCCGACTATGTGTGAGTGACGCATCTTCCAGAGCCCGCAGCGATTATTGACTCTCTTGTGGTGTAGCTCACGCATCGATCTACTTGGCAGTGCTAGCCTCTCTTCCAATCGTGCTTGGGAGCGTGAATTTCGACACATGCCTGGCTCAAGTTCGGAACGGGGACTTTGGCTTGACTGGCGGCACGGACAACCAGGGGCGTCCTGTATCCAATATATCTCTGGCGACCGCGATTACCTACGACTTGTGTGTTGTCGCATGCGGGTCGGGATCGGAACCCTTTGTATGGAATATATTCTCGCAGCAATTCAGGTATGCACCCTTCCGCTATCCTGCCCCGCGTTCAGTATCGATAACCGCCTGGACACAGCGCATGGCTCCTCCCCTACTTGGCGCTCGTCTCTCAGCTGCCCTTCGGCGCGAACAACAGGCTCGACAACTTGCTGTCCATGCTGCTCACCGTCGGCTCCCCGACCCTGGCCGCGTACTCACTTGCTCTAACCGTCCTTAATGAGCAATGGATCGCGCAACGTTTCTCGGCCCTCAGTTATCCGAACGTACGGAACGCAGTCAAAGTCCTCACCGGCCTGCAGCAATCCCCGCTTCACGTAAACGCGGACGATTCCCTTCTCGCATCCCTTGTGGTACTCCATGCCAACGATAACTACTGGGAAACCCTAGAGGATCTGCTCAATTATGTGCAAACTTGGTCCATAGCAGCTGTTGCATCGATCCTTTGGGTAGTACGTTGATCCATTCCTCTCATCCATCCTCTTGTTACACAGAGTCCCAGATTATAGCGTACGTGTTTACGGTTATCGACTCATTCTTGGGTACGCAGCGGTGAATCTGTATCAATTAAAGTATTCTAACGAGTTTCATCCAGGCGTCGTGACATACTCGACTCTCAACTCCAACGGACAAGCCGTAGGATCCATTTTCCTCTGGCTTCTCCCAATTGTCGTCGGTAAGCCTTGAATATATGCACTCCCTCTAAACTTGATGAAATAATATTAATCAAATAGGCTGGCTTCAAATCAGCCCGAAGTGCGACCATGAACGTGTTCATCAAGCCGTGGAGCGCGCCAACAAGATTGCCTACGTCGCCTCCCGTCGGGCGAGCCCAGACTCGCATCGGAGCTTTCCTACCAAACGCGCGATCTACCTCAGCAAAGGCACCGGCGACTGTACATCGCGACGAGCACTGCACCGCGCCCATCTACAACTACGCGCGGTTCCTCCCTTGGTCGCTCAGCGTTGAGAATGTTTACTACGCGTTCCGCGAGGCGAGCGAGCGGAGCCAAAGCTACGAGCCCGTTGACTCGGGGCTCGAGTGGGAGAAGGGGGTGAAGGGGGACCGAAATATGCGGGTACATCCACGGAATCGAACGGGCTCGCTCTCGCAGGTGTCGGACTACGTGAAGATCAAGGCTGCCGAGTTTGAGCTGAACTTGAAGCCCAGGAGCCGGTGGGGACCGGGCGTTGTCTCAAGGTTCTTGTTGGCGGCTTTACTGGCCCTCTCCCTGACCTGGGGCACGACGGGTACGCTCTCGTTCTACTCCCGCTCCAATGCAAGTACCTAAATTCCTTGCGCAGGCGCCGCAGTCCTCGTCGCGTTCTTTACGCCCACGAAAGGGATTGCCTGCCGTTCGGGCAGCTACCTTATCTACGGTGTCAACTCCACCCTCGTCTGGATGCTTCTTGTCGCCTCCAGCTTGCTCGCGCACTACTCGACCTTCACCGTATCCTTCAAGGGCCGGTACATGCACACCAAGGCCACGCGCCTCGCGGCCGTGCTCTCAATCATCCTCCGCCGGCTGGGCAAAACACTCGCTGCGCTCAATAGTATCTGGGTTATCCTCGTCTGCTTGTTTCAGTTCGGCAGCGTCTTCGATAGGTGTTGGTGTAACAGTTCGGTGCCTTATTGGGGCAAGCACGCGTACAATGTTATTGACGTTACGTCGTCTGGTGAGCTCGCATTCCGACTCTTGGGTCACATTTTTACTGAATATTTTCTACAGACGTCGAAGCATTGAACGCTCCATGGATTGGCGGAGTTGCGCTCGCGAGGTGAGAAAGACCTGCAATTTTATGATCTTCTATATTGACATTTGCTTTCAGTGGCTGCGCAATCCTCTTCATAGGATTCGTCAACGTCCTCATCAACCCCGCCCTCCCCGACTAGACATGCCCGTGTCACGCGATACTCTCCACGGAACTCGTGAACGTCCAGACCTCTCCGACTCGATGCATCGATATTCTGTCATCTTCACTGGCTTGGTTTGCGAACTTATCTCCCTTGACTCTTCTGGGGTACTTTGGGGCACCCTGTCTGGGATAGCTCAGACACTGCATCTGCTTCTCAGGCTTCGACGGCCGTACAGGGTCCCTCTGTAGCCTCGCACCGTCTGCTTGCTTGTTAACTTATGTTTGTTTATCCCGCTGTCGTAGTACACAGACTCCGATTAATCCAATGTATTTCTCAACTATCCCCCCGCGGAAGCAGGCGATGACAATGGAAGCAGGCTATGTGGGATCGGGGAGGGAATGAAGATCGAAAGACAGGAGGAAGGGGGCTCTCATTCAGCGGCGCTTTAAGAAGGAAGGATGAAATAGGAGGACCCACTTTTACCCCTCCCTCTCTTACTCTAACCTGACCACTACTTACCATGCACCTCCGCGAACCAGAAGCTTCTCAGATGGAGGTGGCCGGGGTGGTGGTTTATTACATTGTCGCTGCATTAGTGGTGCGCCATCATTTCTTCTGTCCGATTCTTGCGCTGAGTTTGCAACAGATGGTTTTTGTGAATAAAGCCGTCCTAAAGAACGTACCCGAGCTCCCCTTTACTTTCCTGGTGAGAAAAGTCTTCTTCCTTTGTCTCTCCTGTTTTCCTGACAATTAATGCAGTTCACACAAGTCTTCATCGCCGTCGTTTTACTACGCCTCCTCGCGTGGGCGAACCGAACGCGATTGGGGCAGCGTATCCCCGTCAAGTTTGAGCTGCCTATGTTTAATCGTGGGGTCGTGGTTAACCTGCTACCTTACCTAACTGTTGGAATCGCTGGCCTGGTTTTCAACACAATTTGCTTGGCTAACGTCGATGCCGCATTTTTCCAGGCAAGCTTGCTCACGAGTTCCTCTTGGGTTTAATTAACCCATCTCATAGATCGCTCGAGGTCTCCTACTCCATTCACCATCCTCGTGTCGTCCGTGGTCAACCACACCCAGCCCCAACCGAAAGTCGTCTTCGCTGCCTTCGTCGTCACCTGCGGTTTCCTCATTGGCAGCGCACCATCCCTGAGCAGGCCGGTCTCCAGGCAGCATCTCCCATGACTCCGCGTTGGGTCTATTCTGCGGATGCATGTCGTCCTTCGTGCTCTCCGTACACGCCGTCCTCAAAAAACCCGCGCTCGCGCACATCGGGCAGTCAGCCCTTGCACTCTCGTACTACGGGAACCTCTTCTCGACAACAGCCCTTCTCCCGTGTTTAATACTGCACGGAGAGCTGGGCATTCTGCGCGCCCGATATTACGACGTCGACGCCGAGTGGTGGACGTTCATCGTAGGCTGCCTCGTCACTGGCTTCTTCGGCTTTCTGCTGGGCATTTGGCACTCTCTGTCCATCAAGGTGCACCTTTCCCCTACTTTGGTGGCCCCTTGAATCTAAGTCGCCAATTAGGTGACGAGCCCGATTACGCACATGTTCTCCTCAGCAGCAAAGGGCGTCATACAGACAGTCCTCGGCATGTGGATCTTCTCCGACGTCCTCACACGGTGCGTCCATTTGCTTCGTTTCGCGTCCGCCATTTTCTAACATCTCTTTGTGCTATAGCTCTCGCTTTTACTCCATAGTTAGCATCACCTGCGGCACGATCTTCTACACTTGGGCGCAAACCTCGAAGCCGCGCGCGCGGTTCCCTAAAAACGACCCGGAGAAGCCGCTCACTGATGAGCAAGGGATGCCAGTCGTCAACGAAAAAGCCTAAAGTCATTGGCGGGATATGTATCTATCTTGGGTCTTTCAGTGGCATCTGCATCTTCTTACTTGTCATTGAAGTTGAGACACACAACGCTAATATCTACGCATCTACTTTAACCCTCTTCCGCTGCTGTACACACAGTGTACTAGTTCTTGCAATTGTAATACGAGAGAATGTCCATCCAAAAAAAGAATAAAGACACGAAACGGCGAAGGCAAGGACAAGACATGATAGGCAAGGTAGCTAAAGCTTGACTTGCACCAAAGGCGCTCCGTCGAGAACAAACTCATGCACGCCACCGACGAAGTGGCCCCAGAACTCCTCAACCAAGCCAGGCGGGAAGGCCGCCGAATCCCACTCGAGCATCGTCGAGAAGCAGCCCTGCGCGCTGCGCGTGAAGAGAAGGATCCCGCCCTTGGCCTTGCGTGAATGGCCGACAGAGTCCACAAACTCGATGGACGGGTAGCGTTCCGTGCGGTACGTCGAAGTCAGGTCACCAAGATGCGAGATGCCCATGAGCGCCACGGACGGGATGGTCGGAGCCTGCATCTGCACCGACGGTTTCTTGTCATCCTGACTCTGTCGGAGTTGTTGCAGGTGGCCTTCAGATAAACCAAGAACTTCAGTCCAAATTGCGTCCAAGATCATTGAGCTAGATAGATCAAGTCGCAGCCGCTTGCAAGACACACTGTGGTGCAGAATAGCGCATATGATAGGCGCGAACATGGCGTGAAGTGAGGGCACGCTCGGCGGAGAAGGAATCGCAGTGAAAGTGAGAGGTCAAGTAATGATGCCGCATTCGGACGTGCATCCCTTCTCCTCTTCCTTCAACTCGCGCAATGGATATCCTCGCCGCAAACGCCGTTCAGAACTTCCTATCCAGTGCTCGTTATCTGCGTTTCCCCCCCGTAACCGCTTGTGCCTGGGACTCTACTCTCGCATGCAGCCAACGCGAATTGAACGTGAAGCGCGCCTGTGGATTTTTGACTCTCTACTCTTGCCTGGAACAGTCTCTCCTACGCGCTGTTACAGGGCTGCAGCATCCTATAGTGCGTCGAACATGGTTAACTCTCCGTATTAATATTCAATCCTGCCTTCTAGGATCTCCAACCTATTTGCGACCTCATACTCTGTGATGGTATTCTAGCGCGTATCTTGTTCAGAGTCGGCGTATGCGACTCCTGTGCTGGCCGAGACAGCGAGCAAGTTAGCCGAGCGTTCCTAGTCCTCGTCGAAATGATCATCGTGGACCGAGGCGTTCAAGGGTTTATGTCTTGGTTCGGCGAAACTTTCGACCCTATTGTATCTGTCGCAATTGAAGCCTGCAGTGGATGGTAAGCCGCCGGGCATGTGCACCAAATCTTGACCGACCTTTCAGCCAACCTGGTTTAACCGCAGACACAACAACCTCGCCCACGAAGCGAGCGTTTCCGTTTTACAGTCGTTGAAGACTCAAAACGTCGACGGACCATGTCGGAAGTCAGACGTCCCATTTCAAGTACAATAAAGACTCTTTCACAGAGACATCGCTCATTCTTCTCCAGCCCTGGGTGTTCTTCGACAACTGCGTCAAAGACAAATGCTAGCAACACCCGAGAACTTTGCATCACAGATAAACATTGACCTGAACGCCTCTCCGACAGTATTGCTAGTGCCCAAAGAGTCCCCTCCCCGCCCCAGCACTCCCGTCCGCCAACTCTGGCTTATCTCGCAGTCTCGAGGATGCGGGATACACTCCCTCTACTGCCGAATCAGAATCAGAGACCTTCACCGCGCCACCTTCCGACCCCGCATCCACATGCGATCCCACAATTTCTGCGTTCTCTGGTTCTAATTGGTCACCCCTCGGTTCCTCTCGCGCGCTACCTGTCGGTTTCCCTTATGCGTCTTCCCACCCCAGTCCGATGGACACCTCCGTGATAATAACGAAGGAGCTTGAAGACGCGGCGGTTTTCTTTATTAGCGACACGATCGAGATGGTCCGGCGTGGCGACCTTTCCGCAACAGTATTTCCACCCACGAAACTTGCCGCCCAAGGCAAGGCAGACCACCGCGTCGTCGACGAGCGCAAACGGTCGAAGAAAAAGGGTAAACAGGTCAAAGCGGCTGGGTTCGTTCTCCCTCCCATAACCACGGCAGTCGTTGATCTAGACGGATGCCCGATAGACGAAAGCCCACTCACCCTGGAGTCCTCTTGCCCGTTCGCCACAATTTGCCCCAGCGTCCTGCTCGGGCCCCGAACCATCCGAAGCACAAATCTTCCAAGTCGACGGCTGCCCAAGGCCCCTCGTTCCAGCACAGCGCACTAGACATATTCACGCGCGCACATCCTCCATATTTCGACTACTATATCTTCTATTGTGTATACGGCTCGAACTTCTATTGAATTGGCGCTACCTATTCACCTAAATAACAATTTTTTCACCCTGCGTCACAAAACATCAAGAAACTTAAAATAATTCACGAGAATTTTTCATGATGAATCCTTCGCACACTGCACGTTTTCAATTTACCACCGCTATCCCAATTACGAGTTCACTTGCACCCTAGTATTGTTTCCTGTTGTTTTCAATGCGAAACACCTCCTGTCTTAAAAAGGGAATAGACACCGCCACCCCTATTGTCAGCCTCCCAATTTCTCTTACCTTCAGCCCTCATTGCATCCCTTCTTTTTCAACGCCTCCTCACCCACCTGCAATTTTGTTGCCACCGCTCAATGGCACACGCGTCGTACAATCCCGCTTTCGGTCAGCTTCAAGATGCCACCGCGATGGAGCCGCGCAGAATGGAGGAGATAATGAGGCAGCGGGTGTTGGATAGTCGCAGGAAGAGAAACACCCCATTCGGCGAGAACCACCCGATTTCCAGCGCGTACCTCCGGCCCCAGCACTTCACGCGCCACCGCCGACCCCGCCGCACGGACCACATCGCAGAGTGTCCTCGATACGCTGCTTGCTCGCCAGAAACGGTTGGAGGAGGAGATAGCGCACGCCAGGGCGCAGATCGCTGCGAGGTCCTAAGCCCGAAATCGACCGCAGATAAAAGGTCCGTCACTCGACAGATTCGCAACTCAGTCCCTGTTGACTAGAGATAGAATGCGGAGGAAGGAGCTGTGGCCGGAAAGTAATCTCGAGGCCTTGATTTTCGATATTAGCGACGACGAAGAGGAGGACGGCAACAACGATGGGGCGAACTGTTCCGGTGCGGGGGACTGTAAATGTTCTGGGGCCACTCACAAACCGAAAGTAGCAAAGGTTTATTGATATTTCTTCTGCGCATCTGTACACATCTCGACACATTTAAATCATTACATTTACCCATGGCCGCTTTCAGGTCAGGTTGACGATATCCTTGTTGGACAAAGTGGGCAAGATCGAATCCGCCTTCCGGCGCCTTGACCACGGCCCGCCTTCTCCAGAACGCTGCAGAAGGATGAGAACTGAATATTTCAAGCGAAACATAGAGACAACTTACCTTAATGTGTTCGTGATAACATCGCTAGGAATGACAAGGCAGTCCTCGGGATATGCAACCGTCTTGAGCCAGGCCTAAATCCGTCAAGCATCTGAGATCAACGAGCTTGAAAACTCAAGTACCTTTATGTCCTCCTCGGGGTATCCGAACTTTGCCGTGATGACCTCGACATTAGATCCCTCCCGGCTAGCCACCGAGTTGAAGGCTCGGACATAACCCGATAAGCTGGTCAAAAATGAACGTAGAGCATCAGGAGGAGCGCGAGTCTGGCGATGGGTGGGCCGCAATTAGCCAAGACGGCCAGGGAGTGGGAACCGAACCGATCTGCGGGAATACGGATGATTGTTACTGGCCCATAGAATTACTGGGACAGCAAAACGTACGAAACGAGCCTCGCCCGCGTCCACGAATGGCTTAGTCGTGAACCATTCCCACATGAACGCACTGGTGGACCCGTCATTCACAGAATTGAGGAGACCGCGAATGTCGTTATTTACTGGCGGTCAATAAGTACGGCAACAGAGACGTTCGCGGAATATACCAACTCTGAAATTTGAGGTTTTCCGTAGGCCATCCTTGCTGCAAGGCCATAACAAAGGCCATGGTCTGACTTCCGCTTCCGCTTCGCGAAATACCGATGGTAGGTGTCCTTGAGATCTGAAATATCCTTGAACTTTGTGTCCTTGCCGGTGATCACCGCCCTAGAAATTGTTAGAGCGTGGCCTGTGCGGATTTTTCGAGCATACGTACCAGTTCAACGGGGTAGGAGACGTAGCTTCCGCACAGTTTGTAGGCCGTGGAACCGTTAGCTATGCCGGAAATCAGAGGATCTGTGAGTGCGCTATAAGCCTCGTAAGTTTTAGTGAATAGGTGCGGTAGACAGCGAGTTGTACATGGCAACATCGATCTCATCCTTGGTGAGCCGAGAGATTAACTGGCCCGTTCCACCTGCAGAGACATGGTGAGTTGAGTTGAGTCCGAGACTGGTATCGCGACGTATTACTTGGGCACTCGACGAGGATGAACGTCTGGTCCTGATCGACGTCTTGAAACTGGAGCAACGGGTGTAGAGAAATGCTCTCGGACTGCAATCCGCCGTCAAACACCTCGATATACCACTTGAGCAAAGGCCCGAACCGTAACCAACTCGGAGAGGCATGATCGCTAAGGACAGGAATTATCTTATCTTTGAATTTGGTCCGCTTTGGTCCGGGCCGAACTTCGTTGCTTCAAACCGTCCAATGGCGGCCACTGCCCGCTCGCTCATCATCGGCCCCTCTACGGGGCCCGAAACACCCTACCCCCTGCAGATGGAAGGCAAATGTAATCAGCGGCTTCGGGCGCGGCTCCAAAGAACTAGGCATCCCCACCGCCAACCTCCCCGTCGACGACAACCTGACACCAGTGGATCGCCGACATCAAGGCCGGAGTGTACTTTGGCTGGGCAGTCCCTGCGCCTGCCACCAGTCTCATCCGAACCACCCAGAGACGCACTACGGGTTCAGCATATATCCCATGGTAATGTCGATCGGGAACAACCCGTATTACAACAACACGGTGCGGTCGGCTGAGGCGCACCTGCTCCACGACTTCGGGGCTGACTTCTACGGCGTCGAGATGCGGCTGCTGATCACCGGGTTCATCAGGGAGGAGAAAAACTACGCCCATGTGGAAGCGTTAATCGAGGACATCAACGTAGACTGCGATGTAGCGCGCAAGAGCTTAGACCGCGAGGCTTGGGCATTGCGGGAGACGGGCACGGGCACTCTAGATGGGAGTTGGTTGTTGCGAGAAACACCAGAGCAGAATAGGCTGTGGTCTAAAAATATGAGAAATGGAGGAGACACGGCGCAGAGCCCATTCATCAGCCTAGAGACCCGCGGCTTCAAATTAATGCGATCTGAACGCAGGGAATAGATACGGCATGTTCTCTGCATTCTTACAACTCTGACTTGACTAGTACTCTTTCGACAAGGTACATCAGACAGCGTTGAAAGTGAATGACCCTTCTGCCACTGTCTGGCTAAACGATTTATTTTCTGTGCGCTTCATTGACTCCAAGCCTCCACCGGAAACTAGAAATTTCGGTGATTACTCCGCTTCGCTCGCAACTAAGTACGTGCTTGCGGACGCGGATTCTAGCACGAACACCTCTTCGCCGAGAATGACGGAAACACAAACCGTGACCAGAATTGGCTGAACTTCCTGGCCGCATTGCCTCAACTTCAAGTCTTTAACTGCTAGGGGTCTCAAGAAGTCGAAGGAGGTCAGCAAAAGCAGAGGTCTATCGCCGCCGTTCTTCGCCTCCTTCGAAGGGCCGCAGAGGGCCGCTCTACCCGGGGATTTAAATATCGAACCACCTTCACCCAACTCCTTGAATCGAGCGAGCATGTCTTTCCGCACCGACCGCGTGCGCCTCTTCGTCCTCATCAAGAAAAAGCCTAGTCTCAGTCAGGAGGAGTTTCACCAATACTGGGCCACAACGCACGGCGCTCTCTTCTCTTCTTTGGAAGTCGTGAAAAAAAATCTGCTCCGATATGAACAGGTTATTCATCTCCGCTTCGACGTGTTGCTTACCGTGCCGATTCAAATGATAGGCTCATACGAACGAGAGTGTGCTGTCAGCCGTAGCGGAACAAGGCATCTTCCATCTGTCTGACTAGGACGCCATGGGCATTTTCGAGGCCGATAGCTATGCTAAAATCTTTGAAGTTGGTCGATTCAATTTGTTCTAAAGCTTTCTGACCGTTCCAGCAGGTGTTTCAGAGCGAGGAATACAAACGGATTGTGATTCCAGATGAGGAGTGCTACCTCGACCGCAACGCAACTCAGATGCTTCCTCTCGATTTGTTGAGCATCATCGATCAGTAAGATTACAATGCAATTGTAAGTACGTCCAGACGATGACTTCGGAGAGAAGAAATGAACACGAAACGTAGTGCGAGACGGAAATACCAATGCAGGGTTTAATGTCAACGCCATTTGTGAAGTGCATTCAGACGATGATTTTGGAGAGAAGAAAATCAACATGAAACGTAGTGCAAGACATAAATAATGTAGGATTCAAAGCAACCATCTGTCTCTCGCCAACTCGAACGCTGGCACAAAACCACTGCTTTTGAATCCGCCAGCAACAACACACCAAAACCTTCTATGGCAGTATATGGGTTTTGTTTCAATTCAGAGATATAGGAGTGTAAGATTTTCGGCCATCTCGGGGATGTTGAAAAGTTGTTATTGTCAACCAGTGCTACAGGCAGCCATGCAAGTCGATCCTACTTGACTTGGTTGAAAAGAGGCGAGGTCGCGCCCCCGCGGGGATCGTCGAGTGAACTCGATTTGCTTGACCAAGTCGATTTTGTTATTGATCGACGGCAACCAACCCCACTGTCGATTAATCAACAGCCAAGTAGCAGTAATTAGCTTTAGATATTATCCTTAACGCTTCAACAGGCATGTACCGGATTATCCAAATTTTGGTTCGCTCGACGAGACCAAAAGGAGGCGGGCCTTCAAAAATTCATTTCGAGACACCGTCTGCTTAGAGTTACTCAGGTCTTGCGTTAATCTCGCAGCTGACGGCATTGCTGTGGGTGTTCAAACATGAGAGAACCCAAGAGAGCGAGTTTTATCGACCGCATGGGATGCCCGAGGCTTCCCCGAGACTTGGTTACAGTGGTCGACAAGCTAGGCCGGCACCTAGACTAGTCAAAACGGCTCAACGGAGTATCGTAAATTTTGAATACTTACGCTAGTTTCCATGACCGTTGGTCCGCGGCTCACAAGCGATCGGCGGTGGCTCTTCAACATCGGTTAGACTTGAACTGGGGATAAATGGAATGCACCTGAAAAATCGTCTGTATTTTTCGTCGACCAAGTTGCCGGAGAGGCTGAAGTCTTTCCTGTAACCAAAATATTCAAGTTGCGTTATCAAATATTTCGGATCGCCTAGAGCCTCAATCGTTTGGCTAAGTACTAAAAAAGGATGTCGATGGGCATGCTCCAAGTTCTCCGGGTCGCAGATCACCAAACGGGCGAATGTTGCACTTTTAATTTCCGCGGGAGATTGTCGGAACGAGCCAAGTTTGGTTCCGGATCATCGTTCGCTTCCCAATCAAGTAATTGTAGTTCGTATTGCAACTTTGCAAGCTAAGCAAAAGGGGAAGGATAAGTATGGCACTACGCAGGAGCGTAATGTAGCAACTAGTTAATGCATATGTCTTGGTCCTAGATTTTTAATCATTAGCTAGTACGTACGTACAAGACTCCTTCAAATCTCGGGGGAGATATAAATATTTTGCGATAACCGCCTCAACGGGTGTAACAAGAACCCTTCTGTACTCAAGCAGGCTCAGGCTAACCCGAGCCAGCAATATTTCGCATCATTTTCACAGATGTGAACGGCGGAAGCAAAGGGTGTGGTTGAACTGTCAACTGATACGGATTTGAATATTGCATTGACAATTGGCAATTGCTGCCACGGCGAATTCACTAATGTGCGGACAGACTCCACCTCGCCTACTAATAGGTAGCCGCACTTGACAGCTGGGAACATGTTCACCAACCATGTACCAACGAGATGGCTGTCGCTGGATCGCTGACCGGCACGCACCAGGCAATTCCTCGGAGCGTCGCGTGGCTCGCGCCATTGAGCCACGCCGCCACCATATTTCAGAAGCTTCCGCAGTGTTGTCGACCCGGAGGGCGGTGGAATATCATTAGGACACCGACATCATGATATTCTCCCTAAAGTCAGATTTAGTGCGACCACAGCGGCAGCTCAATCATGATATTGGCCACACCGCTCAAGGCTCATGACCGACTTGTGTCGGTGTTATCTCTACATACGCTAGCGCGCCGGGGTTGGCATCTGTGGCGCGCTGGGGAATTTGGCATCCGACGTTTAGTGCTTCCATTGTTTTCGACAGCCACGCGGAGCGAAGCGTCTTTTCCGTCAATACCTTCAAGCCACAGGAACCGGCAGAGAATCTAGATTGACTATGACTGACGATTAGTTTCGTACGTGATCATATGCGAATGTCAGTCCAAGTCGTTGATTTCCCAACGGTTACCCCATTCTGCCTTCGGCTGTATCGTAGTTTTAACTTTTGGTCGGTAGGAAGCATGATGGGCCACCGAAATGGGCTTTTATTCAAGTGGGGTTTGAGAACAATCTCCGGGAGTCCGTCATTCGTGGCGGTGGAGGCACTTTAAAAGATAGATGCTTAAAATGACACCGGGTCCTCATCTTTGCACCCACTTCGAACCTACCGCACTCTCCAATGGTCTCCGCATGTTCAGACATCCGCACCGACCGCGTCCGCCTTGCTGTCTTGCTCAGGAGGAAGCCTGATCTCAGCAGCGAGGAGTTTCACGAGTACTGGGCTGGGCCACACCGCGCTCTCTTCAGTTCGTTGAAAATTGTGCAAAGTAATCTCACGAAATATGAACAGGTTCGCACCCCTCCCTCGTCGTCGTCTACGAGCTGTGTTGACGAGCATAACAGGCCCACATGAACGACAATATCTTCCAGCAAACAGCGGGAGCTATGGGGGCCCCTCCGTCTCAGTGGGATGGCGTGGCAATTTTCGAAGGCGAAAGCTATGCAAAGATCTTCGAGGTGCGGACCTTGAATGTTGTTTCTGCAAATGCTGAATTTTAAACACATCACAGATCTTTCAGAATGAAGAATACTTGACCAAAGTCATCCCAGATGAGGTGAGCTTTGATCTCAGATACCTGCTTCCCTGGATTAATGTCGTTTGCGGCAGGCCAACTTTTTCATCCGCGACCAGTCCCAAGTGCTTCCCCTTGATTTAATCACGGTCTTCGAGAAGTGAGAGACGACGAAGAAATTCAATGTACCATGGACATGACCCGTTCAGCACAGCGGCTGCTGTTGTAATCTTGTAGTTATTAAACACGCAATTATTTTTGTTACACCCAAGAGACGCTGGCGGCAAATTGGTAGCGGAGATATGATACACACACGCACATTTACTTCTGGTTAATCTTCCTCGTCAACGCTCTCATCCTCTCCGCATTCTTCTTTCTCCTCTCGATGTCCATGTCCACGCTCGTGTTGGTCCTCACGGCAGCGTTCATATTCGGCGCAACAGTGTAGCTGCGAAGTTCGCTCCGGGGAATCGCCACCGCGTTCTTCCGGACTCGATCCTTGTCCTGCAAGCGACCCCTCGCCATGATGGCGTTGAACTTTTCCGGATTGCGCGCAGGATTCTCCGAGTGGTCGGCCAACTGCGCGGTGGGGATAATCCGGTCGCGGTGGTTCGCAGAGCGCTTTATGATAGGGCGCGACCATGTTTCGACAAGTTCGTAGGCGATGCGTTTGATATCGGCCGTCACACGCTTGCATTTCGTGTAGAACAAGACGATGCGGCCGAGACCTGACTCTTTGAGGACGGGGCTGTCGATGAACTCCATCTTTCTGATGAGGGCAAAGAACTCGCGTTGGATATTGAGAGAGGGAAGAGAGCGGTCGGGGAGCGGTTCGAGCCATCGCTTGACAGCTTCGAGAAGGTTGTTATCAATCATGGACTGGGCCAGCGAATTTCTGAGTGCCGTGAGTATTGAGAATGCGAGATTGATAGACAACACTCACTTGCGAAGAGTTTCCACGGCCTCCGGCAGCATTTTCAGTTTGGCGACGGCCGGCAGCTTGGCCTCGTTAGACTTCATGTCTTCATCGGCAGCAAGGTTCATGGACTCTCGCAGACGGGCGACCTCGTCGTCTGCAAAGCTGTCGAGAACCTCCTCGCCCTTTCTCTTCTTGGGTCGATTATTCTTCTTGGGCTTGAGAATGGCGTCCAGCTGCATGTCGAGTCGCATTTTACTCGCTTTACAACGGCGGTCAAGAGCAGCCTGGGCGCGACGAAGAATGAAGTACCTTGCTCTGGCGGCAGCTCGCTGAGGTCGATAGGCTCAGGCGCCTTTCTCTTCCGTTTACGCTGGGCAGGCCTGGCATCATCGGTGCTCTTTCTGGGCTTTGTCCGCTTCTTGGACTTGACCACCCGCTTCTGCTCATAGTCGTCTCCCGACTCTGCTGACGACTCGTACTTGTCCTTTGCGGGGGATTTTCGCCGCTGTGCGACCTGCTTCTGCGGCTCTATCTCGCCGTCAAATTGCGAGAACAACAAGACACTTCCGCACTCACCCTGGTCCTCGTCCGATGAAAGTTCCGAATCAGACCCTCCGAAGATGGCACGTTCGAGATGCTGGATTGCGGATTAGCCCAGTCTCTTGCCACAGGAAATACACCTACATTATTTTCAGGGTCCATGGCAAGCGCAGGTATGATTGTCACTCGTCACACTCGTCACATTCGGGCCGAGTTCCACAAAACATGACAACGTCAGTATTTCTTCATCTCACCGGCGGTATACTGGGCAGGGCATCTTGCCTCGATGTGCGATGCTTACCCCCCCTAGGTTAACCTATTCACCCCCTCCAGTCTCAAACTTTCGTCTCTCCTCCTTCTGGGTATTCCCTATTACACACCTCCCAAAAAGTCCGTCAGGCGCGCTTTTTTAGGCCCCGATGGATGTTGCTCTTTCCCCCCACCCTGCTTCACATTTCTCCTCCCTGGGAGAGGACTCTCCGGCACCCCAGAGGCCCGCCGTGCCTCCCCACCGTCTTCCATCGTTCGGGTGGCATTCTGATCTCGACGGCATGAACCGCCCGCCGCTAACCAAATCGGAGGGCACGACGTACACGCCCATCCCACCGCGTGCCCAAATTCGCGTTTCGTCCATCAGCACGACGCACGAACCCGCCCTTCTCACTGCTGTGAAGCAACCCCGCATTCTCGTCGCGTTGCTTGCACAGTCAGGTTGGCGAGCTTGCTGGGCCCTTCTGAACACTTGCCGTGACTGCAGAGACTTCTTTTCCTGGCCCGAGCTCAAGGACGTAATTCTCTCTCGCTTTGTCCCTGGGTACTCTGAATGCGTCCGCATTTCTGATCCCCTTCGGTTGCAAAACGTTCCGGTCACTTTGGCTGACCTGAACTTGCTCGGTAAGTCCGATCCGAATTCGTCCCTGTTTACAGTTTCTTGACAGTTATTCGGGGCAGTGATTTCACAAAGTGTCATAATTCATCGCTATCCAATGCATGCCCTCACCTGCTTATCCGGGCTGCTGCCCGACGTCGACCAAGTGGAAGAGCAACGGACGCTGAAATTGGTGACGGTGACACAGGCACATTCTCGCTTTGTCCTCCTGCTCCAGGCTTTGGCGCACAGCTCAAATTCACCACCACCCCCTGAGCCGGAGGAAAATGATTGGCCGCCTCGTTTGGCAATCCAGCTGCCAAAACTCCGGCAGTTGAATTTTCCCGCTCCACTGTCATATGTCCCCCCACCGGTCGTCGTACGCGAGCCCACCCTTTCGCGCTCTGGACGTCTCCGGAGAGGCAGCGACTCCTTGCGGACCGACAGAACACGTAGCCTGTCTCGACCAGCAAGCTCACTGTCCATATTTCGCAGTGTCTCCAAGATCCCACCACCCCCTGCATCAGAACCACGTTCATTAAAGCATTACAGCTTGGGTTGGCGGCACACATTGTCGCAAACGTCGGGTTCGACGTCGGACGATGAATGGGGACGAAAACCCCTGGAACGACCCCATCGCCGCTTTGCCTCCGTCAACCTTTCCAGGGATGAGTCCTCGTCTTCCTCCAGCAGCCCCTCTCCCCCCTTCTCCCGCGATTCCACCCTCGAAATACCCTCGCCCATGCGGCGCGATATATCCCATCATGACCTTAGCCTCGCCACTTCGCGGAGCCGAGCTCCGATCCTACGCGTTTTCGTACCCTGCTCAAAACTCGAACTCTCCGAAGAGTCGGACAGCATCGCCCTTTGCGAGGACCAATTGTACGAGTCTGGACTCTGGTCGCATCTGTCCACGGGGGACATTGTCTGTAACCTTGGATTCGTCCCGCCACACACCCCTGACGAGCCCGGATCCTCGGACGGCAGCCTCCCCGACTCCGCGGGGAGCGAACCCGCGTTACAAAATCGAAGAATATGGCTCCTGTTCAACGGGGAATCGCTCGTACCGTTTAGTCCTCCGGAACCCCTTCCCTTGCGTAACGTTTTCATCCTACCCTCGCCCTTCTACTACACCCACATCATGCCCTCGCTCGCGAACCCCGTCTTCATCGTCCGATGCTTTCCGCCGTGTGACGACATTCCCCAGCTCACGTTGGTGAATTCGTCAACGAAGGTACGGAGTCCGCATTCGCCCACGGGCTACGCGCTGGTGAAAAAGCCTATGTGGACTGCACGCGTGTGGAAGCAGGTGGCGCAGGATGATGAGATCGGGCTTGGCTGGCAGGGCGAGTGGGTGCTCGAAGGAGAAGGGACACGCGAAGGGCAGCAGGTCCTCCTCGACTGCTTGCGGGGCGTGAGGGGGCCACTTCGGGAATGGCACCTTGTGAGAGAGAAGAGCGGTGGAGGCAGATTATGGTTCAGGTGCGTTTCGTTTCATTCTTTCTGCGCCGATAGCGTTTTTGCTGAACCCTTTCGGACAGATTAATAAAGACATTTCCAAGCAAACGGACTAAAACTAGAAGTTACGACACAGTACCTGCCCCCGCCACTTAGCATACGGATTCATACACGAAAGACAATTCACTGCACGGACAATTTAACGGGACTCACAGTACACTTACTTTATAATCATTCTCTTTAGACTCTACATATTTGCATGTAGCCAATCGTTGACGTTACACCAAGCTGCCGTCGCGCTCCAGACCCGTAGACTTGATTTATGACTTGTAAATATGACATTGGCGTTTGCCTGCCTAAAGCGGATGATGGTGTTACTTTGTCTGTTCCTGTTTGTTCGATCAAAATCCGGCTAATTTTAACCCTCCCGACCAAAAAATATGAGGAAGAAAACGTCGACAACACGTCTCCCTCAAACTCTTGTCGAGCGACTGGGTGATGAGCCAGGCTAGTAGATCTCGTATCCCAGTCCTCTTCCTATCGGAATAACGCGAAAACTAGGCAACGATACCATCGAGCCGCGGAAAAAATGGTCCAATAAAAGCAAGGTACTTAGTTTACGAGTGACTTTCACCTTTGCTGCTCCAATCAACTCGATGTCTAGCCGTCTCGCAAGGAACTAAGGAAGCAAGAGCGAACGGGTCTCAAGCAGCGCAAAGCGGAATTCTTCTCGGCGCGGCCATCCAAGCGCGGGGCAGAGGAGGAACATACCGAGTCGCCGCAAAGGAAGAAAGTGAAGCTTGCGCCGGTTATTAGCAAGCCTCCTGCACCTGTGCCCCCCGGGATTCTGAAACCAGCACGCCCAACCGAGCCCACTGTTGCTCCCCGAGCGGAACCAGTGAAGAAAGTTGCTGTGCTTAAGCCGGCGAAGTCCAAGAAAACCGCATTAGAGAAGCTTGCGGGACGGTCGGATCCTACGCCGAAATTTTTGGGGCCGCGGTCGCAGAGGGACAAGGAGGAAGACGCGTATATCGCGTACCTGGAGTCCAAGCTCGGTTATGGAAAGAAGAAAAATAACCGAGAAGATGATGGATTGGACGGTGCGGTGCACCTCAAATTGCGTGCGAGGCCGCTGCTGAAGTATTTACAGATTTGTTCGAACTGGCCGATTCGTTGGCGCTCGTGAGTTCATTCGCTTTTTATTCGTGCATGTGTGCCAATGTAAACTCATAGCCCAGTGGAGGCGGTGATTCCGAATCCGAAGAAGACTCTGCTGCAGAGGAATCTGAACCCGAAAGTGACTCCGAAGATGAGGAGGGAGACGAATGGCATGGGATAGACGCCGACGCAATGAACTCGGAGGAGGGCCAGTCAGAAGATGAAGCCACTGCTGCTGAGGATCCTTCTACCGCGAAACCGCAGCCTGGTGATTCTCCTTCATTGCAATTGTTCTTGTATCTCATTTTGTTTCAACAGGCACCGCCTACGTCCCACCTCACCTCCGAAATCGCCCCCGCGACGAAGCCGACTCGGAGCTCATCATAAAACTGACGCGGCAACTGAAAGGTCTCCTCAACAGGTTCGCTTAGATGTTTTCACACATGATATCTGTTGACCACTTCGGCGATGCTTAGGATGACGGAACAAAATATTGCGTCCATCTTGGATAGTATAGAGGAGATATACAGGAATAATCGGCGGAATGGTAAAACCACTCCTCTTCCTAGCGTCGAGTTGCACTGAAACAAGGATACAGACGTTACATCAACACTAACTACACTGATTGTGGACGGGATATCGTCGCACTCCTCTTTATTAGACTCCTACGTCGTTCTCTACGCCGCATTTGTTTCGAGCCTCCACAAAATTGTCGGTATCGAATTTGGTGAGATCGTTTCAAATCATCCCGTTCTATCCTCACCAACCACATCCCAGCCGCCTTCTTCGTTCAAAGGGTCGTTGCAGCCTACGAGCAACACTACGCTGAGCTCAAGGACGTTGAGATTGTGCCAGTCGCACTCCCAGAGAAGACACAAACCGACGCATCAACCAGCGGCAAAGAATGCTCGAACCTAATCGTCCTCTTGTCGGAGCTGTACAACTTCCAGGTTATATCCTGCGTCCTCGTCTTCGACCTCATCCGCGGAGTGCTCGATACGGACTTGTCCGAGTTTAGTGTCGAGCTGTTGCTCAAGATCGTGCGGAGTGCGTTCTCTCCCTTCTGCTACTTGAACTCCATTGACCGGATTTATAGATTCCGGCCAACAACTGCGAACGGACGATCCTTCGGCGTTGAAGGATATCATCCAGATCGTACAGAATAAGCTTTCAGATGCGGACGAGGGACTCAGGTCCGTATACCCCTTCAGCTTTTGCATTTAATTTACTTAAACTTTTTTGGCAGCTCCCGCACCCGTTTCATGGTCGAAACGCTCACCAACCTCAAGAACAACAAAATCAAACGCAACACGACGCTGAACCAGGGCGGCGAGGCCGTCGAGCGGATGAAGAAGTTCCTCTCTGGCTTGGGAAAGAGTCGGCATGGTAAGCTACTTCGTCCCTTTCCGCTCTCTTCCTTTCTTCTTCATGAAAGCTAACCGCCGGCGCAGTAATGGCGCACGAGCCCCTCCGTGTGTCGCTGCAAGACCTGCACTCCTCGGAAAGCAAGGGCAAGTGGTGGCTTGTTGGCGCGGCGTGGGGCGGGGATCCGCTCGTCGACCGGCAGGGGCCGCAGGATGAAACAGCAACAGCAACAATAACGCCGAGACAGGAAGATTCGGGGAACTCGGCGCTGCTTAAGCTTGCGCGGAAGCAAGGGATGAACACAGATATCCGGAGGAGCGTGTTCGTTGTGCTGATGAGTTCCGATGTGCGTTTGTTTTCCCCTACTTTGATGGAGGCAAATTTTAACATTGACGTTAATAATGTAGGATTACGTCGACGCCTGTGAACGCCTCTCGCAGCTCAACCTGACCGAGGTGCAGCAGCGCGAGATCGTCCGCGTGCTGTTGCATTGTTGTGGTAACGTGAGCGTTCCTCCTCAAGGCACATAAACTTTGTACTGATTCTTCCAGGAAAAATCATACAACCCGTACTACACCCTCGTCGCACAACACCTCTGCCGCACCTCCCACGCGCACAAAATCACGCTGCAGTTCTGCCTGTGGGACTTCCTGCGTGATTTGGGCGAGACGAGTGTCGGCGGGGCGGAGATTCTCAAGACTCTGAATAACGAGAACGGCGACGAGGGGTTTGCGGTTAAGAATATCTCGGGGACACGCGTGCGGAACGTGGCACGGGCGTACGGGTGGTGGATCGCCAAGGATTGTGTTGGCCTTGGAATTCTCAAGGTACCCTTCCTCTGTTGTTCTCTGACGATGAAATTATTGATGTATTTTGTTTCACAGCCCGTGGATTTCACATCCCTCAAACCGCAGTCACAGACCTTCCTTAAGGAGCTCTTCGTGCAGCTCTTCCTCAGCAGCCAGGTCGCCACGCCTCTGACCGTCGCCGTCCCGACCACGCGGAATCGCGGACCGGTGGAGGAGATATTCATGAAGGCGAGTCGGGTGGAGGCGCTCGCGATGGGGCTGGTGTATTTCCTGACCGACGCGTTTCGCGAAATGGAGGGGACGGACGAGGGCGTAAGTAAGCTGGTGAAATGGGGATGCGGGGTGGCGAAGGAGACGTTGAGGGCGGGGGTAGATGTTGTTCCGGATTTGTGATGTCGTCGCGCTGCGCCCCTGATATATTCGACCCACTTTGGATGTTATCAAGACAAATACGAATCTTGTAGCGGCGCTTTACTCGACGCCACTAGATAAGAAAGGATGGTGTCAATCGATAGGCCCGCCTGCGCTTTAGTTAGGTATAAGTTAAGTTACGAATTTTGTTCGCATCCACTCGAAGCAGGATTAGCACAACAGATACTGTAGATATCGTGGCTAAACCAACGGTGAGATGGAAACGACAAGAGTTCGGCATCGTACAGGATCATCAAAAAAGAGGGTATGACAAAAAGTCCTCATCCAGGGTCAGTAAACTACAACAGCGATGAACTGCACTGCGAAACGGAACGGGATCAGTGTTTTGCGGCTATGTGGACCCAGGAACAACTGAAACGCACAGAAACGCAGAAAGATCCGTCGGTCGTCGCCTACGGCGCAGTGTGCGCGGGTGTGGGGCGCTCGAGCGTCAAGAGCGTCTCCTCCAGCCGGCGTGCGCGCTCCGCATTCTGCACCTCCTCCCAATCCTCGTCCACGGAGATGTAGCTGATCGGCCGCCCGCGGTCGCTCCGCTGGCTCATCGGGCGAACCGTGGCCTGCGTCTGCGTCGAGACCGGTCTCTGCGCGCGCAGGCTGTCGCGCAGAAAGCCGGAGAGGAGCATCGTGCTGCCGCGGGTTTGGCCGTACGCGGGGGGCGGCGCGGCCGCGATGAGGTGGTCTTCGACGTCGCCGGTGCCCGCGCCGCTCTGTGCGAGGGCGGCGGCGTAGGTGGGGAGCGGGGGCCGGTTCCAGGGGGAGAAGCCCATGGAGGGGTCGCCCATCTGGCGTCGCCGTGCGCTGGGGAGGATCTCGCCGGGGTGGACGAAGCTGTACCGCTCGGCGCGCAGCCGAAAGACGCGCCGCTCAAGGAAGAGGAGCTGCACAAGGGTGGCGACGCCAAAGACGACGTGGATGAAGATCTGGGTGGAGGAGTTGCCGAGGATATTTGTCTGTTGCGAGTCGCCGCTTTGGGAGTTGGACGAAGAACTGGACTTCTGCGACGTGCGGGAGACGGCAAAGTACCAACCAACGATGGTGCCACCGAACAGACAGATCTGGACAGCGAATGCGAGGAGGGTGGTGAGGCGGAAACCGCCGAACGACGGGACTTTCTTGGGCTTGAGAAAGTGCAAGATACGCTTCTTTTTGGAGATCGAGTCGGTCGAGGTCGTGGCAAGGGTGGTGAGCGACGGGGCAGTGGACGGGGGAACCTCGGATTCAGACGAGCCCGCACGAGAATCATCTGCGGGCGCTGCAGTTGTTGCGCCTCGGTCTTCCGGGTGTCGTTCTGGCATGGGTGCGGTGGGTGTCCCGCTCCTGCTGGCTTCTGCGTCCTTGAGCATGTCCTCCGAGAAACCGATTTCACCTGGTAGACTTAGCCTCGAATTAGTGCGAATATACGCAGGGGCTTACCCCGTTTCCGCGGCAGAGGGCCTGCCTGGGGCCGGGACTCGGGGACCGCTGCTGTTGAGCTGGAAGCCTCCATGAAAGGGTCGGACTAGGCCGAGTAAAAGAAAGAAAGTGCGCCTGGCAAGGACTGAGGCGCCGCGTCAGTCGAGGGTGAAAGCAAGCAACTTGACGAAGCACTGATGATGTGCGTTGCCTTGTATTATTTTGGTCCAGACTTGATACAAACCACCATGGCCGCCGAACTCCAGCCTTCAAAGCTCGGCAAGAAGGAGCAGTAAGCCCCCCGACCATGGCAAAGTGTCCTTGCCAATCCGACCCCCAGCTGGGACACCGTCTACGAGACCGAACTCGCAAATTTCCACGAGCACGGCGACGAGGGCGAAATCTGGTTCGGCGTTCAGAGCGTCAACAAGATGGTCAAATGGGTCCTCGAAGACGTCCCACCCTCCGAGAATCCCTCAATACTCGAGGTGGGCAGCGGGAACGGCACGCTGCTCTTTGCACTAGCTGAAGCGGGGTATACCGCGAATCTACTTTGCGGCATCGACTACAGCGCCGATGCGGTCAGACTTGCGCGCGCCATTGCAGAGACGACGGACACCGGCGCCGACATCGAGTTCGCTGAGTGCGATTTCCTCACGGCGGATCCGCCCTCGGATGCATGGGATCTGTTGCTCGATAAGGGCACCTACGACGCCATCGCGCTCGCGGAGAAGGATGCGGGCGGCGTGTCCCCAGCTGCGCGTTACCCAGCCCGTGTGGCGCGTCTATTGAAGCCCGGCGCCAGCTTCCTAATTACTTGTGTGTTTGTTTCTTCGTACACCAAGTTTCATATATTCACAAGCCTCGCAGCGTGTAATTTTACAGAAGACGAGCTGCGAGCCAGCTTTGAGACGACCGAGACGGGCCTGGTGTATCAGTACGTTGCGGTGCCCATTCGCGCAATGTTATCTTATGGCTCGGCCTTCAGCTCGCGGATACAACACAAGACCTATTCTTTCGGGGGTAAAATTGGGAGCCCGTGTTCGAGCGTTGCGTTCCAGAAACCACCGCCGTAGCCTCATGTAGCATACAGAGAAAAATCCACCGCTTGAAAATTACCGCGTTGCTGCTGGTCCGCGCACTAAGGCGAAGAAAATTCTGGCTCTGGTGTAGCAGACGCCGGCGACGTTGTGATGTAGCATTCCGTTTTGTAGCCCTACGATTACAATTTTTTTTGCCGAGGATGTTTCTTGTTTCTGCTGTCCCAGTCATTGGAGTCGACACATAACTCGTGAAATTTCGATCGTAAGTATTCCTGTGTAAAGTAACTTCCATTGGCCCGGGGATACATAGTTTCGGAGAAGAATCGACCGCTTGTGTCCGGATCCGGAGTTTTGTAGTTCATGGACATGCAACCTCCGGTTTGCGGTCAACAAGGGGAACCGCTCCTCGATGAAGTCCATTGGCTGCAAGTGCGCGTCGAATTGGGCGTGGATGTGCAAGTCGCACCGGTTCGTGTGGGTCAAGAGAGCATCGAGCATAGCGAATGGTTGAAGGGACACGGGGTCGTAATCATGGTCGCCTGTATCGATTCTCTCTGCAACCTCGATCCGAATAGTTTCCAGTGCCGTCAGATTGTGCGAGCCACCGCACAGGAGGACCAGCTGTAAGGACGCCAGCACGGTTCTCAAGGAGTCAACTTCGAATTTAAGGGATCTGAGTTGGTTCCCGCGTTCCAGGACCATGGGTAAGAGTTCCTTGCAATTGCCTGGATACACGGTGGGTCTATGCTTCCAAGTACACTGAATGTGGCTACTCACCTTCATAGTAGACATCTGTGACCTTGATGTGTCGGAGGGACATCACATTGGCCTGCAGGAGGGCCCTGAGGGCAGGAGGTGGGTAGGGTCTGACAGCAGACAATGTAAGAGATTCCAGATGTCTGATGTCCAGCGCTTCCACGAGATGTTGGCCACATCTTACCCTGTTAAGAACCAGTGACTTTAGTCGTGGACCACCGTCACTGCCGACTTGCTCGTCAATGGCCGGAAAAGTGGTGTTTTCGGTTTCATCCAAGCAACGAATGTCGAAGAGGACTAGCTCTTCCAAAGAAATAGCCTTTATCAAGGCTGAATGGAGCTCTTGAGGACGCAGAAAGTGAAAGTAGTTGAGTTCCACACGCCGGAGGGTGGGGAGTGCGAATACGGACGAGTCGTGCGGGAATGGAATACGGGAGTACGAGTTCCGCATAATGAGGGTGTGTAGCTGTGTGACGGCGGCAAGGATATGCAACGTAAGATCCCCTTTGTAAGGAAGCCCTATATCCAGGGTCCGAGTGTAGCCGACGAGATGTGGGGACGACGAGAGCAGTGCGAGAAAATGCTCGCAAAATTCGTAATTATCTCCAAAGTAATCCCGGGAGGAGATGCGGCAAAACAACGCCATTTGGCTGGGACGTGCGAGGGCGCGAGAGACGAGGGCACAGGACCTGAGAGTCTTGCTGGTTTCATGGTCAAAGTTTCGGGACAAGTCGAGATGGCCTATGATTTCTTCCAAGAGCTCTTGCGGGAGACGCATGGTCAATCTAGAGTCGCTAGATTAAACCCAAGCCGCGAAACTGCGAAGAGAGGGCTGCAAACCGTCGCAACAAGTTGAAGTTCTCGGCAAGAGAGCTCGGATCAAACTCAAAGGCAAACAAAGCTCGAGCCGCTTCAATTGCTCTTCACTCCAGCGCAAGCCCCAACGTTGAAACCACGAGTAGCTGCACAGTGCTCCGTGTGAGAAGGAGTCTTTACTGAACGTTCAACTACTGTTCAGCTTTCGCTGCGAATCTGGCTGGCCTTCGAATCCGCGAAAATTGGGACTGGCTTGGGACTGGCTGCCACTGGCACTATTAACTCGTCTGTGGGCTCGGATTCACTCTGTGCTGTCGAACCACATATCGTGTGTCCTTCAGAAATTCAAGTTGAACTGCGGCCACTTTGGCTTCGAGATTTTTCTATTGTTGAATTTTGAGCCGAATCCTTTTCAGTCGTTTTCTTTTGCGGTGTAGAGACGGTACGTGCCTGTTCCTCCGCACCATAGACCCATAATGATTCGCGTGTACTAGTAGCCGTCGTAGCTTCGTCTGTCGGTTCCGTGCTATAATGAGTCAGTTTGACCCTACTTAAGGCGTCGTTTGTTTGGGTTGTTACCAACTTTCATTTCAATCGCCAACCACATCCACAAGTCTCTAGGTATAATGTCTCCTGCAGCTTCACCCAGGCTTTTGGACTCATACACAGCTCCAAAGGAAATTCTAGACGAGTTTAGAGAACTCGCGGAAAAAGAGGATGTTAATTCCCTCGTGGAAGCGGCTTCTGGCCACAAAGTCGCTCCACCCCAGTCGGAGCACTACGGCCGACGTCTGGCGAGCGTTGTCGCTGAGGATGGAGAGGTAGCTAGTGGTGGGTACGTGGCCGCCATGCGATTGGCGCACCTTGAACGGGAGGAGGTACGGGTGAAGGAGGTCATTGCCGCGAAGATGGATATCGATCTCACTCCCCGGGCGAACGTTGCAGACGCTGGCGGTTCCGTGAAGCGCAAACTCATATGGGACAGCGAACCGCAGGATAACGACTCTGTCAAAAAACGTCGCTCTCGGTGGGATGCGACGCCCGCTAGCGTTGCCCCCATTTTCATGACTCCCCTCCACCGGGCGCCCACTGCGCGAGAGATGTTTGATGAGCTCGACTCCCTCCTCCCGTCTGTCGGCTACACCGTCGTCACACCCCCCGCCGGCTACAACTCGACTTCCTCGCTCTCGGACATTGCATGCGGGTTTGTCATGCACGAGCGCTCGAATGCTGCGGTCGGGATTGAGCTTATCCCCGAACCCCCTGCCAGTCTAGGCAGTCTATCTTTCTTCCGCCCCGAGGACGCCGAATACTTCGCCCAGATTCTTAAGGAAGAAGAGGAAATTGCGCGCTCCGCCGAGGAACTGAAGGAGCGGAAAATACTGCGCCTCCTTCTCAAAATCAAGAACGGTACTCCGCCTGTTCGCAAAACGGCTCTCAGACAGATCACTGACAAGGCCCGTGAATTCGGCGCCGCCCCTCTCTTCGATAAAATCCTACCCCTTCTCATGGAACGCACGCTCGAGGACCAGGAGCGTCATCTCCTCGTCAAAGTCATCGACCGTGTCCTGTACAAACTCGATGACCTCGTCCGTCCCTTCGTCCACAAAATCCTCGTGGTCATCCAGCCCCTTCTCATCGACGAGGACTACTACGCTCGAGTGGAAGGTCGCGAGATCATCTCGAACCTCGCCAAAGCGGCGGGCCTCGCCCACATGATTTCCACTATGCGACCCGACATCGACCACCCCGACGAGTACGTTCGCAACACCACCGCGCGCGCGTTCGCGGTCGTCGCCTCGGCACTCGGAATCCCCTCGCTCCTTCCTTTCCTCAAGGCCGTCTGCCGTTCCAAAAAGTCGTGGCAGGCAAGGCACACCGGCATCCGCATCGTGCAGCAAATCGCCCTCTCCGTCGGATCCGCGGTCCTCCCCCATTTGACGGGTTTGGTCGAGTGTATCGCTGCTGGGCTTACGGACGAGCAGCAGAAAGTGCGCACGATGACTGCGCTGGGGCTCGCCGCCCTCGCGGAAGCTGCCGCGCCGTATGGCATCGAGTCGTTCGCAGCCGTCGTCGAGCCTCTTTGGTCTGGCATTCGTGTCCACCGGGGCAAGGGCCTTGCGGCGTTTCTGAAGGCCGTCGGTTTCATCGTACCCTTGATGGATCCCGAGTACGCGGCATCTTTCACGAAGCCCGCGATGCAGGTTCTCCGACGCGAATTCCAGACTTCGGACGAGGAGATGAAAAAGATTGTACTCAAAGTCGTTAGGCAATGCGTCGCGACCGAAGGCGTGACGCCCGAGTTCGTGAAGCAGGATGTCATGCCCCAGTTCTTCGTGTCCTTTTGGACGCGTCGCATGGCCCTCGACCGACGAAACTACCACCAAGTTGTCCACACCACTGTCGAGCTTGCCAAGAAGAGCGGGGCGTCGATGGTCATTCAACAGGTCGTCGATGGCCTGAAGGACGAGTCGGAGCCTTACCGCAAGATGGTGATGGAGACTATCACTGCGGTCTTGGGCAAACTCGGTGTTTCCGACATCGACGAGCGCACCGAGGTAAAACTGGTTGACGGGGTTCTTTATGCCTTCCAGGAGCAGACTACGGATGACCAGATTATGCTGGACGGGTTTGGAACCGTCGTCAATGCTCTTGGCGTTCGAGTCAGACCCTACCTCACTCAGATCGTGTCTACGATTCTTTGGCGACTGAACAACAAGAGCGCCAAGGTCCGCCAACAGGCTGCCGATCTGACAGTCAGATTAGTCGTCGTAGTCAAGCAGTGCGGGGAGGAACAGCTACTTAGCAAGCTTGGACTCGTTCTTTTCGAGCAGCTCGGCGAAGAATATCCCGACACCCTTGGCAGCATCGTCGCGGCTCTGGGAGCGGTGACTAACACCATCGGAATGACGCAGATGAACCCACCGGTCAAAGATCTCTGTGAGCATAGTCATTCATTCAACAATAACAGTGGATTGACGTTGTCTCCTTCTCTGTTAGTGTCGCGCATGACGCCAATCCTCCGCAACCGACACGAAAAGGTGCAGGAGGCCGCCATCAACCTGGTCGGACGCATCGCCGATCGTGGCGCGGAATTCGTTTCCGCACGGGAGTGGATGCGTATCTGCTTCGAATTACTCGATCTGCTCAAGGCGCGCAAGAAAAACATCCGTCGCGCTGCCGTCAACACTTTCGGGTACATCGCAAAGAGCATCGGCCCACAGGACGTCCTCTCTGTACTTCTGACGAACCTCCGCGTCCAGGAGCGGCAAAGTCGCGTCTGTAGCACCATCGCCATCGCCATTGTCGCTGAGAGTTGCGGGCCTTTTACCTGTATCCCGGCGATCCTCAACGAATACCGCACCGCCGAGCTGAACGTCCGCACGGGATGCCTGAAGGCGCTCACGTATGTCTTCGAGTATATCGGTCCGCAGTCTGCGTTCTATTGTGACTCGGTACTCTCCCTGCTCGAAGATGCGCTCACGGACCGCGACGTCGTGCACCGGCAGACGGCGAGCACGATCGTCAAGCACTTGGCGCTCGGCGTCGCAGGGATGGGGTGCGAGGACTCAATGCTGCACCTCATGAACCTCGTCTGGCCGAATTGCTTCGAGACGTCTCCGCACGTCGTTTCGGCCGTGATGAGCGCGCTCGAGGCGATGCAAGTGGCGCTCGGGCCTGGGGTGCTCTTGAGCTATTTGTTGCAAGGGCTTTTCCACCCCGCGAGGAAGGTGCGGGAGGTGTATTGGAGGTTGTATTCGAGCGTGTATCTGGGAGGGCAGGACGCGCTGGTGCCTTTTTATCCCGACCTCCGGGAACTGGGGTTCAACAGGCAGCAGCTCGAGGTGTTCATTTAACAACTTGTAGTTAGGAGAAGTACATGTACAAATTACGGCCAGACATCGTCGTATGGTCCGAAATGAATATCAACTCCCGTTTCGCGTAACTGCCGTTCGAGAGGAGCATCTGGCGAATAAAAGCGACCTGGATGGCTGGTCCACAGCAGCGCGAACCGGCGCAGTTGAACGAGACCCGTCCTCGCTCTGATAGTTTCTAGGAGAAGGTCGTACGGAAAGAGGAGGCGTCCGTTGCTCACAATAGTGAGGTCCTCTAGGCGCGGAAGGAATGAGGCGTCGTCTCTGAGTCGCTGGAGGAATTGCGAGCCATCTTCTTCAGATGACAAGATGGTCAACCGAAGAGACGACACCGTTGGCATGGCCTCCAGACATGGAATGAAAGGTTCCAGGAGGGCCTCGCGGACAACGGCGAAGCTGACCAGCTGACAGGACGAGCGTGTTAGGAAGGCAAGCAACATCTCTATCTGCGAATGTCGAAAACCTGTAATTCCAACGTGGAGTGTCTGGAGAGCCGGCAACGTCAAGTAGCGCAAGACAGTAGCTGGTGCGAAACCGTGTAATTCGTGCGAAGTCAAAGTCAGAGACTTTAAACGCAGAAGGGGAGGGATCATGTTTCCGGGGGACCAGGATGTGGTGCGGAATACGGCGCACACGAGATTTGGGGTCGACTTCAAGATGTGTAGGAATTGGGTCGCGTCGACCGACGGAATCGAACATGAAAAATGGGTTATCTGTGCCCACGGAATGCGGATAGCCGTCAAGAAGCTGAAGCATCCCAAGAGATGGAATTCCTGCAGTTGAGGAGCATCGCGAAAACTCTGGATTGTATTGACTCCTTGATCCGATTTATTGATAACGAGCTCTCTGAGCGAGGGGAACCCGCCCGCGGGGTTTATCCGGGAAAGTTCGAATGCTGAACCGCCCAGGCATTGGAAGGTAAGGACCTTCCATTTGGTGCGGTGCCGCGATATCAAGTCGAGGATTGTGTCCGGGATAGGATTGGCCCAGACGCTCAGTGAGACGAGGGGAGCGCGTTCAAGCCATTGCTCAATAAGAGCGAGATTGGGGTTCGATGCATGAGCCTCGCACAAAACCAAATTGCTCCACAGTTGAGGTGTGGATAGTGCCACACGACGCCAGGCCTGGCATATCTGGGCGAGCAGCAACGGTCCGCTGGTTGGGCTAGGACGGTCGTTCACACGACCATCTTCAAGCAAGAACTCAGCGTCCAACTGAGAGACTAGACGTTCGTCTGATATATCCGAGTCGAGGGTGGAAATAAAGATTTCCGTCGCCAGTTCAAGAGGGAGAGTATCGAGCATGATTTGCAGTCGAAGACAATGGGCGCCTTGGTAAGGCTTCACCCTGCTATTGAACGTGCGGCAAGCGTCAAACGGTAAACGGTTTCCGATTGGTTTCCGAATCCAAGACAGCAATTAACAGTGTTGCCCTCGTGTTTGAAGCATCCCCGACGTACAGTTTCAAAGTAAAGGCGCTTTCAAGGGAAAGCAGTTCTTGCTGTGGCTTTCTGCAGTGACTCTGAGTCAAGACCAGTACTGCGCAGTCCGCTTACGGAATGCCGAGATCCGGCATCAATTCGCTTACATACCCTTTCCGAGTTTTTCCAAGGCTTGCCACGAACCACCACCACCCCTTGACCCTCGTACGTCAAAGAGCCCACAGTACTCGTTCAATCTCCACGATTTCGCCAACCCACTCCCCCCATTCTACCCCCTGCATCTCTCTGTCCAGGCAGAGATTCATGCTTCGACCTCCAATTATATTGACCCACAGAAGACTCTTTCTACCCCACTCTCTCGTCTGTTTCGTGAGCGGTTTCGATTCACCGTTCTTCACGTTGGGTTAATATCTATTTCCAGCGTTAAATCCTCTCTCTGCCCAACATGGCTTCTGGATACGTGAACATCCGCCGCGATGTGGATGATAAATTCTACCGTTACCGGTGAGCCTCCTTGGCCGTACCGCTCCTGTGGCGCGTGTCTCATGCCTTCACAGTATGCCCATCCTCCTCACGAAAATTGAGGGCAAGGGAAATGGCATCAAGACCGTCCTTCCTAACATGTCCGATGTCGCACGGGCGCTCAGCCGTCCCCCCAGCTACACCACCAAATTCTTCGGCTGCGAACTAGGCGCCCAAACCTCTGTCGACGAAAAGAACGAGAGGTACATTGTTAATGGTGCCCACGATGCCAACCGACTCCGCGAACTTCTCGACGGTTTCATCGAGAAATTCGTTCTCTGCAAGTCGTGCAAAAATCCCGAGACCGAGCTCATCATCCTCAAAGCCGGCAGGAGCGAGGACATCATTCGGGATTGCAAGGCTTGCGGAGAGAGAACGGGCGTCGATATGCGCCACAAGCTCACCACCTTCATCTTGAAGAACCCACCGATCAAAGCGAGGAAGGGTAAAAAGGCCACGAACGGCGATGCCGCTGCCGGCGTTGGCGGGGGTGGCGATGTTACCCCCGAAAACGTGGGCGGTGAAGATGGCGCTGACCCCGGCGCCGACAGTGACGACGAGCTGACCAAGAAGATCAAAGCGGAGGCTGCAGAACTGAATCAGGAGACCGCTCTCGGTAAGGAGGACTGGTCTGCGGACACCTCCCCCGAGGCCGTCAAAGCCCGCATCAAGGCTCTCGAGGGCAGCATGGCCGCTGCCGTCCTGGCCGGCGACGACGAGGGCAGCGACGACGACCTTAACAGCCCGTACACTCAGTTCGGCAACTGGATCATGGAAGCTCCCGAAACTGACGACCAGAAAGCTCTCAACATTGCGATCTACAAAAAGGCGGAGGACCTTGGGATCGAGAAGAAACACAAAGCCGTCCTCATCCTCGTTACCATCTTTTCCGAGGATGTCGTCGCGGAGATCCCCAAGTTTGCCCCGTTGTTGAAGAAGGTCCGTCCGTTGCTCCGCGAGTCCTTTCCTCACGCTTAACGTCCATGACAGATGGTCACCTCGGAGAAGCATCAAAAGGCACTGCTTGGCGGCATTGAGCGGTTGGTCGGGCTCGCATACCCCGATCTATTGCCGCAGGTGCCCAAGATCCTCATGGCGCTCTACCAGGACGATATCCTTGAGGAGGAGGTCGTCACATCGTGGGGAACGCACGTCAGTAAGAAGTATACTGACAAGGAAACGAGCAAGAAGGTCCGTAAGGCGAGCGAGCCGTTCTTGAAGGTACTAGTGTTTCCCTCTTCGTCCTTGCCCGTTCTGACCCGCGTTTCAGTGGCTCGAAGAGGCGGAAGATGACGACGATGATGAAGACGACGACTAAATCTTCTCTGCTCTTCGCCATGCGGCCGCATGTTTTGTTGGTTGGATTGTATGTATTATATGTTCTCGTGCTATGTCCTAGCTGCACCGAATCTCCACTCCGAATACACACACGTCTCACTCGATTCTATTGCCTGATCAGTCAAGGAGGCCGCATGAATTCCATCTGGTATTACATTCGATTCTGTTTCAGCTAACTATTTAGACCACGGGCTCTGCGGCCGAGGCTGCTTCACGCCGTCCACAAACACGTCAACCTTCTCGTCGTAAAAGCAAACCAGGTTATTGATGGCCGCGCACTCGAGATTGGGGTTTCTGTACCACCAAACGACATTGTCCACCCTCTTCTCGGGCGAGATTTGGACGTGGTAATAGTTGGCTTCTCCCTAAAAAGAACATGGTCGCACGGACGCTGGTTAGCCTCGGCGAACGGACGTGGACGTGTGTGTGAGACTCGCCTTGTATGGGCAGCCTGTTTTGAGATCCGAGGGCACGAGCAGGTCGAGTCGGCAGTCGGTCTTGGGGATGTACGAGCGCACAGTCAGGTTCGTCTCGAAGAGGAGCTTGGGGGCACGCGTATTGGCCACCTCCACGCCCTCGATCTCGACGCGGATGTGCCGGGTCGAGCTCAGGACGTCAACGCGCTGCATGTGAGTGTCGGTTAGCGGCGTCAAGGCGCAGATGGTAGAATCGAAACCTTGTAGGGGTCCTTCGGGTGTACGAAGATCTGTTCTTCCTCTTCGAACCAGGCGTCCGCATCGCTGATTAGGCTTTATCGAACTGCGCTGTTAAGAGCGGCGCCGCACTCTTACCTGAATTTAATCTTGACCAAACCAGCGCGATGTTCATGGTTCGCACCGGAGAACACAGTCACGGCCCCAGGCGCTTTCTTAGAGCCGGCGACGAGATCGTACGAATCTCCGTCGGGGTGCTCCGATGCGAGCTGAATATGTTCCTTTGCGACTTCGCTCTGCGGGAAATAGTACCTAGAGGCAAGTGTTACCGTCGAAGCGTCTGGCTGCGAGCGACTAAGGCGTACCAAGGGTAGTAGCTGCCCGCTTCCCATCTGCGACCTAGGTCAAGTCCGTGTGAAGCAACGGTACCTGGTCGACTCACACAAGCTTCGCTTTCCTTGTGTCGACGACGAACTGGCCGCCGAATAGCACACGGATCCTTTTGGGAGAGTCTTCGACGCGAACTTCGGTGAACTCGAATCGGGGAGCCATCACTGAAGGTTGCAGGATTCCAGGGACGTTCTCGGAGGCGCTTACAGAGCCTTGACTGCCTTCGAATTTCGGCCTATTTCGGCGTTGCGGCCGCGCGAGACGCGTTCAGTCACATCAGTGACAACGAATGTACTAGTAGGCGACGCGACGCGACTCGCAAGCTCCCAGGCTCGCGAGTCGCAGCGGGGTTCGCTGCCCAAAGCTCGGATGAAACATTTTGGTTTGGAATTGGCGGATGCTGAGCGCTGAGCGCTGCCACGCGACTTATTCATGCACCGAACTTGGCTAGTCTCTTATAAACAGACGCAACAACTAAAAACTCGTACCTCGTTTGTTGTAGTCTGTCGATTCCCCTTGACAATTGATCGGAGGGTCCCCTTATCAAAATTCTCAAACTTCAATTGCTCTCCAAGACGTGGATTTGACGTGTTTTATCGTTGATTAATGCTTCCTAGGTGGGTTCAAAGAACTTCCTCTCTTGCAGTTTTGTGTCAGAGTTGAGAAGCGCGATGCCGAGCTTTCAGGGGTTGGCCGCTGACCAAACTGAAGATTTATTCTGGACATAGTCCACCACCTGGGGGATACATTGAGGAGGCAGAAGGCAGGTGAATGGAATTACCAGAGGAATGGCCTCTTAGGCTAGGCTAATTGATGCCTTGGAGGTACTGAATGGTGACAGGGGAATTTTAAACTCCGACGATTATGTAATAACCGGACCCTCCTTGTATTGATCCCGCGGTAAACTACAGACTAGAACTTGGCGGGGCTGCAGAATTTCTGTGAGAATTACCCGAGATCTCGCAGAAGAAGTCTCAAAACGAGTCGCAGATACACTCTAACACATAATTCCCTCCGATTTTCCGCGGAAAATCGCGCATTCTGAGTTCAATCCATCCGGGCAGCTGGTTTATAACATCCGAAATCGATCCTACATTGGTGTTGGACTTTGATCAGATTCGTTCTAGGAACTACCGGTTTACATGCAAGTTTATCTTTGCATATTCGAGGATCGACATATTCCACATTCATTTCCCGATTTCTTGCCACAATCCGAGCAGCACGCTCACTGGCATGGCGTCCTTGTCGTACAGCCCTCCACGCACCAGAGGCACTTGCCACATCGGTATTGACCACGCCAGCCATGTGCACGTCCACGCGTAACCCGCAAGACGAGCAGCGCTTCCAGCCCGCAAACCGGCTCTTTTGGCCAGGAAAATAAGGAAATCCTCCAGTGTTATTGCAACGGCTTGGAGCAGGAAGAACATAAATGCGCCGCTTCGCCAATGCCGGAACGCCATCACCTCTCCCTGGTGGTGTATCCAGCCTGACATCACAAAGGCGGTGTAAAGCTGAACGTAGGCAGAGGCGTTACTGCCGGGTCGCAGCCGCATTTGGCGCGCGAGGAATTTTCCGTGCGTAGAGAGAAACTGCGTGGAGCCTGATTAGCACACTGCACACGCTAGCAAATTCAGCACAACCGCACCCTCCTCATGATTTGATGCCATGCGCGACTACCCAAGATATTCAGAGGTCGGGGGAGACGCGTGCAGAATATAAGACGTACCCCCAAAAGCGGCGGATCGTCCACGCTTCGAGTGGGCTGGCGAACAGAGGTGGCCAATCTTCCGGATTGGAGAGACCGCATGCGACGCTCACCGCGCTCAAAAGCGAAGCCAGCATCATTATCCCGCTGGACCCGGCGACCAAATAGACCGCCCCGGCCACAGTGCGCCAACCCCACCCGACCGCCGTCCAATCTGGCCCATCTACACGGAACATATTGTTCGTGGACATATGAAGGTTGCACAGATCGAGCACGACCCAGTATTGGAGAGTCCTCAATAACCGATGTGCGACGAACCTCGCACGACCAGTGCCGGGCGGCGGGTGCGGTGGGAGTACGTTGGTTGGCTCGTGCGCCCAGCCGATGCCTCGAGGACTGGTGAATAAGTCGAGCGCCCAGCGGAGGCGGCGCAACAGCGACGCATTTTCGATTGGCACACTGTCCGGCTCTACGCGAACTTGACGGAGTTCGCGTTGGACGTCCGTGATAAGGATGTAGTCGGACGCGAAGCAACAATAGGAGAGCCATACGTTGCCAATGGAGTAGTCTCCACGGAATGTGCCCGTGGTGCAGAGGAGCGCATATACAGTGAGCGGGATGATAGGTAAGAAGAAGAGGCGACGATAGGGAGACGGCTTGACAGCGAGAGGAAGCACGTATAGCACAAATAGCGCGACCCAGAGGGCGGGGTTGAATGGGTATGGCGTGAACATGGAGAGACAACCATGGCGTGAACATGGAGAGACAACCAGTCCGAGTCGAGGTCCTTTTTTACCTTTTAGCCATGCCGATCCGCTTGATTTTCATATAAATTTCCGCAAGATTTCCGAATCTTAGCCGAGACCCAGATGTTCGGATGGTGAGATACAAGGTTGGTGTCTGTATGAGGATTTGAGGGAGGAGGAAGATCTAGACAGGCAGCAGATTGAAAATGCCAGGGATAAAGTATAATTCAATTTGCTGCTACCATTTTGTGTGTTTGCGGTGGGTTCGGCCGTACTTGGGGCGGCTTTGGACAGAGAAATGTTGCGGCAAGCTCTTGGCTTGGCAAGCTCCGAAACAGAACGCGGGCGGGCACCAACGGCGAAGCCCGAGCGTGAGCTCAAAAGAAAAAAAGAAGTGGATGGGAGGGTGGGACTGAAAAAAGCGATTTGAAGGAAGACGAGATAAGAGGTTTCCTCTGCTTTTCCTTGAAGGCGCGAAGCCCAGAAGTGTGGCGGTGCCCACAAGACACAATCTAATCTAATCTTGAGGCACGCGGATGCATAAAGTAAATCCTATTTGGTGCAGAAGGGCTGGATCCCCTCGAGGGCGTCGCAAGCAGCAGCGCTTGGGGAGAAGCCATCTACCACCTACCCAGATACCTTACTTCGGGCCCATTAGTATTCGGGGGCGTAAGCCGTCCAACAGTTCTCATTGAGAAGTAATACAATAAACTCTAACTGTAATCTGCAGCTGTGTGGATGAAGTTCAAGAAATACAAGTAGAATGCAAGCGGCAAACCTAGATTATGGGGGTACCTAGAGTATGAAGGTATTCTAAATTATGACGACGTTGCAGAGTATTTCCTGCGGTACCAACGTCCTTTATTCTAGGGCGAGTCTGGTGTAGGCTCAGGTATGAGAAAGCCGACGAGACAAGTATCAAGCATGAAATCGGCGTTGACCCACGCATGGGTTGAGGCTAGGCGACAATCGTGGATCAATATCTGACAGGCAGCAGAGGAGGTACGACCGCACTAAAAAGTTGTGTCCCGTCGCGACCGGCCACACGCATGAGCTCTCGCTCTCCACCGGGATGAAAAGGGAAGTAGGCTGTGATGTTGTAAACTTTGCCGTGGAATGCAGACCACGCGTCGTCTTTTGAGCGGTGCTGCTTCAGCACGGACGGCGGAATGCGCATCAAGGTGTCCACTCCCTTTGGGCTGTAAGTGGCGCGATGGCCGACGGGAACAACTCGACATACTCGTAGATCTGTGCCAGACGACTTGAGGGCTGCCCAATCAAGGGGACTATGTCCTGGAGCAAGAGCAACCTTGTCCCGCTTCTTGGATGGTTTCGGGGGTCGTTGCGTGGTCGAGGCAGGAGCCAAAAGGGATGAGGCGGACGAGGGTGGTTTCGGTGGGACACCAGGCGTACGGCGTGCAAGAGAGGGGACAGGTGGAGGAGGCATTAGAACAGAATCTGATAGAATACGCGGTATGTTGGACGGAGCAGCACGTTGCGCGCTGTTGAGGGCAGGAAATGCAGGTACGGAGTCATCCTGTTCAGTCTCTGTGTCCTCTCCGTCATCCGAGCCCGGAGGAGAAATCTTGAGGACAGTGGGGATATCTGGGGTTGCGACGGCGGGATTTCCGGTCAGCCAGCTTCTAAGATAAGAGGTCATTGCAGTCAAGAGTCAAGCTGGGTTCAAACACAGGCAAATATCAATATCGGCCTCGAAATGTCTACCACATCCTCTCCGCCAGTAACACCCCGCAAGGCTTCAATTCCTCGTCCTCCTCCATCCCCGTTACGCCCCGCGTCGTCCGCTGCGTCCTCCCACATCACCGTTGTACCTTCCCCACTCTCAGGTACCCCGTTACCACCTCGCCGAACGCCTTCATCGCCGCCTCCGACTGGCCCGACCAAGACCCGAGCTCGGGATCTGCTTAGAAAACATTATGGCCTCGGTGTTGGCCCTCCTCCTCCTATCCCGGGAAAGACTCAAGATCCTATGAACCTGGGTAAAATAACAAGTGCGCTGTCGATAATTTCAGGCTGGCTTGACGCGTTGTGTTCAGATTCTCCTGCCTTCGACCCCAAATCCTATTACGAACAGCTAATAACGACCTCCTCTCTCCCGGCGCTGCTAAAACGAGAGAACGAACTGCTCATTGGTATATTTTTTCCGTTCCGTGCAACCCCAGTCGAAAGTAACATTCGCGGTAGAAATTCGGGAGCTCGACAGCGAGCGCCAATCTTTGGTATATAACCACCACCACGAACTCATAGCAGCGAGCGACACTATCGCAGCTGTGCGTAGGTATATCTATCGTCGGTTCCATTTCTCATTCGCGACAGATGAAAACGCGCGCTGAAAGCCTCGACTCGGACCTGGACCTGTTGCGAATTGCGTTTTCAGAGATATCGCGGCTTGGAGCTGAAGTGGCGATTGAAGACGGACCACCGCAATAGAGGAATGCGCTTATCATAACTGTAATTATTCATTTGTATCTACTGACCAACCACTGGACCTAATTTTCCCCAGCGCTCGACCTTTTTTCACGCTACAAATTGCAAGGAGCAGAAACCAACCTCGAAGGATGGCACCAACACAAGCACGTCTCGCCAGACTTGAAGATTCGACGCGCTGTATTTATTAACTGTAATTATTCGTAAACTGTATCTACTAATCGTTGGACCTGCCAACTACTCAACCCCCATTTTTCGCGTTGCAATCCAGAGCTCGACCTGGAAATTGGCCCCTCCCCGATGCTCGATGCCCGTGCTGAATGAATTTCACTTCAGCAAAACACTCAACGAGGAGAAGACAAGTCCACCCACACAAGTACGTCTTCGGGGCACAGTCCAGGTGCGCCATTGGGACGGCGTGCAATGCTCCATGCTTCAAATCCACGCTTTGGAGATAGCTTTTTGTTCTGGTGCGGGTCGATTCAATAAGCAAGTTTCGCGCACAGCGAAATACAACTCACTACAGCTGTGTGCATCATCTGGCCAATGGCATTCACGACCATCACGAACAACGTGCTGCGTCGGGCGTCCGGTGTTTTGAAACGTTTCTCGAGCGGAGGGTACCCCGGCCACTGTGAAGAATTCAATCACTCTGGTGGGCGATACAACGACGGAGCGACCTACAAGGACTCGGATTTTGGCCTCTCGGAAATGGAAGACGCCATCAAATATTCTGTCGTCCGGCCGCTCCAGGGGAGGCAGCGAGTCGCAGTTGTAATCCCCGAGTCTAATTCCCGGGGTTGCGGAGCGCGGATTCTTGAAAACAATCGGCTGCAAGCGGTGGTGGTCGATTCGCTGGTACCCCAGTTCCGTCACCGGCTCTTCGTACGCTTCTTGGGGAAGGCGCATGTAGTCCGAAGGACCATCGGGTAAGCATGGCCCGATTTGCTTGGAACCGCGCCGTGGTGGTTTAGGGGTAGCGGCGGCGGCGACTATGGAGTTGGAGCGTGGGCGCGAGCCGCTTTTGTATGGCGATGTCAGAGCGTGTTTTTGAATTGACTGTGAACGAGAGAGAGAATCAACAACGCGACGCGTCTGGGCGAGTGAACGAGCCGTACGTTTGAACGTACACGCGTCGGGCCGCCTGCGTATCCATCCACCGCCCCAGCGAGCGTCGAGTAGTCCGAAATGGGGGGCCGTGGTCTGGGGGGATGGTCCACCACCGAGTTGCGCCGCCCCAGGGGCGAAGGCATGCCATACCCCTGCGCCGTTGACTGAGGAGCGGCGGGGAACCCGTAAGACTGGGTGTTCAACGACGGCTGCACAAAACGCGAAGGAGAGTACGATGGGTCGTTCGCTGCGTGCGGTGCCCGGTGGACCGACTGGCCGTGATGATGGGAGGGCGGGGGTGACGGGTATGAAGGGTGCGAAGGATAGTATGAGGACTGCGCTGCTGTAGAATGGGTGGCAATTAACCATTAATAGTGAATACTCGATGCCACGGACGTACCAGTGCCAAAATTGTATCCACTCTGCGGGTATCCGTTGTAGGAAGTGCCGATCGCGCCAGCGAATACGGTGGGGAGAGGATCCCTTGCGGTTTGAGAGTAGAACGCGTCGACGGGTATATCGCGTGGGCTGAAGGGCATGTTGAAGGAGGAGGAGATGAGAGCAAAGCGATCCCAGTGCGGATTAAATAGGCCAGTCCGTCGAGCCGCGTCGCGGTGGCAAGGGAAAGCGCCATTGTAACCCCCCAAAGCACACCGCCGAGCGGTCCATGCAAAGTGGCTGCCATCCAAAGCGCCGTTGGCGGCCACATTGTCTGCGTAGAAAGGGGCGCGAGAAACGGGTGCGGTGAAAGCTTCTTTACCAAGTTGGGTAATCGTCGTCGCGCTTTCCCGAAAGGACCATGCGAGTTCAAAAGAGACAAAGCGCCACTTTGACGATTATACAACAGAGTTTTCGTGGTGATCCTTTGGTTTGAGCTGCCTTGAAAACATTGGAGCCTTTTTGTTTTTGCGCGTCGCTAATGATTGCCCAGATCCTCGGGAGTGTTCCAATTTTCAAGTGTTGCAACCACCCAGTGGGTTCAAACGCGAGCTCTGTGACATTGGAAACAATCTCAGACTCCGTCCACTAGCTCTACCCAATTTAGTGCAGGTGAACGCGGAGCTTCGACGCCTCGTTGAGTTTGACGCGCTTGTTGAAGTCGACGCGTAATGTCACGCCTTCAGATCTTGTGACAAGCGCGTCTCGTCTCACGCTAAAAAGTTAGGGGCTTGCAAGAATTAGTTGCAGATAAACAAAGCTCGAATCCAAGGAGACGAGATCAAATTTTATCCAACCCTTCGAAATAAGAATTGTGATGGACGATAATAGTTTTACAAGTTGCAGAACACGACGACATTACAGCTTGGCGTTGCGATACTTCGTATTCAGCTGGTGCCACTAAGCCCAAAACATCAGCGCCTCACGTACTTCACTACTGAAAAAATGCTTACCCAAGGGAACCAACTCCCTAAATCCTTCCCCAACGTTCCCGTAAATCTTGGCGCCCTCCTCTCCTTGAACGAATCCACTCCCTCCACACTGTCCGCATTCCCCCCCAACGCGCGTATCGCCCGCGAGTCGTACAAATGGTTCTCCTCGGGCGAATTGCCCGGGTTCTGGATGAGCCCCTTGGCGACGGCTACAGAGATCTGAGACGTCGTCGCCGCGAGCTCCTTGGCGAACGCGAGGGCGGCGGGGAAGACTTCCTCGCGCGTCGGGAGGATCTGGTGGTAGAGTCCCGCCATGAAGGGCGAGTCCGCAGTGAATGTCGCACCCGTGAGGAGGAGGGAGCTGGCGCGCGACTGTCCGATGAGGCGCGGGAGGAGGTAGCTTGAGGTTGCCTCGGGGGCGATTCCGCGCCGGACGAAGGGGAAGGTTAGCTTGGCGCCGGCCCAGACAAAGCGAAAGTCGAAGGGAAGCTGCATCCCGGTCATTCCGACGCCCGCCTGCGGTCACAAGGTGAATATTGAGGTGGTAAGAAGAAGGAAATGTATACGTACGGCGTGCCCGTTCACAGCTACGACACTGAGTTTGCGGCAACGATAAATGGCGAGAGCAGTCTTTCCGCCTGAATCACGATGAGCCAGCGGGTTCTCTTTTTCCTCTTCGCCGCTCCAGAGAACGTCCCAGCCACCAGCAAGTTCCGCCTAGGCGCGTCAAAAAACGAAGTCTGCGGCAAACAAATTTTGGACTTACTCCAGCACAAAACGCCGGCGCCGTGTGCTCAGCGGTCAGAACCACAACCCGTACACGATCGTCCTACCCATACGTAAACAGTCAGGCTCAAAGCTGGTCCAGTCGACGCACCCTGTCCGCGAGTTCGAAAACCTGCTGCAACTGCTTGGAGACCTCGATGTTCCAGGTGTTCCGCTCTTTGGAACGGTTCATAACGACGACTAGAACAGCTCCATCGAGAGAGACACGAATGACGGTGAAGCCGAGCGCGCTATAGTTCGGTGCAGACATGGTCGTTCTGGTCAACTTGAAGAGTACCGGTCAAGTTCAACCCGAGCCGTGGCCGAGGTCCGATGGGAAATCAAGGGTTTATATTTGATTTTCTGCCACTGAGCTATATCATGATATGGGTCCATAGGCCAGTAAACACAGTCCATGGTAGGAAGATGCAGGCAATGCAGTTGAATGTATTCTGGTGCCCAAGCTCGGTGTTGATGGTTTGGTCGAGTGTTATGCTGCGTCCGAGCACGAAAACACTATTTTGCTGCGGTCAAGGTCTTAAGGACGCCCACTGGTTGCCGATGGGACAATTTCGAGTACTTCCAGCGTGTAACGAGCACAAAGTCGAAAGCCTCACAGTCTAATCAGAGGTCCGGGCGCTGGAACGACGTCAGCTATCTTCAAGCTGGCGATGGACTCCGAGCATGAGTGTTGGGGTGTACATGTATACGACGTGGCGTCCAAAGAGCCTTGAAAGTTGAAGCTGCAGATGCCACAAGAACATGGATGAGAGCGAGAGATGAAATCCAGGCTGCACTCGTTCTCGGGCCGGGTTTGCCGCTACGGGCCGGATGAACTGAACCCAAACCACCACGTCGGGACACAACCTCTACTCCAAGACATTTTCGCGTGGTATCCAACTCGAAAGGTTTTGCAGAGTCTGCAAAGCTCCAGTTCAAAATATTCAGTAAGACGCGTTTATATGCACGACTCGTCTTGTGCCGCGTGATAGTCCTCAGCACAACCGAGTCCGTCCTCGACCTCTTCACAGAGACGCAAAGCTGTACTTGGACCGCTCGCTAAGCTGGTTATACCACAAAATCGCCAGCTCGATGTCTTCAGTGTGTCTACACAGAACGAGGGCTTCAAAAAGTACAGAATACTCCTCAATTCGGAGTTGAATCCTCTGGCGATGCGGAGCTGATCCTGAAATTCGTGCATGGGTGCTTGCGATTGCAGAGACTCCAGAGCAGTTTCTCGTCCGTTAACCTTCTGCCTTGGAATTCAGCCGTGATATGTATGAGATGTTTCTCAGTATACAGTGCGAGGTGTGTGTACATCTCTCGTCCGTTAACCTTCTGCCTTGGAATTCAGCCGTGATATGTATGAGATGTTTCTCAGTATACAGTGCGAGGTGTGTGTACATCTCGAGAACAATTACCTCACCATACTTTGTACACCTCCCCTTTATATATCTCCATTTCTGGGCTGGTCAAGATCAAGGTCTGATACGTGGGCGGGAAGTAAGCGGGGATTGTGTACGGGAAAATAAAATGAAGAGGAATAGTGAGAGGGGGTGATGTTTCGTCATTAAACAGACTGAGCTCCGAGTTCATGCAAGGTAATCTGGCACCGTTGCGGGTCCACATTTCGAGATGAAGTTGTTGGCGGTTACTGTTTCGGTGGATCTTGATTATAATAACCAGGTGTACGTGCTGGGACACAGCAGTAAGAACGCATGGAACAGCTAGGTTGTAGAAAAGTGCGCACCGGACAGTCATTCAGCCAAGCCTTGGCCTTCGTTAGCAACGACGGATAGCTTTGACTCAGTCCGCACTCAATTATCAGAGTCGGGAGTCCATTGGGATTATGGCTGCGCGGTCCTAGACCCGAGTCACCTTCCTTCGTGTTCACCCCAAGACCACGGTATTCTGAGGAAATATGAGCGATACAAATGCGGCAATTATATGTTGCAAACTCGAGGAGCCTACGCTCGCGACCCCTCCATCGAAGGTATTACTTGAAGATATTGAAAAAGGACTGCGTGCCCGAATTGCTGGGTGGCTAGCGGGATACATTGGATCAAGATGTGGCCCTCGACAAAACTCAGTCTAAGACTGTGTAAGTAGATATTCAGATCGCTTCAGTGTTGTGCTAAACCCACCTAAAAGTTTGGCGTCGAGGAAATTCCTCGATCTGAGCGTGTACATCGTCGAAAAGATTCGCGGCGAATGTGAAGGCGAGCGTAGGATCGTCCTCCTCGAGGTCAACGCCTTCCTCTAACCATCTAGACAGGAGGCACGCCTGGTAGTAAGGATTAACCACACAGAAGCATAGTAACGACGCACTTTTCGGTGAAGTCTTTGATTACTTGTACACACGCCGCGATAGTCTCCCTGTTTGAAATATTAGCAAAGGTTCGTTCTAGTACCAACCGGACTCACGGTGGGGAGCGAAGCAAATTGGAAAAAAGGGGCGTTCTAAGCGGCGGGCTACATTGGGAGTTCATTCCACCGCCGCCTTGTTGGGGGACCGTCATACTGACCCAGACTCAGCGAGAATCATGTCAAATTCCTGTCGGCGTAAACCCAAAGTGCTTGAGGCGGAGAGACGAAATCAAGCCGCAGCCAAACACGCATCCATAACGCGACCTTAACGCGTCGCGTCGCATGCCGTAAGGATGAGAAAAACATGTGCAAGTAGCGCAGAAGAATGGCAATGTTTCTACAACGAAACCGTCATCAGAGAATGGCACGCCCCAAGATAGTGCTACAGCTAATATGACAAGGATGTTATAGTAATGGTAACAATAGTCTAGAAGGGCGGTCGGGTCGGTCTGGTGAAACAGAGGTATCAGACGAAACTTGGGAATAACGATACTTATGTCAATGCAATGCAGATGTACAAGATGTGCGGGCGCGGACTCTCTTTATGCGGTATGCTACAAGAATGAATCAGCAGAATAAGAGACGGAGACAGTGGACGGGGCAAAATGGAGAAGGGCAGGGGTGGAGTTGCTTTGAGAGGCACTCGGCTGGAAGAAGCGGGAGAGGGCGGCATCGGAAGGTGGGGGCGGCGGGCGGCGGGCGGCGTAGAGGATGAAAGTACGTTCGACCATGTTTGCGAGTTGTATAAAGCGGATGATGTTGAGGCCGGGGAGGATGTGGTGTGTGACATCGAGGGGAGCGGAGGGATCCTGTGCAGACGAATAAGAGTGTCATAAAAATGCGTCTAGTGAATGACCTACCATTTGATATGGCAACCAGGTCCTCCCGCCGGTCCCCTCCACATTCATACCCACAAAAAGTGACCCGTCCTGCGGCCACGCCGTTTGAAGCCCCGCAGCAGCTGTAGCTATCATCTCCGGTGTTGGATGACTCGGAATAAGTGAGTTATATAGATCATTGAGACCCTGCGTTGAAAGACACAAAAGAAGGACCTGGAGCTTAGGTTGTGCGGGCGTTATCGAGGAGGAGGATGGACTTGGTACGGAAACGAAAGTCAGCAAAATACGATATGAGCGAAGATGAAGAAGAAAACGTACTTGGGTCCCAGGCCCCAAGCCGCAGCGAACTCGGGCTCAACTACGAATCGACCCTCCACCACCCTAGTCGCGTCCGCCCCAACCTTGACGAACCACAGCCCGGGGACATTATTGCACGGATTGTGCGGGGGGGGGGCGGGGGATGAATCGGGCGGACGCGCCGAATGTGATGGGGGGCCAAAAGGAGACATAAGTTGGTTGGGCGAGTCCTCGTAACCGCCGGGCGCATAATTCCGGGGGCGCGGCGTAGAATACGCTCGGTCCTCGTCGAATCCACGACGCCCAGGCCCGCGCCCATGGGATGACCCGAAGCTCGGGGAGCGTGGGCGGCGCCCAGGCCAGGGCGCGGAGCGAGAACGTGAGCGCGATTCATGGTGCGTCAGTTTGCGTTTTCGTGGAGGTGGACTCCGGGATCTGCGGCCCCGAAGAGGTGAGGGGGATCGCACAAACGGACGTTTGTCTAACCCATATCGCGTGTTGAAGGCCGGCGAACGAGAACGGGAGCGACCGTGGTATGGGGGGCGCGGCTTACCGTCAGAAAAGGTGCGGCCCCGGGAAGTCGAACGTGGGCGAGATGCCCTCTGTGGGGGGCGGGTACGGAAACCATTGGAGTAGGAGGAGTAGGAGGCAGAAGGTGGGGGCGGGGGCGAGCGAGAGGAGGAGCGGGGCCGTCGGCTGTTAAAGCTGCGGGTGTGGGAAACGGCGCGAGGGTGCTCAGAGCGAGAGTGGGATCGACGACCGCTGCGGACAGGCGAGCGGGAGTAGTCTGTGCGCAGAGGGCTGCGCGAGCGGAGCGAGCCTTTGCGCTCGGGAGAGCGGTATGCGGGCAATTGATCATACTCTTTTGCGAAGCTTCGCTTGCGCGGAGTAGATGTTGGGGGCGGTGAGGCAGATGCCCTTCGAGGCGGAACATCAGGAGCAACATGGTTCATGGGAGATGCGCCTAGGGAAGGGCGACCGAAGCTGCTGCGTCTCCGCCTCATCGTGCCATTCGCATCTTCGTCCGCAGGCTCGATAGCCTTTTCCTTGCCCTTCAAGCTTATGCTCTTGGGTGGAATCGGGGGTGTCGAGATGCCTAGCATCGCCCTGGGCGCCTTCGGGGGGCCTTTTTCCATATTTTCTGTAGCAGGGTTCTCGGACGGCGGGGGTGTGGGGAGGATCGATGTCGACGCGAGGGAATGTATAAGCGAGTGGCTGTCGCGTCGGTTCAGCCACGTGTTGTCTGAGTGCTCCCCGGCGCCGCTTTTGTTTCCAAAGCCATTCAGCAGCTGTCCTTTCGAACGCGCCAGTGTCTCCTCTCTCTGGTTCCCGGTCCGCGACGCGTTCATTTCCTGTTTAACTTTCTTCATCTGGGCGTCAAACGCCCCGACCACAGATTCGGTCACTATGATGTCGATTCTGCTTTGCACTTTGTGTGAGTCGAATGTGCCACTCTTCTGTTCACGTAGTTTCGCGTTTTGGAGGACCGCGGAGCGGAGGACACGACCAATGCGCGCTTCGAGCGGCATCGGAGGTCGTTTTGGACTGCCCGACGCGTCCGTAGTTGGCCCGGGGTCCGCTGAGATGTTAACAGGGCCGTTCATTGCAAGAGGTTGGGTTTTTGAAGAGTAGTTATCATTCACAGCTGGGGCCTCAGATAACCGGCCGTTAACGCGTTCAGAAAGCGCAGATCTAGTGCCATTCACTGGAGGCGAAGAACGAGCGCGCTCAAGATGCGTTCCGTTCACCGGAGGGGGCCTGTTCCACTGGGGCATAGCTTGGCTCTGTAATGCGTTAGCTTGAGAAGAACAGAAGCAACGAAAGATGGGCAGAAAATTTTGCAGAGTGCACACCCACCATTACCTCGCCGTTCTCGCCATTCCCCGCGTATCCGTATACCGTTGGATAGCTGTTATCGAGTACCATCTTAGCATCCTCCCCCCCGTCAAGAAATGGGTCGCCTGCCGCCGCCGCGCCCTTAACAGCGATCTCCGTCGGTGCATTATCGTCCAGTTCCATACGCTCAAGCAGGGACTTTGGCTGGACGGGAGGCGATATTTTGGGGCCTAGACGATCGATGAGAGACGGGGAGACATTTGTTGAGGCTCCGAATGCCTCAACGGGCTCGAAGCTTGCACGGCGAGAAGGCCACGATGGCTCGGCCTCCTGGTGGTCGTTGAGGTGAGGTTTCTGCTTCTTCCATGGTTTCTTGGGACTCGTGCTGGCGCCAGGAAGGCCCAGACGCGCCTGCAACGTCGTCTCCGCCATCGACGCACGAAGAGCAGGCAAGTCGGAGGCAAGTCCAAGAAGGTGCAAATATTCCCGCGGCTGTCTTTCACCTCACTCTACATGCACTGTCTACTGGCCCAGGGCCCTAGGCACTCTACAACACGGCGAGAAGGCCATTCGACGAATTATAAACTCTTAGTTTCCCCATCGGACCTCGGCCACGGCTCGGACTGAACTTGACCACAACCGTCATGTCTGCACCGGACTATAGCGCACTCGGCTTCACCGTTATTCGTGTCTCTCTCGATGGAGCTGTTCTAGTCGTCCTTATGAACCGTTCGAAGGAGCGAAACACCTGGACCGCCGACGTGCCCCAGCAGTTGCAGCAGGTTTTCGATCTCGCGGACAGGGTGCGTTGGCTCGACACTAGGGCCAAGGTCTCAGGCGCGGGGAAACTAGCTGCTCGGGAGACGCATTCCCGGGATGGTGACATGAACGAGTTCTTTTCAATCGGCCTTGTCGCCTCTCAATAAGCAGTTTCCTTGTGTCCTAGCTCTTGCCCCCAGAGTAAATCTGAACCTAACCATTTACGCGCAGGACGATCGTGTTCGAGTTGTTGTTCTAACCGCTGAGCACACCGCGCCAGCGTTTTGCGCCGGAGTAGGTCCAAAACTATTCGATATCGACCTCGTCTTATGGCGTACAGGCGGAGCTTACTGGTGGCTGGGACGTTCTTTGGAGCGCAGAGGAAGAAAAGGAAGGCCCCCAGGCCCACCGCGATGCGGGAGGAAAGACCTCCTTGGCCATATATCGTTGCCGCAAGCTTACCGTCGTAGCTGTGAATGGGCACGCCGTACGTGTAGATTTCCTTCCCCTTGCTCCTTATACTCACCTCACGGTCGCAGGCGGGTGTCGGTCTGACCGGAATGCAGCTCCCCTTCGACTTTCGCTTCGTTTGGGCCGGCGCCAAGCTCACCTTCCCCTTCGTCCGACGCGGAATCGTCCCTGAGGCGATCTCAAGCTACCTCCTCCCCCGTCTCATCGGCCAGTCGCGCGCCAGCTCCCTCCTCCTCACCGGCGCCACCTTCACCCCGGACTCCCCCCTCATGGCAGGCCTCTATCACCAGATCCTCCCGACGCGCGAGGAAGTCTTCCCTGCTGCCCTCGCGTTCGCGAAGGAGCTCGCGGCGACGACTTCGCAGGTGTCCGTTGCTGTCGCCAAGGGACTCATCCAAAACCCGGGCAACTCACCAGAGGAGAACCACCTGTACGACTCGCGGGCGATGCGTGCGTTGGGGGGGAATGCGGACAGTGTAGAGGGGATCGATTCGTTCAGGGAAAGGAGGGCGCCAAAGTTTACGGCGACGCTGGGAAAGGATTTAGGGAGTTGGTTCCCTTGGGTAAGTGTTTTTTCAGTAGTGAAATACGTGAGGCGCTGATGTTTTGGGTTTAGTGGCACCAGCTGAGTACGAAGTATCGCAACGCCAAGCTGTAATATCGTCGTGTTCTGCAACCTGTGAAACTATTACCGTCGGTCGTCATTCTTGGCAGTTTCCCCCAGGCCGTCGCGGAATCGGTGAAGAAACCATTTCTAGTGCCTCAAACAACACAAAAGTTCTCGGACCGCGTAACGATGCCACCTTTTTTTCTAGTCGCATTCGACGTCAAAAATTCGTAGGAACGAGGTCTCCGCAGCTTCGTTTACCGCCGCCCAAGCTTAGGGGATTACTTGAGAAAGTCCGTCAAACCACAAGCAGAAATAACCGATCGACCGTTGTAAGTTGGAGGATAGGACGAAATATCGTAAATTATATTCGAATGGGCAAGACTATGGGTATTTCGCAGCAGGAGTGAACTGGGAGGTAAGAACTGCGGACGATGCTCGGGCTCCGAAATTATAGAGCCAATTCACTAGAGAAGGACTCGATCAGAAGAATTTAGGACACATAGCAAGCGGATTCACCGGGAGACCATCCAAAATTGCCTCCCAGTGGGTCTTTGCTAACGTCCTGAATGCAAGAAAGCGTTGAAGGGCTACTTTCCGGTACTGAATGTCCTCCATCCCGTCCCTTGCGCGGTGTCCGGCTACCGTAACACACATCGACACCACCGTTTCAGACGGAGGGTATTGGCCGGTTGCCACGGCCGTGCTCAGCTGGAGCGTAACCGGGACAAGATAAAAAGTGGGTCGTGTGCCAGACATCGTAATGCAAGGCACCACCATAGATTCAAGTGGTGTTGGCCCAAATCCACGCGTCTACGATTGTTGAATTGGAAAGCAGCTATAGCCTCCGCAATGACCTGGGACTGGGGGTCTGTGGTATTGGACAATGTCTTGCCCTCAACCAAGACAAGTAGTATCAGGTTTAACCGGTGTAGAAGGCATACACCGGTCTGAGCCGTTCTATTGTGTTCGCCGCAGATGGTGAGGGGAATGAGGTGATGGGTAGAAAGGATGAGGTTCCGCTGGGCAAAACCGAGGAGATGGAGAGTTTCTCTCGCGAAGTCATGGATGAGACTCTCCTGCGTGGCTTTGGTCGCGAGGTGAAGATAGGCAAGATATTGGGCGGTAGAATCAGACAACTGCGTATCGTCAGCGTTGGGAGAAGCAGTGAGAATCGCTTGATCCAAATGATCCAAATGACCGAAGGATGGCTTTGCGCCTGTGTGGAAGAATGCTTCGGACGGAACTGGTTCGACGTGAATGTGATATGCAAGCTGCTCGTTGATAGTCCAGTCGTTCCCCGACTTGGCAGATCGTATGAGGTTGGCCATGGGCTAGGAGAGCAAGAGAGGTCAATGCGCATCACTGATCCGATCAATTATCATTTCTTTCCGTTGACGTTGTCGAGGTCTTTTGCACTTGAGTTAACGTTCAAGCACCCCTTGAGTTCCTTCGATTCCTTGTCCTAACCTCCAACCTCTGTCGTCTCGTGGCAGGTGGGGGAAAATAAACAGTCAAGACAATGCCAGGAATTTTGCCTTGCTGCACAGCCAACTTGAAGTCTCTTCGAAGTTCGCATTCACGATCCTCATACTTGATTCAACCCCAAGACAAATATTTCACCAATCTCCCGAGTCTTTAGCGGCACTTCCCGGAATTTTCGACCTTGCGTCTGTTTCTTCGACACAACGCTTCTTCTCCCTCGGACAGTACGCCAGGCCCGGGAACTCGAACGCTTTCAGAAGCTCCTCTCGAGAAAAACCAACCATCCGGGGCCTTGCCGGGGTCGGATTTCGGCTCGAGCTTCCGTGTGAACGAGTCGCGCCATTTCGTCGACTCTTGCGCATTTCATTGCGCAAGTATTCGCACATTCAAGCAGAATCCTTAAAAGAAATGGCTTGGCCTGCTGACTCATTTCCTCTCCCGCACCATGGCTCCTGTTGCAACCGACACTAAGCCGACTGAAGCTGACCGCATTGCGGCTCTGAAGGACGAGAGCAAGGTGTTCAATCCCTTCTATTCACCTTCGATCGGGGACGATGGCGACGATACGTACGAATTCGCCAAATTCAAGGTGGGTTCCACGGTATTTTCCTCAGGCTCTGCTCACCTTTTCCCCCAGCCCTCATTTCCGAAACTGTCCTGGGAGCCCCTGAAGGAGGTTCCGTTCAGCGACCGCGGCCTAGTCGCGGACCCGGCGAAGAAGAGTTTGCTGGGTGCTGCGCAGAAAGTCCGCCACCTGACCCCCGCGATTGGAACTGAGCTGCTGGGCATCGACCTTCGTCAACTCTCAGACACACAAAAAGACGAGCTGTATGCAAATCTGACCTATCAAGTCACTGTGATCTGACCGACTTTGGTTAGGGCTCTACTTGTCGCAGAGCGCGGAGTTGTCTGTAAGTGGGATGGGCACTCCCTCTTGAGCTTCCTTGAACCTGTTACAGTTTTCCGCGACCAGGAAATTGACATCCACGGACAGTTGGACATCGCTCGTCACTTTGGACCCCTTCATAAGCACGCAACGACCCCCATCCCCCGGATTGGGCTTGAGGAAGTGCATGGTATGTTTGAGTGATCTGTCCTCCATGAACTCGGGCAAAACGTTTCTGTAGTCGTCTACAACGATGCATCCCGCCGCCCGGATCCCGCGTCGTTCTCAAAGCTGGAACTGTGGCACACGGATGTATCCTACGAGGTCCAACCTCCCAGCACTACGTCACTCAAGATACTTACTGGTCCCGAATACGGCGGGGACACTCTCTGGAGTTCTGGGCAAGTGCTGTCGTATGGTTGTTGTCTGAGCGCGTTTAATCGTGTCATTCAGATACGCTCTCTATTCCTCATTCAGCCCCGGATTCCAGAAATACTTGGAGGGTTTGAGCGCCCTACACAGTGCCGTTGCTCAGGCCGACGGCTCCCGCGCCGCGGGGCTGCCCGTCCGTCGCGAACCAATTGAAACCATTCACCCCGTAGTACGCGTGCACCCCGCCACCGGCTTCAAAAGTATCTACGTCAACCCAGGTCCGTGCATCATGACCACATACGGCTAGCGCTAAGCTTCGACCAGGCTTCACTCGTCGCATCGTGGGCGTCCCCAAGGCCGAGTCAGACGCTATCCTCTCTCTGCTTTTCCACCAGATAAGCGAGAATCCCGACTTCCAAGTACGCTTCAAGTGGGAAAAGAACTCGATCGCGTTTTGGGTATGCGCTTTCCCCCGGTGCATCTTATATGTCGAATGAACTAATGCCTAATTTTCTTTTAGGACAACCGAGTCGTCACCCACTCAGCCACCTTCGACTTTTGGCCCGCGACGCGACACGCATTGCGCGCCACACCTCACGGCGATAAACCGACGTCCGTTGCCGATTACGAGCAGCAGACCGGGAAGGTCGCGAAGGATCGGCAGCTGGAGATTTGGCGGCAGCAAGGGCTGGAGGTCAAAGCGAATGGCGCTGGCCCGACCAAAGCCCGCGGATACAACGACTGATTGATGCGCCGTCCGCCAGTCAAATGTATTAGTATGGTTCAAAAATCTAGCTTTCGTTCCTCAGATCACCAAGACGCAGCCTACTCAAAACAGAAATGCCAGGCTGACTTCATTCTTCAATTTAATAGACAACTCTCGCTACGCGCGCCTGCTGAGACGTGTCGCTTCCTCTCGCTTCGGTTTCCGAGGCGGAGATCTGTAGAGATATCTGCGACCGCATATAGGAAATTCCCTAGTTTGAACAACGCGTCGAAGAAATATGCGGGAATTCAATCACATGAAACACGCGCAACAGGCGGCAGCATGGAGTAGTGCTAGTGAGCGATGAAACGGAATGGGAGGAAGGGGAGGGTTCTATATTGGCAGATATCTAAAGTGCTAGATACTTCCCAAAGCCCTCGCTACCTCTAACAAACTCTTCCTCCTCTGGTAGCATAGACAACACAACCTCCGCCGCTCCGTCCAGTAGCTTCGGCATCACAACATTAGTGGGATCGCCGGGCAGCCTGTACGCAACGACTGGTCCAAACGCCTTCCCCCAATCTCCGCCAATCAACACGGGTGTGCTCCCAAAACATGTCCCCATCGCAAATCCAGTCGTGCCCGCTGTCCCATTCATGAACTGATAGTCAATGCCGCGGCTGGAGGCGTCGTCCGTCAGGTACGCGAAGTAGTTGCCCACAAGCTCGGGCGTGATGGCTGTGATGGCGCGGCGGATCTCGAGCGCTGCGCGCTGGAGGCCAGAGGGAGAGAAAAGCGTGCCGAGGTCGAGGCCGGCGATGAGCTGGTAGACGACGTTGCCAACGTACGAGGGTGGGAGTTTGAGGTGGTGGCGCGCGTTGGTGGGCATGAAGATATTGGAGGTGGTGGAGAGAGGGATGCTCTGCGCCGCGGAAGAGCGCCGATGGCGGACTGTCATGATGGTGCGCCACATGAGGGCAGCGAGAGCATCATGTGTTGAGATCCGGGCACCAGGCGTGGTCGCATCTTCCTTGAGCTGGGCGAGACCATTGGCCGAAATCCGGAGGAGAACTGGTATCTCTGAGGAGCCTGCTCCAAAGGTATTGGCACCAGGGACGGTTAGGGGTGCCGCCGATTTCAATCTATAGGCTGGGTGCTGCTCGAACTTGAACTCTAGGTCACTTTTTATGTTGCGCAGAAAACTTCTATCTATCCCCAGAAGCTCTCCGGAGGGTGCAATCGTCGACGAATCCTCCTGTGCGAGTCTCGTCGCATCCAATAGTGTGCGCGTCAACATGTCCATCCCACCGCCATCTCCCACAGTGTGTGAGATGGCGAGTGTGAGGATAGTGCCGCCCTCGAAGACGGAAAACTGCATCTTGCACGCTGCGTGGGGACGATCGTTGCTGAGATCTCGAGAGATGGGCATGACCAAGTCCCACGAAAAATGGTGCGGAGGGAAATTCGTGGCCTCGAGCTCTTCGAAGGTTGGGATCGACTTCCGCAGGTCTTTTACGACGAGCTCGAGGCCCGCACCGGGCACGATGGTGCGCCAGTCCTCTTTCTCATCCGAGGGTACAACCGTGCCTGCTAGAAGAGGGCACCGCACGAGCAGAGCCTTTATGCCGATTTTGAAGGCGGCAAGTTGTGCATCCCGTTGAGCAGCGGAAGTGCAGCGGAAGATGATGAGGCGACGCGCAAAATGGAGCATATGGCGGCCATCTATGGGGGCGAACTCGAGATGGAAAGGTGGGCCTTCCAGCAAGAGGATTTCTTCAAAGGAGGAGTCCGACATGAGTTATAAGGGTGCTTGGATGCTCAGAGCGTTCAACGTTGGCGGTTTATATATGGATGCGCTTCAAATTTAGAGTCAGAGCATCGGTTCCGATGCGGGACCACTTGAGGATGTCAGTCGCTTCTACCAGTCTGCTGTGCTCGAACCAGACCTCGGGAGACGGAGAGCTTGAGTCACAATCCGATACGCCGGAGACTTGGATGCGACCGGTGAGGGCACTGCCGCTTCTGTTTTCGAGTCAAAAGAGTGTGCACAGCGTCAAATTTAGGCCGACTCCTGCTTGCCCGTGTTCGTCGCGTCCAGAATACAGAAAATTCGAGCGACAAATCCAAGTTGAATCCGGGTTAATCGTGATTGAGAGTCAAACCTTGTTTCCCCATCAATTTCCCAATTCGGACCTGTGCCCTCTATTTTCACACGGTTGGACTGGACTCGTCAGTTGCTCGTCGGCTGCGAATCCTTTGTTCACGGTGAACAAGAACATTCGGTCTTCAAACCCGCTCGAGAACTGGGTCAAAGGTCGAGGACCTTTGACCCACAAGATCGAGGCCCCCAATTTTCAAGTTACCTAGAAATTTCAAGCTTCAACTTCAAGTATTTGGCGAACAACAATATTAGTTGTTCGCCGGGAGATGGGACTGTGAAATTAAAACGTCTTTCCTCAGTATCAGTGAAATACATTCCCTCGTGGTTGCCCGGCGGCAGTTTCAAGCGCATAGGCCAGAACAGAAATACCGCATCCAACTACATACTAATTCCGTCGAGCACCACACATGTGCGTAAAACAACAGCTTGCGCATTTCTTTGGCGCAACTCTAATCCATCCGCAAAGGCCCAGGGGAAGCACGTCGATTCATTCAACTCTCGCTTACTGTGCCAGAGGACCGTCGTTCCATAACGGCGGAAGAAGATGAACTTATTTATCGTGCTGCTGCTCCACTCTATGGCGGACTGTATCGTCTCTGTTTTAAATTGCATCCAATTTCGGAACTGAATTCGCCTTTTCTAGACGGTTTCTAGTGTGTCGAGGTTCTTCCTCTTTATCCCGACATTCAGACTCGGGCACGGGACGAGATCGACCGTGTTACGGGTGGAATCGGACTCCCGACCTTCGATAATCTGCAAATTTGCCCTTCGTCATTGCCATTGTCAACATTTCTGACATTTCTGCAAAGGTGATTAACTGGCTTGAATCTAAATAATGGATTTATCCTACCTGTTTATATTGGAATCCACATCCTTTGTCATTCCTCTATTCCCTTGGTTTCAATGGGTTGCTCAGGCCATATATAAAGTTCGATCCAAAATACGGGAGACGCACCGCGGTGAAGGCGCCAGGGAATCGTTCACGTATCAGGCCACAGTGAAGGAGCTTCGTGAAGGGTGCGCAGCATCGTACAGGATATACTATAGTCGTGAAGGACATCTTGCGTCTTTGAAGATGGCCAGATATCGTTCAGAGGGAGATACGTCTTGAAGGAGACGTGAAGTACTGAAGGTACCAAGGAGTCCTTCACATGGGAGAGAGATCGTGAAGGTCGTCACACCGTGTGAACGACCATTGTGTCCGCAAAGGAGCGCCGGAGTCCTGAAGGTAGCGGGGCGCCACTTGAAGGTCCAGAGGCATCGTTCACGATGGTGGAATTTTGTTGCTTAAGGTGCCCATACAAATTGCGAGGTACGAGCAAAAAATTGTAGTGTCTGTCTACGAGGGACTAAGGTGCCCATTACAGACGTGAAGGAGGATCATCAGGAAAACCCCAAATCACTATGAGCCACTATGAGCTGCTACATAGACCCAGATAGACACCATAGACCTTATAGACAACTGATATAGTGTCTATGTGTGTCTATGAATGTCTATAAAACAGGTTATAGACGCCATAGTGATTTGGATTTTTCCTGATGATGTGAGGGACGTGAAGGTTACGCCAGTGGCCTCTTGAAGGATGGATGAGAACCTTCACGAGGCCTTACGCTGTAAACACCGTAAACGCCGTACGGATCCTCTACAGATTGGATCTTCATTCGGGTGTTGGACGTTGAACTTGAACCGTGGGAACTAAAATGCCGCGATGCCATCAAACTTAGGGGCTCAACGACACTACTCTTCACCATGCCTGCCGAACGCGATCTATCTGACCTAATAGCTAAACAGCAAGAATACCACTCCTTGGACGCTGCAAAACAGAGCGCGATTCTTCCTGTTTGGAGCCGGCGAGGGTCTCACAACACCCCAGTTCTTGATTCACTAGTTGGCTATGTTGGTTGGCGTACGCTACAATCCCTCGCTCTGGCAGAATTGCCGCAACTCTTGGACACATTTGGGGCGGTCTTGGCTGGATGGCCTGGATCGTCGTCGGCCACGACCGTTCCGGAGGCCCTCGAAGATGAAGAAGATTTCGTTGGTAAATTTCTAGAGGAAACCCCGGCGAAAGAACTAGACGAGAAAGTTGCTGCGATCCGCGCAACCTTGGCCTCCGTTCGCCTCGAGATTATCCTCGATCCAGCCAAGTACGCGCTGCACTACGCGGAGAACCCGCAACAGCCAGAGGATCTGTCTCTTCATAATCGCCACCCTGATTCCCCGACGACGATCCACATCCTCCCGCCCCTCCCCCGCCTCGAACGGTTCCTCAAATCAGGTTTCCTCGAACCGGGGTCGGGAATGTTGCCCGGAAATGGTCTCGACGTAGTCGTACTCATGACTGCGAAGACGATCGTTCAAGAATGTCAACACTTGATCGGGTTAGCAGTAAGTAATTCATTGAAGGTATTCCACAATTATTAAACGGTCGCTCAGTTACATGGGACAACGTATACCACCCCTACGCTAGTCCAATGGTCGTTTCCTGCGCCACCAAAGAGCCCAAAGCCGGAGGCGGACAGGAGGCAGGCGGAGGCGGACAAGGTGGAACCAGGGGAGGCCGGCGGGTGGTACGAAGTCTCGAGATATGGTGCAATCTCAGCAGTCGTACTTGGTATGTGTATTTGTCTCTCCCGCTCCTGATTCACGTGTTGATTCATGTCCAGCATCTCCCCGTCTTCCTGCTCTAGCCTCAGAACTGAAAGTCATCACCGTCGGCTCCCTCTCCTCAACCTTGATGCGCCAGCTAGAGCCTACATCCGTCGCGTACCTTGCCACCAAGGCGAGGGATGGAACATTCATTCATGAACGCAATTGGTTCCACTATCTTTCGACCGTCCCGTGTCGATACTTTGGGTTCAGTATCGATCGCCTCGATCACGTCGAAGAAGCCGGTCCCGCCGGGGCACTACACGCACGGGCTCAACCCGATTATCTCATTCGAGGATTTACTCTTCAAACCCTCTGCTTGGAGCCCTATCCAGATCGGCAGATCACAAGCTCCGATGGAAAGGTTTATGGAACTTTGCACGGAGTATTCCGAGGGAGAGTCGATAGCTCTAGCAAGTAGAACAATGATGGCTGAGGGGAATGGTCAAAGAGTATGCATTATCGTGGAGAAGTGTAAAATTACGCGATCTGCTTATGGGCCGACGTAAAAACAAAAGTACTTTGATCTCCCGCTATAACGATTCAGTCCGCATTCCATTGGTCGGTTGACGGTGACCGTCGGCGACCACTCAAATCAAAATATTTCCCTCTTCGTTTGGAGACGGGTCGAAGCATCGAGCGGTGAGGCTGGGTGTCTGTAACCGATCCGTCCTCGCATCCAAAAAGGGAAATCGTGATGGGTGGTAGTGTTATAAATAGATCGTAAATAGGGGCTATCGTTTTTTTTTCTTTCTCCTTGTCGGCGTCGAGGTTCGGACCTTTAAAAATCCGCCAGAGTATCCCGGGACATAGTTTCTCCTCGTCTTGGCGCATTCCAATAAGATCTATCCGTGCTTCTGGACCGGAGCCACCACTGCATTTCGGCCGTCCCGATCCACGCTATCTGTATCTGAACCTTACGGAACTCGACCGGTTCTCGGGACAACCCCTCCGACCCCGCGCCTGTCTTTCTCCGATCTGCACTAAGAAATCGACGTCGATCTCACCGGGCATCCTATACTGATCGTCGCGCCACCGATTCAATCTCAATCTCGAGGTCATATCGAGCTCCTTCCCCATTAATCGAGTCACCTGGAGCTTATTAGCCTAACCCTTCGCGGCCACGTAGTGGTCGTCATCATCGAGAATATTAATCGATACGAGGCGCCACGCCCACCTCATCCAGCGGCACGCCCGAAATTAACATTAATCCAGAGCACATATGTACTATAATACAGTGCCTCCTCCTCCTCCTCCTCCCTCCTCCATGGAATCATAGCATAAGTGACTTGTAGCGGTAATATTTTCAGTGGCGATGGTGGTGGGATGCGATGCGATATTACAATTATGTAGCGCCAGCGGGGCCCAGGCATTCTGGTTCAGATATTTTGTGTGCTTCGGCCGGGTTGAACGAATAGTAGTGGGCCGAACGAACGAACGAACGGATAGGCGTGCATAGAACGGAAGGAATTTGCAGGGGGATACAGTAGTCGGTCGGTCGGTCGTGGGTGAGTGGTGGATGTGGATGCAGCATAAAAAAAAAAGAACCAGCGGCGGCCGAGGATGATACGATACATTCCCCCGGACGGCGTCCAAGAGAAAATATTAGAATGAGATTTTAGAAAGACCAAGAATTGCGAGTTGCAGGGCGAGAGTGGGTGCAAGTAGATGAGAAAGCAGCAGCAGCGACGGCGAAAGCAATGCGACAGCAAGGTGTGCAATTTTGCACAAAGTGTGTGTGTGTGCGTGTGGTGTCTTCATCTCCCACACGCGATGGATTGAGCCAACGGGATTCAACCGAGGGGAGGTTATCGGGGGGACGCCTGCCCGCCGACCACCTGCGGCGTGCGCAAGAACGACTGATGCTGCAGCTGCTCCGGCGCATACGCGCGCTGCGGCGCCCACGCAGTCGGCGGCGGCGGTGGCGGCACATGCGCGCGCGCCCCCATCTGCGCCTGCACCTCGGACGGCGAGAGGGACGGTGCCAGCGTCAGCTGGAACGAGCCCTCGTGGTGCGACAGTGGCGGCGGTGGAGGCGGGGGCTGCGCGGAATCCGATGCCGCGGCACCATTCGAGGAGCCGGAATTGAAAGAGGCCTTGTTGGCGGCAGCAGCCTGCTTGTTCGCCCGCGCGCTCGACTTTTCCGCCTGATCGGCGCGCGCGGACGCGCGCAGCGTGTCCATGTCGATCTGCGACGTCCCGCCCTCCTTCTCGCGCTTGCGCATCAGCTTTGCGTAGTCTGTAGCACGCTCGGTCAACTAATCGTTCCTGTGGAATGAAGTAGGAAACACTCACGCAGCCCACACGCATTACACAGCGTCCGCGCCCCATCCGGACCCCGCCTCCACTCGGGCGTCTCCCGAATATTGCACGAATGGCACTTCCCCGGCGGTGTCGCCCGCTGGCCGGACCAATCCCGGGAACGCACGTCAGCACGCGAGCCACAACGAAAAGAACAAAAAGACAAAAAAGAAAGCCCGAAACAACAGACGCCACAAAACAAAAACAAAAACAACAAGCGCCCAAAGAAAAAAAAAAACATCAAAGAAACCCCACTCACACTCCTCTTCCGGTACTTGCTCTTCGGCTGCCCATTCGCGCCCACGAGCCCCCCGCCCGCGACACCCGTCCCCGCGGTCGTCAACGCGCGCTTGGTGCGTATGAGCTCCATATCCTGCTCCGCGGTCGTCTTGCCCTTGCCCCCGTTCGACGACGACGCGGCAGAGTGCGGCGCGGACAGCGACGCGGGCGAGGGCTTGGTGTCGGTCGTGGGCGTGGGGTAGGGCTGCGCCTGGTCCGCGTCCTGTGGGGGTGCGCGTTAGTCAGCTCAAGTGCGTCTCCGTATTCATCCATGACGGAGGAAGAAAACGCAAAACGAAACGAAACGCACCTCCAACTCATCCACCTCCTCCTCCCCATCATCATCCTGCGCACCCGCTCCCTGCCCATGCCCATGCTGCCCCCGCCCCCCGCCCTGTCCCTGTCCCGCCGCCCTCCCAGACCCGCCCCCGTTCATCTCCTCCCACGGCCTCTTCGGCGCCCTCGACGCCTCCCCAGCACCCGCACCCACACCCGAATCCACCTCCATCGGCCCCGGCCCCCCCGCATCCCTTCTCGTAAACCCAACCACACCACTCCCCAGCAACCGCGGCGTCGCGCTCGCTCCGGGGTGCCCATTGCCCGCGTTGTTTCCGTTCCCGTTGCCGTTGCTCAGACTCGTCCCAGACACATTAGCGGGGTGGTGCGGATACCCATTCATCCTCCTCAACTCCTCCAACAGCCTCACCACCTCGTTCGCCCGGCGCGCCATGTCCGCGACCTCGACCGGCGGGGGCTGCACGTGCGGGAGGGAGGCTTGCAGTTGCGCTTCATTTAGCTCGCATTAGTATTGCTTCATCATGATGGCAGTAGCAGAAGAGGGTACTGACCATACCGATGCGCAAAGGTGTACAGCGCAGAGCAGTGTTCCAGGATCTGCGAAAAGGCGTCAGTATTCCTTGTATCTTCCTTCCTTGTTTCCCGCATTCCTTCCTCCTCCGTTCGTACTCTACTCGCAAATAAATAAAGAAACCAACGCACCCCAGTCATAGTCTCGTTCCTTGCCGAGAAATCCTCCTGTCCTTGCCCTTGCGGCCCCTGTCCCTGCGCCTGCGCCTGTTGCCCCCCAGGCCGATCCCCCGCATACTGCTGAGGCTGCGGCTGAGGCTGCCCACCCCGCTCCGACCCCGCATACTGACTCTGCTGTTGCGAATGTTGCGGCGGCGGCGGAGGTTGCAAGGACGACGAAGACGCGTGCGCGTGCGCAGGCGGCGGCGGGTTCGGACGATGTTGCGTCTGATGCGGCTGCACATGCGTCGGCTGCTGTTGCTGCTGCGGCGGCGGGGCGTGTTGTTGACCGTGCTGAGCCTGAGACTGAGAATGCGACGGCGGCGGCGGGTGCGTCGGATGATGCTGCGTCTGATGCGGCTGCACATGCGTCGGCGGCGGCGGAGGGGGCGGCTGCTGGTGCTGTGCTTGCACCTGCCCTTGTGCTTGTGCTTGCCCTTGACCCCCATACTCCCGCCCCCCCACAACCACATACTCCCGCCCCTGCCCCTGCCCACCCCCTTGCGCATACTCCCGTCCCTGCCCATGCTGCTTCCCACCCCCCTCACTAGCCCCCGGCCCCAAACTAACATTCACATTAACGTACAAATCCCTCGGCGCCGCCGTCCCCTGCCCCGCTCCCTGCCCCGGCCCCGGACCTGGAAGCGCCGTAGAAGGGACGAGCGCGGTGGTGCGCGTGAGGAAGGAGGGGTGCGTCGTGGGCGGGGGGTGCTGCTGCGCGTGTTGGGGTGGTGCATGTGCTTGGGCCTGCGCGGGGGTGTGTGGAGGCTGCGAGTGGGATTGCGGCGCGTGGTGCGGCGGGGGCGGGTGCGAAGGGTGCTGAGATTGGGGCGTCTGATGTGGTTGTAAATGCGGATGTTGTTGTGAATGCGGCGGCGGCGGCGGCAAAGGCTGCGCGCGGTGCGTCGGCGTTTGCGCGTGTTGCGGTGCTTGTGTGTGCGCGGGTGGGGGCGCGTGCGCCTGGGCATGCCGGGGGTGCTGCTGCAGCGGCGGCGGAGGTTGCGAATACGCCGTGTGTTGCTGGTGCTGCAACGGCGGTGGGGGTTGCTGCTGCTGCTGTTGCGGCACAGGGAGTGAAAGCGGCGCATGGTGTGATTGCGCGCTCCCCGACCTTACCGACTGCTGCGAATGCGATTGCGAGTGCGACGCATGCAGCGCCTGCGACGGGTGTTGTTGCTGCATAGAATGCGCAGACACCGACCGCGAATGCCCCTGCCCCGAATGCTGCCGCGGGACCTGCTGGTGCGGCGGGTGCTGTTCCTGCGGGGACGCAATATGCTGTGGCTGCAACGACTGCATCGGAGGCGCATACTGCACCTGCGGCGATGCAAACTGCTGGGGCGGCGGCTGGGTAGACAAGGGCGAGGGCTGACCGGCCAAGGGCGAGTGGTGCTGGACGGGGACCGAGTACCGGTGGGGGTGGTGCTGGACTTGAACCTGGGCCTGCTGCTGGTGCTGCTGCTGGGCCTGCTGGAGCTGCTGAAACTGATGCTGGCGCTGCTCCCACGAGTCTTGCGCGGGGACCGGGGGAGGACCGGGTGACGGATACGGGTTCTGCTGGACGTCGCGTGGATGTATATATTGTGGCTGCTGCTGCTGAGGATAGCTATAAGACGACTGCTGCTGTTCGGTGTACGGGGTTGGTTGGGGTTGCTGCGAGTACGCGGGAGCGGCCGTGTACGGCGGAGGGGCGTACGGGGTCTGCAAGAAAACACGTTGCAGCGGAACCAAGGAAATGGGTGGATTGGACTCGCCTGGGACTGGCGGGACGAGGAGCGGGCACTGGGACGAGTCTGCTTTGGTTCTGTGCGCTGGTGCGGCTGCTGGGGGGCCTGCTGCTGCTGCTGGAGCGACATGGGGACCCCTGGGGTCAGATATCCGCCCTGGTCGTGCTTGGATGCATACTGCTCGCTGGCAGACAGCGGAGGCGATGGCTGCTGCTGGGTGCGGGCCCACTGGGTTACATGGCGGGCAGGGGGAATATTATCGGGGGGATTATCGTCCTGGGGTGGGGGCCGTGAGCGGTACTGGAAGTTGAGGTCCTTGAGACTGGGCAAGCGGAAGTCCTGGGGCGGGGGGAGTGTGTAGCGGGAGGCAGAGGCCATGAACGCCAGTCCCAACAACACAATAGCTCAAAATCTGCCAAATCAATCTCGGACTATCAGATGAATCTAGGCCAATAAGCCTATTTTCCTCATAAGTGGTTACTTTTTTATTCTTTAAAATATTCTATTCTACACAATCCGCCCATAGTGCGGCCGTAGTATCCTGACAATCATCCACCGACGGGAGGGCATCATCTCCGTCTTGTCTTGTCTTCGAAATCCGTCTAGCAACAACTAGTGTACAGAGCCAGGTTTAGATTCCTCGCAGAGCAAGAGGGATTGGCGGCGATCCGAACCACGGTAAAATCCACGCCCGACGAGAGACTTGCAGCGTGCTCCTGTTCCTGTCCCTGTCCCTGTGACTTGACTTGCAGTGCTTGTCTGGGTCCGCGTTCACGCAATTCGGCGACCAACTAAGACGACGCGGGAAACTCCAACAGACCAACCAAGGCTTTCTTCAGTTAAGTATACAGCGGAGGCCTGGCGCCATGGTGGTGGTTGGTGAGATCTAACACAACAGTGGCTGTGTCCGAGGGCTCGGAACTCTCCGCTCGCTTGGGCTGCCAAGGCGGAAGCAAAAAACATACAATACTTATCAGATGGCGGCAGATGGCGGCGGCCGCGGCAGAAGATCGCGAGCGACCTCCAACAATCGACTCCAGCTCTGTGAACGCGCCGACATGGGCTTTTAACGACGACATGGGCTTTCAACGAACGAACAAGCAGAAAAATTTGGGCTTGGGGTGGGTCACGAAACGTGAAGGAACAAATGCACGCCCACGTTGACGGGACCGAGGACCCTGCACCGGGAGTTGCCGCCAAGCTGCAACGCCGTATATACACCACGCCGCCACGTTCACGGCCGTATCACGAAAGGTGATCCCCGTGTATGTATTCAGCCATTGACATTGTTCAGTTTTTGTCAATTGATCCCGGCTGCTTTGAATTTGTTCACGCGTAGACGCGTCTATTCCCCTATTCTACCTGCAACGCCAAACGAACCACGATGCCGTCGCATCCACATATATTCGCTGGCGATACCAGCTATTTTTTCGCCTGCTTACGGTACTTACTCACTATATTACAGCGTGAATGACCGGTGGAGTCGGTATGTATGCCCGATAGGATGGGAATTGATTATTGATTATTGCATGTATGTCATGGGCGCTTGAAAATCCGGTGATCATACGAATGGCTTACCTCCATGGTCGACGTCAAGAGTCTACAGTTACCTTAAGTAACTCGGTCGTGGCGGTAGTGTTGGCCAGAAAAAAACCCCTCAACGGTCGCGTGTTGAGACCATACCTACGCGTCGAAGTATGCGCGACGCGTGAAAACCATACCCGCGAACATGTCGTCACCCGCAAAAACCATCTGTTCCGCTCCGTTCCGCTCCTCCTATCCTACCTCACCCCATCCGACCATTGTCCCTTTCTTCAAGCGCCCACACGTATGTAAAGATGTCGCCAAGTCTCCGCCTCAATCGCGTGGGTGCACTCCCATCTCACCATCGTCCTTCAAGTTTTTTTTCTTCTTCAAGCGCCTATTATACATACATATATCAGCTCAACCGCACCCCACCCAACTTCAACTCCGACTCTGCCGTATTTCACGATTCCTCCCGGACCGATGCATGTTACTGGCGCCAAAATATGAGATACTCGAGGGAAGGAAGGGGAGAGGGCGTGTATTAAATGGACACCGGTTATCGCCTTTCGACCATGGCCATGGCCAGACAGCCGCAATACAGTCTCAGAGATATATATATTATCTATCATATCCACGCGCCCAGGCTGATCCGCCTACTTATTCCTACAGGTAATCCAGTCGCACGTCGGGCATCTGCGAAAATAACACACCCATGTCGCGTACCCATCCCACAGGTACCCGCCCGCAACCGCGAAATTCCCACGGTTGAAATCCCCATCTTGCGTCCATCTTGCGTTCTCCATAAATCCAACCGCAGATCCCGAACAATCGACTAAATAAGTGAGGAGTAGGTATGTACGCCGCGGCAGAAGCACGACGCACGCACAGACACTGTACACAAATAACTACGGATAGGGTTGGAATCTGGCAGCCTGAGATCGCAGAGCTGGTGGCGGTGGGTCAGTCATTCTCCGAAAGGGAGTCGGGATCCGATTTGGAGGGTTGGCGTCGAGGTGGATTGTAAGGAAAGGGTGGTGTAAGTGGGCGGAAGTGAATCCCAGAATCAATATCGTGGTCTCCTGCCATACATCATAAAACTGAAAATGGTGGCGTGGCGTAAATCAACACATGCAAGTAACCGCAGCAGCGGGCGCACGTATGTACTTCATTCACAACTAACGAGTGGTGAGCAGAAAATCGAATGTACATACTACCGCTCGGCATACCCCGCGAAAATTAATATTCCCACGGTTGAATTCCCGTTACAGTACTCGCAGATCTCGGACAATCAAGTATGTATGTGTGTACGCCGCGGCAGAAGCACGAAGCACGGAGCACAGGCACAAATACGGATACGGGTAAGTATCGTTAGGTTTGGATTGGAATATTAATCTGGCAGCCTGAGATCGCAGGAGTCCAGACTCGGAAGATGGTGGCGGTCCAGGTGGGTCAGTCATTCTCCGAAAGGGAGTCGGGGTCCGATTCGGCGGGTTGGTTGGCTGGAAGTTGGATTGTATGGGTGGTCTAGTATGAGTGTGAGGCCAGCTGCAGGAAGGGAGTCCCCAGGATCAATATTGTGTGTCCTTGATTCAGATGCAGCAAAATTCGACCCAGCAGTCTTATAAGTTCGGACGCTTTGTCCTGCGCCAAGAGAATTTTGTAAAATTGCGGGATGGTGGCGTGGATCAATAGATGTAAGTAAACGCAACGGCGGGCGGGCGCAATCCATTCACGCCTCACGAGTAAGTATTAATCGGGGAAGAGCGGGAGATGTGACAAATTCAGCATCAACTCAACTCATAATCATCTTACGATTTGGCGAGACCTTCTTCGAGGTAGAGCGCCGATTCCAACAGAGACCGATTTACGTCCACCATCAGTTCACTTTCCCACGGTTGAATTCGATGCACAGCGCTTGATGATGAAGGTAAGTTATTTGGTATCGCGGTATAAGCAGTGGAGAAATGCTTAGCCGAAGGAACAAAAGCCACAGGGTTGATTCCTCGAAACGTTGCCTCCCATACCGAGAGGCACTGCGCAGAACACGATATGTGCATCAACTTAACCCGCGTGGTCTATACTTTGGTATTGACCTTAGATTGTAAGCAAGAGCGAGGATTAACGGACTTCCTTCGCTAGCCTCTTGTCTCCGATGCCCTGTCGATTTGGGATTTAGCAGTCAGCGAGGATGTTTTCGTTCAAGTCCAACATGTTGTGGCGGTGTCGTGAGAGTGATTTGAACCGTGGGACTTTCCTACGAAAGCAGCGAAACAAAATAACGACACTTGAACGACACGCTAACTTCTTGCTGCTCTTCTCAACGCTCGGCAATTTTCTCGGCGTCGTTTTGAACAGCTGCCACAGCCCTGAGTGCCAAGGTGCGTTGGAAACATCCATCGCTTTCAAGTTGTTGAGGACATGCGTCCATTTTCAAGCCTCTCCAATCGACTGCGAACCGTTCAAGTAATTGGGGCTACATGCCTGGTTCGTCCTTCTCACACAACGATCCCCCCATTTGGCATGACACTGTCCGCACTTTAGGAATCCGAACCAAGCGACATGCAAAAGGTGCTCCATGCACCTCCGCTTCAAGAGCGGTAAAGAGAAGGACGCCCCCGGGCCCCGAGCCGCCATTTTTTCCGCCCCCACCTTATCCCGCGCACCTAATACCTCCACTGCAACTACCTCCGTCGTTCATCGAGCCCATTTACACGGTGCGTCGGCCCATTCGTAATGTTGACTGTCCTAAATCCTTTGTGCAGCCATACAAAGGCATATTCTCCGAAGACCCAGGCGTATCACTCGAAGATCTCCTCGTGCGTGTTCGATGTTCACATTAACCTCACTCTCTCATCGTTGACCACTGGCAGGACTCCGCCCCCACTCTCCCCTGGCGGTGCATCGCATTCCTCCATTGTACACACTTGATCTCGCGCACCCTCGTCGCGCAGCGCCTCTTCCCGAACTCACCGACCCTCGCCGATTTACTGACCGCATTCGGGGAGCTACGCTCTATCATCGCTCACTCTGGCGTCGCTCCCGCCGAGTTCAGTCCAGCCATCCACGCCTGGGCGTCCGACGCCCATCTCGAAGCTCCCCCGTCTCTGATCTTTGGTAGGCTACGCGCGCCCCTCGTTCGTTTCTTGGCTTAAAGCAATATTCATTCTGCAGCAGATCGCAGGCAAGGGGAGGAAGAGGCTCGGTTCGTTTCTTGCATCTTCGTCGCCGCCCTCAAACTACGCATGCTTCTGGTGACTGTGGTTGACCCCGCCTGCTACGAGGTCGTGAAGAAGCTCTTGCACTACGCCGATTCGGTGCTGACCTTTACCTATGCGTTCGTCTTCCCAACCGACTGAATTTGCTGCCGGCGCACTACTGTATATTCAGAGAAAGACCAAGGTCACTGTTATTTCTACGTCGCGTTACCAGAGAATGAATTTAAACCCCTCTCACACGGTTGCATCTCGTGTTCTCCTTCGACCCGAGAAAAAATGTCAGAAGTGGAAGACGTTGCACGATTGGCAGATAACGCCACGAAGCGTTTGATATCAAACAAGAAAGCTACCCTCCGAGTCTCAACAGAAAGAGAAGTTGCGAAACCAATGCATTTCGACTGGGAGCACGTACATCAAACATGACACAAAAACTACAAATGATTCAATGAGTACACGATTTGTCGCTGATAATCTGCTACGCGGATAGGGATGGTCCCGCGATGGTCAGCAACCATGAGGCGTCGATCGCACAAAGAAAGCCCACCTTCTCTTCTTACTTCTTCACCTGGTGCCCCGAGGGCGAGGTGTAGGTCGAGGATCCCCCGCCGTTGTTGTAGTACGTCGAACCATTGGGGTTGCTGGAAGGAAGAGGTTTAGCATCCTCCGGAGGTCCTTAGCAAGGAGCGATACTTATAATAGTAGCTGCCGTCGCTGCATCCGCAAGTCAGAATCTTTATCTCGACGCAGCCCGCGAGTGACTCACTTGTTGGAGTAGTGATACCCCCCGCCCGAGCTCGACTCGCGGTGACAGTAGTGGTTGCCCTGAACAACGAACGATAAGCACTCAGCTGAGAGCTCGACGTGAAGTATTCCTTTGTACGAACCTGCGAGTTGGTACCGGAGCTTGTGACGGTGTAGCCCTTGCCGGAGCTGCCCGAGTTGCTGCTAGAGGAGGTGGATTTGCCGCTCATGATGGTAGTGAGGAAGAAAGAGGGATATTGATAGGCTCGTGACCAGCCGGCCCGGTGATGACTGTGCTGCGATGACACAGACTCGTGGAACTCGTAACAACCGGGACCGGCTGGGCCCCCCCGTCGCCACTTTGGCAGATGGATGATCTCCCCGCCAAATGAGAGGCTTGGACTTAGAAAAGCTCGAAAACGTCGATATTGTCAAAAATATGGCCTCGGGATGTTTCAATCGAGGATGGATAACTTTGGATTCTCTATCCATAGAGACCAACATGTTTTTGGGGATCAGAAAAAATAAAGGGGTCTCTATCGATAGAGAATGAAAAGTTATCCAACTTTCACTAAGGAAGCTTGGGACCGAAATTTTGAGATTTTGTGTTTTTTACAGTCGTACCCTCTTGAATGGCGGGGAGATCACCCGTCACCAAAACAGGCGACGAGTCGGCCCAGTCCGTCTAGACTCGCGGGCCAGTCGACGTCCACAGCGGTTACAGTCACTGTTACGGAGGTAAGGCCAGATTGGGAGAGAGAACAAATATGCACAACATCAGAGCAAATAATGATGGGACGTCAAACAACAGGTAACCTTGTGGACGGACTGGGCCGACTCGTCGCCTGTTTTGGTGACGGGTGATCTCCCCGCCATTCAAGAGGGTACGACTGTAAAAAACACAAAATCTCAAAATTTCGGTCCCAAGCTTCCTTAGTGAAAGTTGGATAACTTTTCATTCTCTATCGATAGAGACCCCTTTATTTTTTCTGATCCCCAAAAACATGTTGGTCTCTATGGATAGAGAATCCAAAGTTATCCATCCTCGATTGAAACATCCCGAGGCCATATTTTTGACAATATCGACGTTTTCGAGCTTTTCTAAGTCCAAGCCTCTCATTTGGCGGGGAGATCATCCATCTGCCAAAGTGGCGACGGGGGGGCCCAGCCGGTCCCGGTTGTTACGAGTTCCACGAGTCTGTGTCATCGCAGCACAGTCATCACCGGGCCGGCTGGTCACGAGCCTACAGTCCGTCCACAAGGTTACCCTGTTGTTTGACGTCCCATCATTATTTGCTCTGATGTTGTGCATATTTGTTCTCTCTCCCAATCTGGCCTTACCTCCGTAACAGTGACTGTAACCGCTGTGGACGTCGACTGGCCCGCGAGTCTAGGATATTGAATATTCCAGAAGCGTCGCTTTATATGAATCACGCGACATCATGATTGCCGGGCGGAGTTTCAAATTCCTTGTCCTCGACCACAACAACCGATAAGAAGGCAAGCCAAATCGCGTCAAAATGGTATGGATAACGCCAAATATCTTTTCCACCGGACTCCGAACTCTCGCATCCCGCCCTTTGTTCAGGTCCCTTCAATCAGCTAAAGTTTTGAAAATCATGTCAAAGACGAGCGACTGCCGGCCCACTAGCCTGGCGAAAAACCGGACGAGCAAGATTGCGCAGGGACTCACTACATCGTGCACATTTCTTTCTCGCCTGCTTCAAATATCGATCGTCCCTCAACGGTGTGGTTACTTGCCAGTGGCGTTTACCCTCCGAGACATAGAGCCGTCCGGCCGTATTTTATTTTCCCTGGTATGTTCCCTCCACATCCCCCGACAATACCGTAAGTCATCACGACAGTATAGCTAGTTGAACCGCTAGCAAAGGACGCCCCCCCTCCCCGTCTGGCGTCTATCCTAAAATTCTGGTCGCTTTCAAGACCCGGAAATTAAATTCCGCCCATTGAAGGGATCTGCGCACGTCGTGCGCTGTGATCTAGTGCGCCCACAACCGACGATCCTACTGACTGGATACCCGAAAGGAACTCTCCATTTCTGGCCACCCTTCTCCCGGGAAGTGAACAGAAATGAATACAACTGTCAAGTGTCCTAATTTCGGAACCAAAACTGTTAACCCCGGCGGTGTTCGGTGGGAAAGATTCAAAGAAGTTGGCGGACTCCGACTCGTTGTTCTTTTTTTCGCTCGGTAGGCCCTTCATCATCTCTAAAATGGGTCCGTTTCCCGATTCTTGAACTTTGATCTAACCTCGTTCTTCCGTCTGTCCTAGTGCCGGGTTTACGTTAAATTTATGTTCTGGCGTTGAACCAGGAGACCAAAATCAAACTCGAGATGAGCGAGGCAGGCATTTGATGCCCGTTTTCATTTCTCGTTCTTTTAATCTTCAATGTTGAATGAACAGTCGCCACAACTCGGCATGATTCGAAAGGGACCACCACGATTATTTATCCTGAGTCTTGCACCCCAGAACCTCTTTTGCTTGAACTTCCTGGGAGACTCGGAGAAAATAAGAACAACATCAACGGGGTAATCAACTGCTAATTACGCGTTCTGGACGGAGATTCGACGCATGCATCTCCCCGTGATAACTGATAGTGGCGGTCAGCGGGCGGCGAGCGCCCACACTAAAAACAGGCCGGCGCCATAGTGAACGTGCACCGCCGGTTCTCATTTTACCGACTAGTTGGCAAGTTGTCCCATTTGCAGTAGCTTTTGTTCCTCTATTCCTCATGGCCATCTGTTACCTAGATTCTCCACGAGGATTGATATTTTACCGGCATGATATTGCCCTGAGATGGAAGCTCATCAAATCAAGTATGTATCAAAAGAAGCTCGACCCGTCTTCAGCTCGACCCGTCTTCAGCTCCGTTGAAGCCCAAGGAAGGGTATGAACACCCTGAAAATTTATTTCTGTCGCCCTGCACTACAGCCAGAGGGTGAAATTTCAACCACATTTGTTGCCGCGAGGTTTTGGTTGCCTGACGCATTCGGAAATAAACCGACATTGATTGGCCACACGAACCATCACGATCGTTTATAACCGCATCAAAGCCTATCATGCAGCCTAATACGCTACCTGCTTTCTCTCCCTTACCACCACCATGCCTTACCCGTTCGGCCTTATTGGTGGGTAGTATCTCTCTTCAGCAACCTGTGTTCTCATCATTATTTCTAGCTCGTCCTGCTGGCGACTGGAAAGACATATTCGATAATCAAGCTATGTACGAAGTTATTGCATTCTAGTGGTCCCAATATGGAGCAAATACCTCTAGCGATATGTCTATCTCGCACAACATGTTCATTCGTGGTATCAACGCCATATATGCTCAGGCTGAAGGGATTAAACCCGAGCAAGTGAAGCCTTTCACGTTTTTCTGCATTTCATTTGTATGTCCGCGTCCTCCCTTCATGCCATACCGTATTCAATGGGCGCCAGTTGGGAATGCTCCATCACCACCACCACATTGAAGAAACATTGCTGTTCCCGTTCTACGAGGCGAAACTGGGGCTGCATACCATGGATGCTAACGTCGAGCAACACCACGCGTTCATGGATGGCCTCACCGACCTCGAAACATATGTCAAGCAGGTGCACGCCGGCGAGGCGGAATACAGCGGCAAGACTATCGTCGCGAAGCTCGATAGCTTCACCGACACCCTGATCGAGCACCTGCGCGAGGTATGCTAGACCGCTTCCCCCGAATTTCTGACTCATTCCGCTGTTTAGGAAATTCCGACCCTTGAGTCGAGCAAGATGCGTGCTGCCTTCACCGAAGCAGACCTACACGACCTGGAAGCCCAGCTGGGCAAGCGGATCATGAAGGAAGTGTCCCTTGTTACTACTCTTCCTATGGGCCTGATCTGCCACGACAAGTCCACCGCCTCATAGTGCGCACCAGTCTCGTCTCTGATTTCCAGCCGTCGCTTATCCTTTCTTAGCTTCCCGCCGCTGCCGAAACCCATCCTATGGGTCGTGCAGTATGGTCTTTTCCGGCTCCACAGCGACGCCTGGGCATTCGGGCCTTGCGATGTCAATGGGGTTGTAAAGCCTGGCCTTGGAAACGATGCGCCAATCCCGGCCGCATAGAAAGCATTTTCATATCCTTTAGCATGTATCTCATATCTCACAATATACGTCTTACTGCCTCCCTGGGCCCAGTGGCCTATGACTCGGGCGGTGTTTCGGGCTGTGTTTCCTGAACGCAGTATCAGCGCACCGATGGCCCCGAGTGCGTCTATTGCAGTACGGCACATCATCGCTTTAATCAACTCTGTTCGGAGATCTGCGCGGGAGTAAATGAAGTTGCCGAAGCGGCGACTAGAGCGGCGAGCGCAGATAAACATACTTATTTAGCACTGCTAAATAAGCAGGCCTGTCTACTCCAAAAAAAAAAAGGACAACAGAAAGACCACACTTACTGGCGTTATGTTTAAGGTATGTTGGAAAGGGTTCGAGATTGAGCGACTTTGTGTCATGCCAGCCAATGCCGCGCCAGTTTAAAAAATGAACTTTCGAACTGGAATACAATTACATGGAAGGGAATTTCGCGACCCAATTCCTCAGCTTGGGATGACAGCGCAGCGATCGTAATTGCCTGGGGAAAATGAGTATAAACTCCCGTGTATATTTCGTTGCTCACCTGCCTGGTTCGCACCCCACCATTGTGGGAAGAGGTGCGAGTTCCCCGACGCTCCCTGCACCGCAAATGATAGAATGAAAACCATCACCTGCGTTCCGCCGTCGAGTGCTACAGTTATTCCGCCATTGAATTTACAAAGTGCTGATGAGAAAGTAGAGAAACGAACCAGCAGCGAGGATGTAGTTGTATTTGGTGAACCACCTGGGGTACCGTGTCCTCAACCACCACTGCGAGAGGTACGCAATTGAGAAGTATGTGAACAGGGAGGAGTTGATGCCGACGCAGAGCCAACCAATGTAATAACTAACGATTTTCAGCAGGGTGTCGGGAAAGCTGTGACTGAGAGAACACACCAGATAATGGGAGTATATAGATAATCCGTGCGCAGTTTGGGCCAGTAGCGGTGGATAATCCAGAACGGAACCGGAACGACAAGACCTACAACATACGCCCACGCCACCCATTGGTAGCGCTGGTTGACCGCAAACAGTTGATGGCTAATGAGGATTTATTTCGTGTGTTCGCACGGTGGTAGTCAGACGATTGATTACCTCAAGCCACCCCAGGCAACGGCCTGTGAATTATATTGCTGAGGCTGTTGGCCGCTCCAGATGTTCGTCCCTTCTACACTCAACAGGATGGCGCGTTGATTATCGATGATGGAGTTCATAAGCACTATCAGTTTGATTAGAGAAGAAGTTGAACAGCAGATGAAAAATCGAACCATAATTCAACACAGCGCCTTCAGGAGTCATTGGTCGGGAAATCAACTGATCAGAATAAACGAGGACGCACCAAATAGGGTGCCAGATACTTGGGCGGTGAACGCCGCTCTGGGAGGCAATTTCGTGTCTTGGAAGCCGAACTGTGAGAACATCTCCTTGGCATCGGTTCGAGACTCACACTGAGCGATCTTGAGGTCTTTCAACAAGAGTTGCGCTTGGGTTACCGAATCTACACCGGGGGTTCAGTGGGGAGAGCTGAGCGGGTTGATGAAAGCACGAACTGTAACTGAACAATACAAAAAACAAGTTGGCGCTTTCAGGCGATTAAAATATGAAAACTAAAATACAACGGAATAGCTTACACGGGTTTGCCTGGATGAATGAATCCACCGATCATCTGCGGTATGTCGGAATCTAACATAAAACGATTGGATTGATTTGCGCACCTGTACGAACGGCTGGATGATGAACTGAAGCCCGGTGATGGCATATAGAGATCCAAAGAACACGATGGAGATCGTCGCAAGGATCAATGAGATGAACAGTCCCCACCTTTGGGATGAATTTGGGATTGGGTCTCGGAAGCTCAACGGTTTACGCACCATGGGAGGGTCGAATCCGCTTTGTAGATAATGACTAGAGAGGCGATAATGGAGACGAACAACGTTCCGAAGTACCTGGTTGAAAATAGATGATCGTGGTTGAAAAGCAAATATGAACAGGCATACCAGCTGTTTGGAGCGTCGGGATACTGGGATAGGCGTCTTATTAATGGCGTGTTCTGATAGTCATAAAGATGCGAACCTTCAACATTTCCCGGTAGTGCGGGTCAATGTCGTCTTTCGGAGTTTCGCGCATCCCGTCATCTTGCCAGAATCTCCAATTGAAGTTGGCCCACGTTTGCTTCAATGCCGAGGGACTCATCCAGCTCCATGCGCCTCTTAGATCATCCCGATTCCACAACAAGAGATGGGTGAATGTGGCGGCCATGCCCTGCAGAAAATAAGTACGTAGTCGAGACCAGAAATGCATTTCAATTTGCCAGGTTTGCTGACAGTAGGTTTACTACCCATGTAGTTGCGTAGAATGGCTTGCGTATGGATAGGTTAGTACATTTTGGCGACGCGCCAGGGACATGAAGCTCACGAGCCCTTGTTCTGCCAATAAAGTCGGGTCGACCTCAAAGTTGTCGTTCAGGATAAGAAGTTGGTTGTACACGGTTCCATTTGCGTAGAACAGCTCTTGAGAAAGCTAGGCAGATGTGAGTTCCAAGAAACAGCGAAAAAACGATATTTGGGTTTACGAATGGGAAGTCTTTGGCGTTCCAGATATTGTTATAGTAGACGGCGACAAAAACGACCCTTGAAGCATGTCAGCACGCCCACTATGAATGAGAGTACGCGCTCACATGCAAAGTATGTATCCAATAAAATTCGAAAACTGGGCTTTCAGCGGAATAGTCATTGGGTTGATACCTGAAGCATGGTAAGTCCATGAATTGTTTCAACCAGAATAATAGATTCTCACCTCCTGTGGTTGAGTGAGCCATCTGGCATGATCGAAAACAAGGTAGAACACACCACTGATATACTGCCAATCGAAACAAATTGAGAGCAGCCCGAGGCCTTCATTACCGTTTGAACCACCGAAGATTCGGGTGAAATCGGCCGAACGAGGATTCGCCAAACAAAATACCTGCGCAAGGACAAATAAAATGAGGGCAAAACGACCAAAATCAAGAAAGGCTTACGGAAAATCCAGTGAGGAGAGGAAACATCCTTGGGTAGGAGTTAGCAGTTGTAGCGTCTGTTTATAAGAAAATAGGGAACAACCACTCGGGAAGGATTTCCCAGAAGAAAATCCTGGCGGCCCATCATCAGTGTCGAAATCAACCTTGGAAAGGGAGAGTAACTACGCGATAAAGGCGATCCAGAACAGACGAAGCTTTTTCCGAGCTCCTTCTACGTCTTTGTATAACGAATCGAACATGGCTACCAGTGGTAGGACGCTCGGGTACAACATTTTGGAAGGGTACAGCAAAACCGCTAGTCAAAATTAGCTTGGTCTGAAAAGATCACAGAGATGTGTTGCTCACATCTGAACAGGCCGCCGATCCCATAACCCGCAAGTTGGCTGGCGAAGAGAAGGAATATAGAGGATGCGGGGTTGGGCGTGATTTCGTAGTACAGGCGTTGGACAGCCAGCACCTCGGTGGCGAGGGCCGAGTTCGCTGCAGCGCCGGCCATGATCACGATAAAGGCATTTTCTTTCTTATTGAAGGGATGCTAGAGGTATATAGCGTCGGATGGGAGGTGACGGCGTTTGGACCCACTTACCGGGTTCAGATAAGCAAAGATGCCGGTGGTTGGAATGATATTCTCCATCGTCTTGCCCAGGATGAAGGCAATTATGGCCAAGAACATGGTCGACACCAATACCGTTTGCTGCGAATGTCAATTGCGACAGTGCAATATAAGACGGAATGGCCTACCGGTTTGAAGTAGTAGATTTCAGCTAAGGCATGATAAGCCGACATCTAGAGAGGCAGAGTGCTACGTACCTAGAACACCACCGAATGCAGAGAGCCCCAAGCCAATGATAAAGGCCCGAATCGTCCAGGGATTCAAGCTGGGGTCGTCGGCCACGGTAATTACATGGGTTGCGATGTCTCGCTCATCCTCCAAAACAGCGAACTCGCTCGTCGAAGAAGCTTCATGAGCCGTTTCAATGTCGCCCTTGAAATCTTTCTTCTCGTCGCGGGGACTTGAAGGCGCTTTCTCATCCGAGCCGTCGTCGCTTTTCCTTGCTTCTGAAGCCATTGAAGAAAGAGACGGGAGTAAAGGACACGATCTCCAGCCTTTACCTCAAACCACCTGCGTTTTTGTGGCGCCCCGGTCATAAGGGGGTTCCGGTGGAGTGCCGGGCCTTCTCATGCTATTCGATTTCCTCTTCCATGGCGCTATCTCACACTATCCCGCAGAAGGAGAAGTGCTCCCGTATATCGGCGGTGCTGAGGTTGGTGAGGTCGGCGTAATAGGCCATAATTGAATGCTTTCTCCTCATCAACCCTCTGAGACGGAACTACTTCACAAGGGTTAATGAACGGCATGCAGCTTGTTCATACCCCCAAGCGTTCAGCTCTCACAGACGGACAGGTGGTAGCATGTGCTCTGCAGCGGAGTCCGGGTGGGAGATTTTAGCCAGAATCCTTGCCATGGATAGCACGCGAACGGCGAGACATCTAAATTTTTGACTAGATGGAATCAGTCAACCAAAAAGAAGAAAATGTTATCAGTTCGATGCATTCAATTGCTGTATACGATAGCGGTCCTGGGAGCGTTTTTACTTGTCGTACGCGGTAGGATGAATCTCCGGTTAAATCTGGATGCTTGACGTGGATGCTTGAAATATCCGCGTCTTCGACATTGTTCCGTTGTGGCGTGGTGGGACAGTCACGCACTCGATGAAGAGAGCATTGAAGGGTTCTGAAAACTCGAACTCGTAAGAGCTGGCCGTATAGTGAGGGCCGCCGGACACCTATTAAACGACGCCAGAGTTTTAACCTTTGAGGGACTTGAATGCCACGATGCATGCTGTCATTAAGAAACTTGCAAAATCCGAAGGCTGAGACTCTGAAGTATCGGGGGACGAGAAAATACAGTTGCAGACGAGACGGAAGAGCGAGCGGAAAGGACGCGAGCAAGGAGAGGTTGAACCGCAGCAAGTCCAAATCGGGCAGATATTTGGTGTTGTTAAGTTTAGAAGAAATTGTCGGATCAGCCATGTGAAATCGCCGCCGACCTTTGGCCGGAACCCTGAACCGCGAAACCTCGACTCCTCTTGGACTCTCCTCCCCATGTCTGTTCAGTCCAAGGCTCTTCCCGTTAAATTAACGCCCTTTGGCGCCGCATTAGCCGGTGCGCTGGGAGGTTGTTTCAGTACAGCGTAAGTTCAACCTCCCTAGGTCGTACGGAAGTTTGACTGCGATATAGCGTTGTATATCCCTTAGATGTGTATGAATTCTATCCAGTGGCCATCCCCTCTAGTCCTCATATATATCTCAAGTGCAAAGACGCGGATTCAGGCTTCCAAGGGCAAGAGCAAGGATGACCTTTCCATGCTCGCTGTTCTGTTGCGGATATTCAAGAAAGAGGGCGTCTTCGGGTTCTATCGTGGATTTGGGGCGACGATGCTGAACACATTCTCAATGCGTGTGTATCTTCTCCGTTCCAATGTCGCCTGGATTCGCTAACCGGACCCCTAGAATACGCCTACTTTTTCTTCTATTCATTCGTGCGGAATTCGTACATTAATCGCCTGACGCGTAGGCTTCCCGCCGGCGCCGCCCTGCCTGCGCTCTCCACTGCGGCCGAGTTATTGATTGGCGCAATTGCTGGAGCCCTGGCCCAAATATTCACCATCCCCGTCTCCGTGATTGCGACCCGGCAGCAAGTCGGACGGCAGAACAGCGCAACGCCGGAAGATGATTCTTTCCTCGGTGTTGCGCGTGAAATTGTTGATGAGGAGGGCGTTGGTGGATTGTGGCTCGGCATAAAGCCTGGCTTGGTGCTCACCGTTAACCCTGCGATTACGTACGGCGCGTTTGAGCGCGTCAAGGGGATCGTTATTGCTGCCCAGGTCAAAGCAGGAACTAGCGGCAAGATTAACCCGGGCCTCTCTTTCCTCATCGGCGCGCTTAGCAAAACTCTGGCCACAGTCGTGAGTCTGCCCAAATTTATTGCTTCTCCCGCCGTCTAATACAGCGTAGGTCACCTATCCGTACATAATGGCCAAGGTCCGCATCCAAACACGCACAGCGGACGATGAGGAAGCTTTGGTGGAGCATGTACACCTGCCTGTTGCCCACAAGCCTCACCACAAGGACTCCAAACTGAAGCATCCCGGCGCCCTCGATATCCTCGCACAAGTATGGCAAAGAGAGGGTCCGACAGGATGGTATCGGGTCAGTGTTTTTTGCTAATGGTCCTGCTTCGTTGCTCACAACGCGACAGGGAATGTCCGCCCAAATCACCAAGGCCGTGCTTTCGCAAGCTCTACTATTCATGTCGAAGGAGCAGTTCGAGCAGTGGGCGTTGAGTCTGATGATATTATTTGCGCGTCTCCGATAGAACTAGATCTTTATTTATCTTTATTTGTCTCGACGCGTCTCGTCTCACAAAATGTCGAATGTGCCTGGTACGCCGCAGGGCAAGACCTCGTTCGACCCAAAGACCCCAACAGTGTCGCGAGTAGCGTCTTCAAGCGCGACAGTTCAATCCTCTCCCCATTATGGCACAACCCGGAGACACTCACTGTACGGCGTCGAGGACCGAGTTATCATCGACGCCGGCTCTCGCATCTGGAAAGTCGGGTTCAGTGGTGAAGGCCGCCCGCGCGATGTATTTCATGTTGGCGGTCCGAACGAACCTCCACTGTGGACGCTCACTAGAGCTACCGATCCTGCAGAGGAAGCGGAGGAGGAGCGGATATTGGAAGTGAAATTGGAGACGTGTCTGCGATCTGTGTTCCACGAGTGAGTTGGCTTTTCTGCGGGCAGTGAGAGATTTAACTGTTTTGTGAAAGCTCACTTCTGACCGACCCCAAAGCCCGCAAGGTCATCCTCGTCGAGCATCCTTTGCTGCCAATATACATCAAAGACATGATGGCGCGCATTTTGTTTGAGAATCTGCAGGTACCCTCGGTATCGTTCGCGTCAAGTCATTTGCTCTCGTTGCTCGCTGTAGGGCGAATAACAGGGCTGGTCATAGACTGCGGACACTTGGAGTCTGTTGCACTTCCCGCAAGTTCCCATCTCCATTTTTTGGCAACTTGGGTTGACGTTCAACAGATATTCGCCGCAAGACCTTTATTTCCCCATCTACGAACTACGCCCCTAGCTGGGTCTCGACTAACATCCCATCTCCGTGCCCTACTGCTCCTCTTTGGCACCTACTTGCCCCCGCCGACATCCCTCAGCGCCGCAGCCAACATCCCGGCCGCAAATCGATCGATGCGCGTGCCGCAAGAAATTCTAACAGACGCAGTCGTGGAGGAGATAAAAGCCCGCTGCTGCTTTGTCGGAGACGCTCTTGGACCCTCCCCCGGCGACACCCGCGACGCAACTCCCGGCGACGAGTCCTCCGAGCCGGATCTACTCCCTCCGAGCGATTCCACACAATCCGAGTCCGACTTCTCCCTCGCAGGGCGCTCCTCCCATCGCGCCTCCTCCGAATTCTCCATCATCTCAAATCCCCGGGTGCCTGCGGCCGATAATCCTCGCGGCGAAGGCCATCTGCAGGGGCTTGCGACGCTGTATAAGCGACATTCCACTGCCACGGACCTTCAGATGCGGGTGGTGCCTCCAGCTTCACAGCAGACCGGTACGGGTCGCGGTACACTGATTATTCCGGGCTGGGTGCGGGAACGGACGGCAGAGGTGTTGTTTGAGGGTGGCGACGTCGACGAGAGCAGCGTGGCGGAAGTCATCCTGGACTCTCTTTTGAAGGTAGGCAACACGATTTAAATATGCCTGGAAGTCTAACGCGTTCTTCAGGTACCCGTCGACCTTCGCAAAACTATGGCTTCCTCGATCCTCGCCGTAGGCGGGACTGCTATGCTGCCCGGATTCATACCCCGCCTACAACGCGAGCTCGTGCGTGCTGTTACGCCCCCGCCGACACCGTCCCGACATTCGACACGACCTGAGAAGCATCCCCTTCCGCCCTATGACCCATACGCGGCGCTACGACCCCTCCTCCCCTATTTTGCTATTCTGAATAACCCAAGTCCGCCGCCGTCCACCACGGCTCGCGCTGTAGCGAACGCTGGCAAGGCCCCGGCCTTCTCACCCGCCACCATGGCATGGATCGGCGGGTCGCTCGCGGGGTAAGTTTCCGATTTGCGACTATGCGATAAACCGACTGACTGACTCGGTTTGCCCAGCTCGCTGAAGACCGGTGGTACGGAGGTGAATCGGGAGCAATGGGACATGGCCGATGCGGCGAACCGTGAGGGAGACACGAGTATAGACGCGTCGATGGAGGGTGAGCGTGCTCAACTTGTCCTCCCCGATTGGACGAGGTCGCCGCTTCCGGCCGGTGCGCCTTCCGCCCTCAATACTCAGATGTCATCCTCGCCTTCGAGGATGACTTCGCCCCAGGTTCGAGTCGGCGCATAGCATAACTTATTGATTGAGAGCATCTGTAATAACACACACATCGCAACGGGAGAGAGAGAGAAATCCATTTGTCGTCATTCATTCAAGGGGGCATAAGCTAAGTAAGTACGAAGTGGATAGATAATACAGGGTGGAAGCTAGCTACGTCCATCTACCTGAAAATTGTGGGGAATAACGATTCGTCAGGGGTAAAATATGAGCTGGACGCTTTATGAGTGCAGGCCATGTTGTTGGTTCGTTGGTCATGAAGAAGGCGAAGAAGCAGAATCCAGGACGCGAAGGGTGAGCTTTGCGCCGTCCAATGACGCTCGTAACTGCGCCCAGTCGGCCTCGGTGGAGATTATCTCCATGAGGGCACTATCCAAGGCGGCTGCGGAGGACAGGGAGTTGGAGCGACCGCGGGCTTGTACCGACCCTTTGGACGGTACCGCGGGGATCATGTACGCGAGAGTAAATTTCTCGGAGAGGGTGATGCCCTCCTGGCCGAGGAATTTCTCGCGCAGGCGCCAGCGGATCTCGGTGAGCGACAGCTCCTCTGCGGCGCGCAGGAGGATGATCGAGTCGTTGTGCGCGGCCTTGATTACGAGGGGGGATCCCGCGGTGGATGAGATCGTTGTGGCAGTAGAAAGAGTGGAACGCGCGGAGTAGAACGAATATAATGATGGAGTAATTGTGGTGCCCGTAGAGTCAGAGAAAGTGGATTGTTCGGAGAGGACGGATGTGGACGCCGAGAGAACGGAGCCGTTCGGAGAAGGGGCGCGCGCCATAGCCAGCGCCTCTTTCCGTTGGAAAAGGCTTGCAAGGATGGGAGTGGTAGGGGATTTCGGGCGCTTGGAGTCGGAAGACGTAGGATAAGGGAGGCTGCGCGACGGAGAAGGAGGAGATGTTATTTTTGCGCCCTCGTGAGACGCCTTGGTCGGCGATTCGGTTGGAGTCGTGAGAGACGCTGAGGACGATGCGGACTGCATTTGGCCAACCGGGGTTTCAGGTCGACTTTGTTGAGGCGCCTCCGGAACGAAGGAGCAAGGGCGAGGAAACGCATCTATAAGCGGAATAAGTAAACGCGGTGTAACGAATGAAAGGGCGTATTCACCATAGAAATATTCATCCAGAACGCTTTCTTCGTCCGAGAGCACCGAATCGGTGCGGCGACTCCGCGGCGAGCGAGGTATTATCGCATCGGCGGAGACATCAGTCATAAAAGTCGCCGTGGACAACCTCGCCGGGTTTGGCTCCGGTACATAGTAACGAGGAATGATACCCTCGGACGAAACCTCGGTCCGGAATGTAGCAATGCTGGCCATCGACATTCGAGAGGAGCGGGCGTCTTCTTCCTCTTTAGGAAGCGTCAAATTGAGGTCATCGAGGAAGGTCATGCCAGACGCTGTCGTCTCCCATGAGTCGCGATTCGGCCGATGAACTGCAAGCTCTGTCAGTAGTCGAGCATCTATTCGTGCATAGGACATACCGGTCGAAATATCGGATGCCCTAGAATCCGGACGGGGCGGCGCCTCGTCCAAAGATTGTCGAGGGCGGCTGCCTACCGACTCGGCGCCAGAGGTCTTCCGCACTCGCTTCACTACCGCAGACAAGAAACCGCCACGGGAACGGCTATTCGCGCGAGTGAGATCAGTGGTGTCCCGCAGAGGCGCGAGAGTGTCGACCCCAAGATTGGGGTTGTGGCCAAAGGGAACGGGTTGGTCGTCCAGCATAATCTGCACGCTCACGGAACTCCTTGCACTACCCCCCGACGACACAACGGACGAAGAGTCTGATGATGCCGAAGAATCGGCGCGTCCTCGAGTGAAATCATAATCTTCAAGACTTCCGGGAGAAAAGAAGCTGCTCGTGGTAGAGTTGCGGCGGGCTTTGGAGGTTTTGTTGGAGGTCTTCTGGATGTCCTGGTCCCTCCGCCAAAATCCGAAAAAATCGGTCACGATGCGCTCCCTGCGGAAGTCCTGGAGCAGAGTGGGGACGTTTTCTTGGAAAAGAGCCGCAATAAAGGCCGTCAACTCAGCCTGACGCTGGTCGATCGTCGCTTGGCTAGCGCGAAACATTGTGCCCTTTTTCGTAAGTCGCGGGACGAGGTCGTGGATGCTCTGGGCCACAGAGTCGGGCTCGGGACCAGGAGGCAACGACTCCCAGGATGAAGCGCGGTCACCGTGAAGATAAATGCCATTCTTCCTTACGCCTTTCCCCGCGAGGAGACGCTGGCGTTTCGAGACAGCGAGGCGAGAGTATTCTCTCTCCAAGCCGTCTTGGAATATGAGGCAATCCTCCCAGCGACGTAAAACCTCGTACTCGATGTTGGAACCTCTGGAGGATACAGAGGATCGATCGCCACGGGCGACGGGGCAGATTCGCAATTTGAAGTTGTAATTCCCACCTGCAGTGGGTTAAAGATATGTTCGGCGTCCACAACTTGCGCCAAAGCTTACCAAGTTTAACTGGGGGAAGCATCTCGACTGTAAAATGTGAAGGGGCCGGACGATAGACAGCTCTCTTCCAGCTCTGAACGGAATGAGTTTCAAGACGCTCAGGGTCTGCTACGAATACGTACATCGGGAGACGAGGGACCCTCTTCTTGTCCAGGAATATTCTAGGAAGCATTCAGTGGCAGAAAAGGATCGCTGGTGGTTGGCGTACATTTGGACGCATTGTGGTCGACGATTGGGGTGGGGGGATACCAGATAAAGATAGGGAATCGCTTCCTTATTTTTACTGCGGCAGCAGACCAGTTATCGTTGAGAAACGGGTTGTTGGACGCCGTTGAATACAGAGAGAGGACGGAGGGTAGCGCGAGGGAGAGGAGGTCGAGGGGGACAATGAGAGGTGTCGCAGCACATGGCCGGCCTTTTTCTTTTGTGCAATTCCTGGGTGTCTCAGATGCGTGCTTATTGTGTTTTGGCCGATCGGTCTAAATGGGGAAGGGTTAGGAATCGCATCAAAACTTATTGTCAGGCGGGGAGCGGACCGATATAGCATCCCCTGAGTCTAACAGAACCAAAGATCCTGGCGGGGATAAGATAGGGGCGCACCGATTTCAAACCAAATCTTCGACTTCAACGATGAGGGGTCCTAAGTCGAATCCAAAGACGAGCACCGCAACCTTTTTGGAGCAACACCGCACCCTGTTTGGAGTACAACGCAACCTCCATGTACATCGCCCGCTCGAATCGTGTCTTGAGTTTGGAAATATTGCATTCGCCTATTCAGAAGTGCGTTCAGCTCAGTCTGCTTCATGCCCGCAGCTATCCAATGTAAGATCCGGCTACTAGTACGACTCACATAGTCACAGTAAGGCGAAGTCTAAAGGATCCAAGAAACTGTCCAAACAGTTGCCATTAACCGGGTGCCCGCTCGCACGGATGTACTGGGTCGACTCTCACGGGAAAGTAGCCTGAGGCGGGCCATCCAAGGCTTCGAGCCAGACTGAACGTGGTTTCGCGAAACAAGCAATCATTGTTTTCGTTTGTTTCGACACGCTGCACTGCCACCTCAAACGATGTCGAACCCGAACTTTCCGCAGAACTTGGACATACGGCCCTCGGTGCCTTCGGGGGTGGGTTCAGGCTCAGATATCTTTGACTTCATGCACCAGGAGGAGGCTATACGCATCTTTGGAATTGCTGGGAAGGTCTGGAAAGTTGACGCATTTTCTTCCGATTCATCCCAATAATTTCAAACTCGTCGCTCAGGGAGGCCGCATACGCACTCAATACCTACATCAAACCGCCGACCGATTATCTCTTTGATCCCCCGTTTCTCCCCGATGCTGCTCGAGACAATGCCACGGTAATCATCGAACTCGGCTCGGGATCTGGTATTGTTGCGGCCACGTTGGCACCGACACTCCACGCAGGCGATATCATGTTCGTAACTGATCTCCCAGAAGTAATGCTTTTCTTGCCTTTGCCGCGACTTGGGAATAACGAGGAACGCGTCCAGGTCTGTCCACTCCTGGAGCGAAATCTCCAACCACATCTTGATCGCAATGGTGGCCCCATTCTTGTGAGACCGCTGGCCTGGGGAGACTTGCAACATGCTCTGAATATCGGCGAAGAGCTGAAAAACCTCCCCGCAACACGAGACACCCTCCATGTAACGCACATCTTGTGCAGCGACCTCGTCTACTTTCCTGAACTCCTGGCCCCACTTCTCCGCTCTTTGATTCAACTCTCGTCACCTCCCTTCGTTTCTGCAGCTATGGACGTAGAGATCGTAATCTCGTACAAAATCCGTAGTCTCGCAAAAGAATCTCCGTTCTGGTCTGCCTTCGGCCTATGGTTCGAATTTGCGCCGGTCTTGGTCCAAAAGGTTGGACTCGGAGAAAATCCACCCTGGCAGCGCTTCGGTTCCTCCCTCGAAGATCCCACATTCGTGTTCGTGGCACGTCGCCGACGAGAGTCACACGGTTGGAAAGTGTCTCCAAATGACAACGATCTAATGCACGGAGTAATGGCCCAAGGGACACTATCACCCAAGGGTGACGACACGTTGGAAACTCTACTACTCATGTCGCTCGATGAGTCCGACGGGGTTTGATGGTATGCACAGATTCCACACTCAATTTGTACCAGTTCTCCCAGTTACATGAAACCGCCAACTGTGTATGGATCAAAAATTTGTTCCAGAGAACTCGCAAATTCTTTGGCCCCGTTCGCAGGGGAGCCAATTTCCATGCTATAATCCGTGTCCTATGGTTTCACGTAATGCTAGTTTCCAGACCGAGCGAGGTCAAAACCCTTATGGCGAAGGGCAAGAGGCAGTTCAAGGAGAGTGGTATTAGATTTATAGTACGGAAGCAACCTCACGCTGCTCGAGTTGTTTTAGTATGCTCGAGAATGTTTGGAATTGTTCTCCGCGCTCTCCTGGATATTAGTGATGGCGAGAATTGCGTGGATGAAAATCTTTCTGAAGTCGATTTTACGGGAGTATGAAGACGAAGAAGTGTGCAGCTCAAGAATAGAGGCGCTAGGGGCTGGCCACAGGTGATCAATCATACATTCCTCGCCCTTCTCCCATGCCTGTCAAGGTGAATGTTGCATTCTACCATTCTCCACAACCGCCGTTAACCGTCGCTTTAGCTCGATGCTGCAGCCACTCATGAAGAACGCAGAAGCGTTGAATTGGCCTCTCGTGGAACAGCTGCTACTGTTTCTTCCACGCCGCGCTCCTCCGCAAGTCCAGAATTGATTAGAGAACGTGAGTCGGCGCAGGCGTCGGCCAGCGAAACGGATTCCACCCCAGTCAAATCCGGCAGCGCCGTTGAAGAGGAGATACGCTCTCGCAGGTCGAAAAGCACAGATCTCGTGGAGTCTGTCGTTGGCTCCCTCGTTGACATCGACGGCGCAGCCGACATCCTGCGCGAGCTCATGGGAATGTCGATTCTGTCGGCCCAGAAACAAGCCCAAGGGAGGTGGCACAATGTGAGGAAATCTGCCTACAAAGCCGCCTGCGCGGATGCCGCAGTACAAGCTCATGAGGCGGTGACACCTTCCAAGCCTTCCCCAGCCGACTCGTACAGGTGGAGCTGGGGTCTGCCAGTCGAGGCGTCTGAGACGGCAGGGGCGCTGTTCCTCAATGTCGTGGCTATCGCTGCCCATGCAGCCGCCCTTCGCTCGGGAAAGGCCCAAGAATACCCCCTCCCTTCTCTCCGATTCATCACCTTGCCTGATCCCCAACGCGCCGTTCCGCTGTCCAACGAAACAGCCGCGCAGGACTGCCGTCCCGATGTCGTGGCCCTCGATTGCTCTGCTTTCTGCGAAGCACCGAACCCCAACGCTCCCGTCAACCAATTCTTTTTGTTACGAGACTCGCCGTTTCAATTCATCCGCGCTAAACTCCCGGCCATCTTGAGCTTCACGCCAAAGCACAAATCTGCCGTTGGCACGGCAATACTCGCCTTCCAGCAGTGGTTCGACGCGCAGGAAAAGCGGAATTATTTAGATATGACGCGGTTTTGCTGGCCCGAGTTGGAACTCAGTGCGGAGGCGAAACTTTCGGATATACATGACGCCGTCCTCCAGGAGTTGGTGTACATGCGCCAGCAGCGGCGCACGCAGCCGTGGATGAAATTCATTGTCGGTCTTGTTCTGACCACGAGGATCATGGGCATACTCCGGGCTGATACGCTGGGCATCGAGCAGTGCACGTTCAGCCGAGACTGCAGCCGTGGCGTCCTAGACACCGTCCGTATCTGTCTAGGTCTTGTACGAACAAGCTGTCACCAGCGTGGGCAGCATGAGGCCTTCGAGCTCCACAACACAGAGACGTTCGCCCCTCCTCACCTTGAGCTTAAATCTACGCCATCGACGAAGACACGACCGTCCAAGACGACAGTCGATTTCGACCTCGACAACCTCTTCGCGGTGCCAGATCCTGCCTTTAAATACATCCATCGCACCGTGCGCTTCATAAAACTGCGCGGCGACAAAATCCATTATTCACCCGACGACACGAAGCCCAACATCACCTTCTACGTCCATTATGTCGTGCAAGATCGCGGATCGCTCGTTGGGCGATGCCCGCGCATTTTTTGCGTGTCGCGGGAGACTGAAAGCAAAGGTTCCATCCGACAATTCGTTGGACCGTACGCCCTCAAGGTTTATTACGCAGATCACGCAAGTGACTGTTACAAAGACGATCTTATCGACATAGCGCGAAAGGCGCAAGTGAAAAATGTGCTCCTCCCGACTTGGTTCGTCCCAAATATCGTGCTCACGTTCGCTAACCGACAACTCTCTCTTGTTTGCAGGGAATGGCGCTATGGCGATGCCTTGTCCATGCGGGGTTTTCCGCCAGACGTAGCCGTGCGGCCCGTGCCAAGCGTCGCGAACAACCGTGAAGAAATCTTTGCCCAATCCGACCTCAAACGTGTCCTGGTTCAATGCTCAGACCACTTGGAGTTTGGCAAGGCTTTTCTCGACTTTATAGCAGGTGTGTGTTTGGTCGTTCACATTTGGATTGCATTAATTGTGCGCATAGGTATCGCCTCGCTTGCCGAGCAAGATCTCGTCCATCGGGATCTCAGCATCGGCAATGTCTTGCTGAGCCAAGATACGCCGTGTCCCCAGGCCTTCCTCGCCGACGCTGCAGTTTCTGCAGAAGCGCTTTTGGGCACCCCCGTTGCCTTCACCCAGAGAGCGCTAGAGCAGCGGATGGGAGGCTTGATACACGATATGGACATGGCGGGCCGAGTGCATCACCCACCCAAGAAAGCTCGGACCGAAGCCTTCAGCGACGCCGACTTCTTCAAAATGCTAATTAGTGCCCCCGCAAAACCGGTGCGTCCAGTGGGGATCCGAACGGTATATACATTTCCCCCTTCTCTCGTCGCACTAAACACTGATGTGTTTAATGCAGGGGACGCCCCCCTTCATGGCGATAGGTCTTCTCGTACTCGGTCCACCTCACTTGGTCGCTTATGATGTGAGATATTTGCATAGACTCTTCCGCAAATAGATAACTCATCTTGCTCGCCGCTAGCTCCACAGCCTTTTGTTCGTTATGGCGCTCTTTTTTTGGAGTCATTCGACGTTCTCCAAGGTCCCCTTCCCTCAGTTCGTGACCTCGAAGGATCGGCCATGGCCCTCGGACGTCTTGCGGTGGGCAAACCGGCCCGTCAACTTCTCCCTCGCCGAGCTGGGAAATCTGAAACGAGGGTTCTTTGCTGACCCCGAGAAACTCGCAGCGGTGATTCGCCGTACCCTCGAAGGAGACCTTTGGACTGAAGAACCGGTGTATTTGGAATACTTCTGGACGCTGTATGGGGCTCTTTGGGAGTGGTCGGACAGCATGTCAGAGTGGCGCGACAACCGGACCGTAACACCATCACAAGTGGAACAAGCCTTTTCATCAAAATATCTCGAATACAACACACCATCACCCGACGGCGACGACACGTTCGAAACTCTGCTATGAGTCCGACGGGGTTTGGTAGTATGCACGAATTTGTACCATTCAATAAATTCTCCCCAGTTAAATGAAACCGACAACTGTTCATGGATGAAAAATTAGCTCCAGAGAAGAAGAAAAGGAACTTGCGAATTCTTTGGGCCCCGTTCGCGGAAGAACCTACTTCCATGTTATAATCCGTGTCCTGTGGTTTCACGTAACCGGGAGGCCTGTACGACCTTGGAGTAATCCCAGGAATATTCCTCAAATGGGACCTGTAAGTTGAAGCGGACACATTCAGTGCAGAGAAACAGACCTGGTCGTGATTTTCACCGGTTTAGATATCAGAGGCTCCGTGCCGAGCGAGATGAAACCACTTGTGGCGAAGGGTAAGAGTTCCAATGTATACTATTTTCCGTTAGATGACGGTTGCGAAGGAGAGAATTCACTCACACGAACTGTGAATCGAGGGAAGACGAAACTAGGCTTGGTCTGTTTCTTTACCTCTACTTCACCGCGCATGACCCTTCTGCCCGGTTCACTCCCGCCTTCGGTCGACGGCCAGAAATATGCTTGCCCGGCCCCTGAAACGAAGGACTGATTACTCCTTCTCTCGACGCCGTCCTGCATCGCGTCGGATCCAACCGCTATCGAACGTACAAGGTACAGCTTGATGGCTTGAGCGGTGGCCAACGTATCCAAGGCCGGCTCATTTTTTGACTTCAGCGTCAATATGAGCGGTATGTGTGAACCAGTGGCAAAGGCAAGCTGTGGAGCCATGAGCATGAACAATTGTGTTCAACTGTATGTTACGGACTGGAGTCGCAATGGCAAGCTAGCATAAGCGTGAGTTTGCGCGACGTCTCCGTCTTGCAACCTACCGTGCATTCCACTTCAACATCTACTGCTTGGAAGAGTTTTCCCTTGAATTTTACAGGTTCAAGGACCCTCCATCCGGCAGAATCTCCGTCGGGACCAATCAATTCGCTTGCTTCTTCATATGCAAGTTGGCGTAAAGGCGACGGTGGTTCAGGTTGTCTCAATGGAAGGTAAGAAATGAGTGTCGTCAAACTGCGACCTTCATTATCAAAAATTGCAGCTCTCAAAACAATAACTTACGTTTGATTCGCCTTGGCCACGAAAGTGCCGCGCTTGACAGTAACCACCATTTTGTAGTCAATGTACGATGGGGTTCCGTGTTCACTGAAGCTGGGGGGAGCGTCTACGGTGATAAACTTACCATCTGTCTTCACTTCTGGCGGGACCGTGATGCCGTTCGCCGGAAAGTTGACTTGGTGAGGGAGCGCGAAGGAAAATGGCCACGAATATTTGCCCTTTGCCAATTTCCCGGACGGTTCGTTCCAGAGTACCCGAGTAAGGTCAAGGAAAACCACTGGCAATTCCTGTTGCCCCAGGGTCGTCACACTAGCCTGGACCTAATACGTGCCAGTGAACCCGAGTGTAAAGAGTGAAACGACAAGACCAACAGAAACCGAAATACTCTTCAGTGCCTCGTCCTTCTCGAGATTCAATTCTACCCTGCCAACAACAGTATCACCCTCTACGAAAAAGGCCCGTGCCGCCGCAGTGCCAGCGCGACTCTGAGTGAAAACGCTCAGCCATGGTTTGCCCTTGGTTTCCAGCGAAGATTTGTGCTCTGTACGGCGAGCTAGAGCAGAAGCATAAGACGGCAGTTCCTCGTCGATGGGCATGATATGGGACAATAGCAACTGCCAGCGCGGCCCACTAGCTGAGCTGTTCATCTGATACATATAGCGATCGCAATAGAAAACATCACGGCCGCGTCAAGCTTGAAGGGTCAATAGATAACGCTGTGGGATGTCTGGTATTACAGGGTAATAAATTATTGAGGTCAACCACCCTATGCAAAACCACCATGGTGAACTGTCGAGACATCAGCAAGTAATTCGATTATTAATGGAATAGCGCACAAAATCTCTGGTTCCCATTCTCCAGATACCCAACCGCCGAATTGAAATCGCTCTCTGGTGGTTTCTCGTAGCCAGGAGGCGCGTATGACCGTGGCGTGATCCCAGGAATCTGCCTATGGGGTTGGGTTAGCAGGAGACAGAAGGGAGGAAGAGACGGACGGACCTGGTGGTGATCTTCACCGGCTCGGAGAGCAGGGATTTGCCAGCCTCAACGCCGACAGAGGCGAAGCCGGTTATGTCGAAGGGCTTGAGTTCCAGGGAGTACTGATGTGTGTTAATGAAAGCAGCGGAGAGGATATCATAGCACTCACCCGTATTGTCAGACGAGGAAAGAGGAAACTCGGTTTCGTTTGCTTCTTCACGTCGAGCTCACCGCGCAGGACCCGTTTGCCGGGCTCTTGAGCGCCTTCGTTCGAAGGCCAAAAGTAGGCCTGACCGCCGTTGGATTCAAAAAAGCTGTTGCTCCTTCTGTCGACGACGTCGTCTTGCATCGCGTCGGATCCCATTGCTATAGAGCGTACAAGATACAACTTGACAGCATTGGGGGCAGCCAGTGTATCGAGTGCTTGCTGGTTCTCGCTCCGGAGTGTTAGAATAAGCGGAATCGGCGATCCGATGGTGAAAGCGAGCTATTGGCAAGGGATGAGTTCATACCAGGGATATGCGGGACAATGGTATATTACTGGAGTTGCAACAGCAAGCTAATCCAAGCCATGAGTTTGAGTAAGATCAGAGACTCGCTGACGTACTGTGCATTCCAACTCGACGTCAACTGCGTCAAAAAGCCTGCCCTTGAATTTCACAGGTGGGGAAACTTTCCACCCTGCAGGGTCTCCGTCTGGACCAATTAGGTCTGTGCCTTCTTTATACGCAAGCTGGCGCAGCGCAGACGGAGGTTCCGCCTGTCGCAGCGGAAGATAATTCATATTCGCGGACAACCTGTGAGCGATATCGGGTCAGCACAGCGAGATTAGGGCAGCAAAAGGGACGTGCAGTTGATTAGGCTTGAAAGCGCCCCGCTTAACATTAACAAGGACCTTGTAATCGATGTACGCCGGACTTCCGCGCTCGCTGAAGCTGGGCGGAGCGTCCACTGTGATCATCTTCGCGCCCTTCATCTTGATTTCGGGCGGAAGGGTGATCCCCTTCACATCCGGTGAATCGACCTTGGTTGGAAGCGTAAAGCTGAACGGCCATGAATGCTTGCCCTTGGTTATCTTTCCAGATTTGTCGCTCCAAACTGTCTCGTTCAGCTCAAGGAAGACCTGTTCTTCTTGCCCCACAGCGGTTGCACCACCCTGGATCTGTTCGACCAATAAACACCGGGCGCCCAGAGAAAGTAGACGCGACGGACAGTAACGGTTATAGTCTTGATTGCCTCTGACTTGTCGGCTTCAAGTTCCACTCTGCCCGCAACAATGTCGTTCTCCAGAAAGAAGGGAGGAGCTGCTGGAGTGGCGGCGCGACTCTTGACGAAGATAAAAAGCCAGGGTTTGCCCTTGTTCTCCAGCGAATATTTGTGTTCAGTGCGATAGGGCCCAGGACCGGCCCTCGAGTACGTCGGCAACTCTTTGTCGCCGTCCGCCGCCTTGTCGTCCGCCATAAGTATGGTGTGAGCTTGGATGTGAGAGACAGAACGCCGCCATCGCTGCGAACAGTGCGATAGCGCACATGGACCGGTGTCACCCGACTCGTCGATCGTTTTTGGCAATTCCCTCCCACCAACGCGACAATAGCGCACTGTGACGAGACGCGACGCGATACGGAGGCGGATCGCACGCGTGCCTAACAGCGTAAAACCTTGGTCTTCTCAACGCATGAAATCTTTGTCGCGTGCCTGAATGCAATTGTATTCGACTGGCGAGGTCATCAAAAAAATGCGTACACAATTAGGTCGTGAGGTATGTGGGTAAAAGTGATACAAATGTGATACTAGTGGGTGATGGTACGGCTAGACGCTACAAGGAGATGATCAAGAAAGAGACAGAATCGTGTGGGGCATGTCGCGGACATGGCCGACCAGAGCAAAAGAGAGGGATGGTTCTCCGAGTATTATCAGCGTCCTGGACGCGCGGTGGCCTGTGCAGCAAAGAAATCGTTGTGTTGTCGTGGAACAGGAAGAGGGGCGTAAGCGGGAGGAGCGTATGCTTGGGGACGGGGGCCTATTCGAAAGAGTCAGTTGAGAGGAAGGCGAGAGAAAGGATGGCACTGACTGTCCCGGGCGTGCGTCGTTGCAATCGTAACGGGCTCGACCAGGATCGGCTGGGAGCTGGAAGGAGTAAATCCGGTCGTTTCAAAGGGCGACACAACAATGGTGTACTGGAAGGATGATGAATACCAGACAACGAGGGAGGACAGACGACGTACCGAAACAGTGAAGCGACCGATGGAAGATGAGGATGCGAGATCTTTTGGGAGTTTGATCTCGCCCTCGAGAGAGCGGCAGTATGGGGCGTTAGTCCCATCAGCTGAGGGCCACCAGACCGCACGGCAGACATCCTCGAACGATTCCACCCAGTCGGCCCCGCGCTTCGACGAGGTTGCCGGGTTCTGGAATCGAACGCGGCGCCGTAATGTGACCAGCGGGGCAGCGGGAGAGGAGAACATGTCAAGAGCCTGGCCATCGTTGCTCTCCAGAGTCATCCGACAAGGAATGACGGTGCCTCGGGTGTAGGATAGAGGATTGGCGAGAGAAAGCTGTGAATAAGGTTAGAGGAAGTATAGCACGAGAGAGCGAAATGAAGGCTGACCATGCAGTGGACCGCTGCTTGACGTGTCTTGAAGAGCGAGCCGCGAATGACAGCAGGCGAACTGGTTTTCCAACCTGCTAGATCGACCTCGGGTCCAGGTAACGGGGAGTTTTCACGGTACGCGAGCTGGCGGAGTAGCGACGGTGGATCAGGACGGGTGCTCGGGATATAGCCGAACCGCGTCTTGATTCTGGAAAAAGGATGAGCAGGGACACCAAAGAAACTTGGGGATCATCTTACTGGCTGTCTACGCGAAGTTTACCGCGGGAAACCAGAACAGAGATTTCGTACGATACACTTGCTCGCGTGTGGCGCTCCAGGAAAGTCTCGGGAAGGCGGAACAAGACGTCGTGGCTGAAGTCCTTGAGGCTTACAGCCTTGGGAAGGGGTATCGAGAACGGCCAGACGCATTCACCGAGCAGCTTGGTGGCGGCACCAGAGGATCGGCTGTCAGATTTTGACCACAGGGTAAGCGACTGCGTTAAGAAGGCATAAGTATCGTCGATGGCGGATCCGGTTATAATTCGTCCAGTAACCTAGATAATGAAATTCAGATTCAGCTCAACGAGCGAGAAGAACGCGGCTCACAGTAACGGTAACGGATTGAATCGAGTCGCCCTTCTCAGCAGTCAGCTGGAAGGACCCATTGATGTGCTCCTTCTCGTGGAAGGTGGGTAGCGACTTTCCAGATTTGGCGCTGCTCATGAGTGATAGGGTGGCCCATGGTCGGTTTTTCCCGTCTACCAGGGGGTATAGATGTTCGACAGGTTCCCTACGAACGAGAGGCTGGGCGAGTGTGTTGCGCCGGGTATAAGCAGGGAGGTCGGTCGCAGGCTGTGGTACCGGACCAGGTCTGCTGAACCGCCTGTAGCGGGGAGGGGACGCGTCCATAGGGAATGGGGGACAAAGCATCGCATATCGAAGTCCTTATAACGCAGTCAAGTGGCAGGACAAAAAGCCGAGAACAAGCGCAAGCCCATTTTGGGCGAAGTTTCCACAATAGGAAGATCGGCTAAGACTCGGAGGCCAAACCGTCGGTCTTGCAGGACCTATTTGGAACGAGGCCGAGTTTTGATGTTCATTGCAGACAATAGTGCTCGACAGCCCGCAAGGAACACGCCAACCCCAGACGGGAGAAAAGAAACAACAGGAAAACAATAAACAAGCCGCCGGCATCAGTGAACAGTGGCTGTGCATATCACAGAATTGATCCTTTTGGCAGTGTGAAAGCAAAGAAGGAGTCAACTTTCAGGCAGTTCCCAGGCGGGCGGTCGTCGAAACAAACAGACGAGGCCAAAATGAGCAGGCTGTATTCTCGGCACGTAAGATTTTATTATGCCAGGAATAGTATTGGAATACGAGGGGCAGGGTTCTACACAAAGGGACAATAATCAGTGAAAGGACATGAAGCGCAGCGGGAACGTACAGATGCTTATTAGCGGAGAGCTGTATTGGAGGGGAGCAGGCCCGTGAGCCAAATCAGACGCTATCTCGACGGGCTCGATAAACAGGGGCTCGTGATCAAGCGACTCGTAGCCCGGGGCATCGAAGGGGAAGAGCACCACGGAATACTGCGCGCGATGTTAGTCCGTATTCGAACAATTGAATGGCCCGCAAACCTCGATGCGGAAGTGCGCGATGGCGCACGATGGCATCAAGTCTGCGCGAAGATGTATTTCTCCCTTGAGCATCCTTCGGTAAGCCTGGATGGCAAGTGCATCTGTCGAGTCAGTCTCTAGCGCTCTGTCGGCAGCCGGCCACCACGATGCCAATTCAGAGTGATCTAACTCTTCCTTCCACACCAGTTTGGTGATGATGTCGCCCTGGTGGGCGACGGTTTTCTCGCCGCTGTGAAACCGTACGCTCCGTCGCAGGCGAAGGACAGCGGATTCAGGTGAGGCCAGGAGGGTGAGGGCTTGAGGGTCGTTGCATTCTATTACAAGCACGCAAGGGATGGAGGTTCCGCGTGTGTAGCAAAGCTGAAGGAGATCTGAGTTTGGACATTTCGTGAAACGAGAGGGAAACTTACAGGTGTGGCCAGGGAAAGCTAAATTTCATTGAGTGGATCGTTGACGCGAAACGAGAAGAATACGCACGCGACATTTCGCCTCGACAGTTCGCGATGCGCTTGACAGCTTACCCCGCGCTGTGACGGAGGGGAATGTTTGCCATCCTTCAGGGTCGGAATCTGGGCCGAGCAGCGCGGTGTGTTGCTGGTATGCGAGTTGCCTGAGCCGCGAAGGAGGACCGGGGCGAGAGACGGGCATGTAATTTATTGGGGAGCTTAATCTGCGAAGCAATATGAGAAATTCCGTCTTCGCGTCGTGTAAGCCCAAAGGCAGTAGGTATGCTCTGTTCTGAACAGTGCGCTTGAATAGTAAACGCTCCAGTTCGCGCTCGGGGCGCCAGAAACAGAGCTGGCTCGCTAAGCGCAGAGGGCTCCGACTCTCTTTTGCACAATGCGCGTAAAAAGAGAGCGCAAGAGTGCGCCAGAAGCAGAGGGCGCCCTTCTGGCTCCTAAGCACAGTCCAAAGACTGACTGGCTCCCTCGGGGGCTTGAGATGAATGTAGCCCAACTCACCTATGGTCGGAGCGCAACTTCGCCCTCGTAAACCGCACAGCGAGCTCGTACTCGATCTGTCCACGCGTGTGCCGCTCGAAAAAAGTCTGTGGCAGGCGGAACTCTTCTTCAGTGCGCCCAACAGCCGCAGAGAGCGTCACTGTCGGCGGCAGGGTTATTGAAAACGGCCAGACATACTTTCCCTTTAGCTTTTGGCTCCACTTGCCACCACTGCCGGGGTTTCGAGGGTCTCCCATTGAACGCGACCATAAAGTCACCGGCAAGTCCACAAAGGTGACCATTTCGCTGGGGGTCGCCCCAGTTATAATCTGGCCTCTAAGCTGCGCTCCTGCGAGTCAGGGGCCAGTTTTTCCACGCGAAAAGTGCGCACCGAGAGGAGGACTGCATGGATTGCGTCGCCGGACTCCAAATCCAACCGAACTTCACCCGTTACAGGGGAGCCTTCGGCGTATACTGGGACAGTCTTGCTGTGTTCTGCATCGCCGAGCAAGGACAAGGTAGCCCAGGGTTTTCCAGCCTTCAAGAGATCCGAGGTGAACTCTCGCAGTGAGCGGGTCGGCGAGCGAGGCCGAGGCGGCGGTGATGGCGGCGATTGATTGACGGGGTCTGGGAGAAAGGGATTCCTCATTGCCAGCTGGGATGGCGGCGAATACGCTGGCATGGAACGGAAAACGAGGTAAATTACGCCCCTTTATTTCCGGACACAGTAGTTGCGATACAGACGTCGAGGTCGACAGGAATAAAAATACACAGCGAGAAACACCGTCAATCCATCGTCATTACTCGTCCCAGCCCTCCAGCTCCCGCGCCCACTTTGCCCTCTTTGCCGCCTTCTGCTCCTCCTCGCTCAGCAGCTTCCATGCCTCCCATCCCCCAACAGCCTCGTACATCTCCTCTAACCACCGTTCCTCCCTTTCCTTCTCCTTTTTGGTCTTCGGTTTCGGCGGCGGCGGCGGCAGGGGAGGCGGCGGGGTGCGTCTGTTCGGGTGCAGGGGCGCGATGCGTGAGAGCGCGCTCCGGGAGAACTTGTTGTACGGCGAATACGTCGTGGTCGGTGTGCCCGAAGCGATCGAGGTACTGCTACCGCCAAGCGAAGAACGGGAATGCAGCGCAACGGAGGGGAAGGGAGAGCCGGGTCTTGAGTTGACTTTCCTAATGAGCTCGGACATGGGTGTCGATTTGCGAGATATGGAATATTTGAAGCCTAGAGGTTTCGGAGTTTCTTCTGCATTTTTCTTCTTTGGGCTGGGAGCGGGCTGGTCATTATTTTCGACTTGTGATTTAGAGCTGGGACGCGGGGGCGAGTTTTCCTGTACATATTGTTGGTCGTGGTCCTGCAATGAACTGTTTTTCACTCACGTTGGGCTTGTTCTGGAACGCGTCGTCCTCTTCATCCGAATCTGAGACGACGGCCTTCTTGGCTTTCTTCTTTTTGGTCGCCTTGACAGTTTCCTCGTCTCCTGCTTCCGACTCGGATTGCGGTGGCGGTGGGACTGTACTGGAGCTGGGTCCAGGAGCGTCGAAATCCATCAGCATATCGTCCGCGCCGCCGGCAGCAGCATCCTCATCGTCCGACATCACGACCGTCCCCTTCATCTTCTTCGCCGGACCCTTCTTCTTCACCTTGTCCACACTGACCGCACCATCCTCCTCGTCCGACATCACAACGGTCCCCTTGGCCTTCTTCGCCGGACCCTTCTTCTTCGCCTTGTCGACACTAACCGCACCATCCTCCTCGTCTGACATCACTACCGTCCCCTTCGCTTTCTTAGCTGTGGCCCTTTTCTTCGGTTTGGGCACCCCGTCCGTCGCGGTCTTCGCCTTCTTGCTCTTCTTCTCAGCAGGCGCTACTTTCGCCTTACCATTGCCCGCCGCCTCTCCATAAGCTGCATCGCCGTCGTCGTCTCCCGCCCTCTTCCGTTTCTCCCCAGCAACAGGTGCCAGCTCGTCGTCCGGCTGGGAGTCGGGAATGGAGATCACCGAAACAGGTTTACCTGCAGACGGACCGGCGACGGGCGGGTCAACGTCCATGGGCTGAAGCGGGAGAGGAATCGGGCCGTCGATAGGTGTAAGGGGCTCGTCGTCCTCGTCTAGGATGAACTCGGCGCTCTTGAACACCTCCTTCTCCTTTTCCTTGCCCTTCGCCGCCTTCTTTTTCTTTGGCTTTTCCTGACCGTCCTCGCCGCCTCCCTCGGCATCCTTCTTGGGCTTCTTAGCGCGCGGCTTCTTCGCGGGTTTCTCGCCCTCCTCCCCCGCCTGTTTCTTCCGCGACTTTTTCGCCGGTTTGTCCAACGCAGGAGGAGCAGCTGTGTCCACGACAGTCCCAGCGGCGGGCCCAGTAGAAGGTCCCGCGACGGGTGGCAACAACGGGGCCAGACGAGCCGCGTCGGGAATCTGGGGCGGGAGCATCAGCCCGGCGTCCTTGTCTCCCTGCAAGTCGTCGACCAGCTCGTCGCGGTAGTCTGACGACGGCGGTTTCGGCAGTTTGAGCTTCAGCATCAGCTTGGGCTTCGGCTTCGGTCTCTCTTTCCTTGCGCTCGGGGACGAGCCAGGGTCGAAGCTCGTGTCTCCCGCTGCCGAGAGCGTAGCTATGGGGGGAACAAAGTCCTCTCCTTCGGGATGATACCGGGTCGCACCGGTGGAGTGGGGAAACGGGTCGGAGGGAGGGAGAGGAGAGCTGGGACGCGGGAATGGGAATGGGGCGGCTTTTGGTGCGGGTTGGTGGGGGCTCGGCATGCGCACACCACTCGAAGTCGACGAGGAGGAAGTAGCTACCGCAGGGTCTTTAAAATGTGTACTCGCCCGCGATTTCCCTTTAGCTTTAGACATCGCCAGTTCGTCGTCCGAATCGTCGATTTCAATGATGTTTGACGCGGAGGACGTCTGAGTTTGCGTTCCGCGCTTGCGCGTCTTTATGCGATCTGAGAGGCTGAGTTTACTGCTGGGGTCGGAAAATGCATCTATGATCATGGAAGAGTCGTCGGTCGGGGCAGCGAGACGTGCAGCGGCGCCTTTGAAGGCTGGTCTCGGTCTCGGACGTGGGGGCGCTGCAGAGCTGGAAGAGGATATGGAGTCGACCACTGCGAGATGAAAGATAAACGAGGAAGAATGAAAGGCGAGATGAGAGCCTTACCGGGTTTTACACTTGCAAAATACGATATAGTAGAGTCTGTAGGAGGTGCTGGGGCGGGGGTTGGGGGTGTTTTCTGCACCGGAGCGAGCAAATATTCTTCCCCATCGCTGTCAGGGACATCGTCCATTGGCTCGTAAGAATGAGAAACGCGCGAGAAAGGCAAGAAAGGATGAGTTTGTGGTGGTGGTACGCGTCAAAGTCAAACGCGTGACCGTTGCGTGAGAAACAAACGAGAACGCTGATCGCGATCGCTTTTGTTTCTAACCCAGATAACGGGAGCATGAGTCCTGCAAATTGAGAGGTTAGCTGCTCTTGGGGTACATTTCATCGAATTCACTGCTCAACAGGTCCTAATATTTCTGTTTGTTTTCAATTTAGTCCTTTTGAGATTTGAGGTATCTCATGAACCCTCTCTGAGGCCCTGAGAATCCTCCTGGCCGATTTTATCGACTTTTCCCAAACTCTTCCAGCCCTGATACCCAGCCTCCGGGGCGTGCCTCAGGAGCGTCATGCATTGTGCAATATTTATTTTATGTAGAACCTCCGTCATCGTCCGCGTCAGCGCAAAACGGTAATATAAACCTTCCCACCTCCTGCGAACGCCTCCTCCCAACAGCAACCATATGTCCCGTAATCTCTGCATCACTGCCGTCGACGGCCAGACTGGCCACCTCATCGCTGAATTACTCCTCACCGACCCAAACTTCTCCAAACGCTTCAAATCTGTAGCTGGACTGACCTTGGATATCGAACACGAGCATGTTCAGCAGCTCGAAAGCTTGGGCGCCGTGATAGTCCCTCATCAGCCGGGCCGCGAGCGCGCTTTGACGAAGCAGTTGAAGGACTTGAACGTCGATACTATCTGCCTCATTCCACCGACACACCCCGACAAATATGATATCACGTTTGAACTCATTAACGCTACCAAGAAAGCCAATATCCCCAACGTCTGCTTCATCAGCGCCGCCGGTGCTGATCTTGCCGATGCAAAGAAACAGCCCAGGCTCCACGAGTTCATTGCACTCGAGCATCTCGTAATGGCGGCGAAAGGTGATACCAGTACCAAGGCGGGGCATTCCCCGGTGGTCATTAGGTGAGTGCACTCGCATTTTTCTCTAACATGCTATTGATGTTATCTGTAGAGCGGGTTTCTACGCTGAAAACCTTTTGCTGTACGCTACCCAGATCCGCGAAGAACATATCCTGCCTTTGCCTGTGGGGGACGCGCACAAATTTGCTCCTATCGCCCTTGGAGATATCGCTCAAGTCGCAGCGCACGTATTGTCTGGTGAAGGCCCTCAGGGATTTGCTGACGAGCATCGGGGGCAATTGATTGTCTTGACCGGTTGGTGGCTTGCATTGAACCCTCATACCACTTTTTTTGATATATCGATTCATAGGCCCAATGTTGGCGGCGGGCAACGAGATCGCCACCGCAGCTGGGAAAGCCCTCGGGTTCGATGTGAAGTATGAAGATATCTCCCAGTTCGTTTCTTCAATTTCGGATTGCAGCTCAGTTAAACTAAATCGTTTGACGCAGGGCCGAAGCGAAAAGGGTGCTCAAGTCCCATTCCGAGCTCGATAGCTCCGAGATGGAATTCCTCCTCGAGTACTACTCGCTCGTACGCGAAGGAAAGACGAATTACATCTCGACACACGCGTTCCACGACATCACTGGGACCCACCCTACTGAGCTAGAAGAAGTGTTCAAGCTGTATGCAGCTGAATTCCAGGCTCAAGGGGATGGTTCGGATGGGCACGTGTCGAAGCGCAGGAAGACGAAAAAGTAAGGATGACCTTCGGTTGAAAAAAAGCTCGCGCACTTGAAAGAAAACTCGCGCAATTGAAAAGCGAGTCGCGTATCGTTACTCTAGTACATATCGTTCATTTATTGTAAAAATAATTCCCGTTGCAAGTATATTGTCGCTCAGCAATCGCCTGCAAAGCCTCGGGCCATCAATGGCACTTCGTCTTGCATTTGGATTGCAAGTGAAGGACGCGTCTGCAACGAGTTTGTGGTGGTCGCGTCAGAGTCAAACGCGTGACCCTGCGTGAGAAACAAACTAAAACACTGATCGCTTTTGTTTCCGAACCACGATAAGGTTGAGCTTGGAACTGCCTTGACCGCGGGACTTTGCTTCCAACAGTCCGGCGTCTGGGACATGTATACCTAACGGACTAGCAGCTTCTCTGGCGCCAGAATAATCTTGTTTCTATGGACTTGAACTTGAAGCTCCGTCGAAGCTGAGCTCCGTCGAAGCTGAGCGCCATATGTCGCACCTTGTTTTTTTCCAGTCTACGGAAACACTTTTTGCTGCTACACCTTCACTGCATATGGCGGCGCAAGGTTAGCTGAAGATAGCTCGACTCTTATCGCTCTTTTTCCATAAGGGACTTGAGTTCTTGCTCAGCGCAATATACGTTCGACCTCGCCTCAGACTCGTCCAACGACGGAAATACGACGACTACTCTTACATTAAATTTCCAACCAGATCTATGAGGCCAAAAAGAAAAGTCACCCCGGCTGCTAGAGCGAAGCATGAACGACCAGGACATTACCGAAGCCCAACTTCGCCGAAGGAGCTGAGCGCCATATGTCGCCACCTTGTGTTCGCCAACCCACGGCAACACTCGTTTATTACGCTTTCCAACTCCACCCAACGGCAAAGTTAGTCGGAAATGGGCGAATATAGCCCAGCTTTTTCCGCCCGTTCATACATAAAAGGATGTGACTTGGATTGGCCTTCCTCAGCACAAGATAACCGACGAACCCAACGGCGCTCCAGCAAATGCATTCAACGAAGACTACTCCTGCACCATAACGATTCACAACCAGACGTCGCAGACGCTCACTCTGCTGAACAAGAAAGACTACCACGGTTACTGGAGCGAAGGACCGCCCAGAGCACTACTGAAGTCAAGATCAAGGACTCCTTCGGTATGTCCCTCGTTCCTGCTCCGCAAGGCTTCGCTGAGCACCATGTAGGCTTTGCTGGATCTGAAGGCTTCCTCCGCTACAAGCACCCCAATGGCGCCGAGATCTGCATGACGTTCTCTTGCCCGACGCACGGCGATAACATCGCGAGGATCACCGTTGAAGGCTCTGGCTACGTTGCCACGAGAGTCGACCCCGAGCACATCAGTGCGGGCGGACACCCAGTTTATGGCACGCCGTTTTGTAAAGTTTTTCGATTCTTTGCCTTACTGCGAATCGTAGCCGACTTTTACATTGGATAGCTACGGTCATAGGGTGGATTGAGTTGACTTGAATGTAATTCTGGATAGACGAATGCAGTATTTGAAAGATGTGTCTCTGACCACAACGTAAGGTGCCTCCATTATATTCCCTTGAGGGGACCTCCTCGCCGTCAACGTATCGCGGGATTCAATACCTTGACCCGGACTCGGCATCCGTAGGTTTTGAGTATTTCCGGGAAGACTACTGTTATTATAATTTTACTTGTCCACGATTCTGCTCGATGGTTTCCCTCGAAAAAACTCCGTGCCGATTCCTGTAACCTAGGCGGGACCTTGGGGCTTTCATGGCGACCTAAATCAGTGAATATACTTCCCTCAGCGAAGTCTGGCTCTTAACCCACTCTTGTGATTTAATTTTCATCGTTTATTATGACCTGATAGCACAAGTTGTAGTGCTTCTGCTTTGTTCCGTCGCTGCTGAAGCAGAAGATCCTCGTTTGATTCGAGGTCAGGTTATAACACGTGAGGGTTTTTCTCACTCTCAATACAGGCACCAAATACTGAAAGTTTTTTTCCACCAGCTCAGGTTTCCTAAGGGAAGCCAACGCGCAAAGTGGACTAGTCAACTCTTGGAAAAAGAAAGATAGGGGCTAAATGATGGAATCAGGAATAGCATCATGGACGAGTTGTCCCAACTGGGTTTTCCATCTTGCTTCCGTACCACCACGATCTTCCCCCGTGTGGGCGTCTACTCGACCACCTCTATGTCGAAGCGGAATCTATCTGACCTTCTCAACGGCGAAGCCGACGCTGAGCCAGGCCCAAGTACCAAACAGCGCCGGCGGTCACCCTCAGCAGCACCGCACACCCTGGCATACCCGGCACTCGACTCCCCGCCGGCGACCGCAACACCGTTCCAGCAGCCTACTCAGATCATCTCGTTCTCCTACTCCCCCGAACGCGAGCTGCAGTTCAATGACGACGCGCTCCGGTACCTCGCCTCCCCTCCTCCGCGCGCGCAACTAGCCCACGGATACGACCACTGGGTCCGGCGACCTGAGAGACGTCCACGGATCGACTCTCTTTTGCGTGCATTATCTACTGCAAGGCAAAAACAACATCCTGCACTAGCTTCGGGCGTGGGCGCTGTTGCGTGGCGTGGTGTGCTTACCCGGTGCGCATTTTGACTCAGCCAAGAGCATCTGAACTGATGCTATTTGGAGAGGATCTTGACGGCGCCGTATGAGGAGCGTGAGGGATGGGAGATGAATGTGATGTGCGTTGACGGGGTCCTTTATTTTGAGGAACATCTTTCGGACGCACGGCTGCGAGAAAAGTGCGTCTCCTCACCCTTTCCTTTATCCTGGGGCAAGAGGTCGTACTCGAACGAAGCGCCTTTTGCAACCCTCCGTATGAAGTGGGAACCGTTCGCTGGAGAACAAATCGTTCTCATATACACCTCGGTCCCCAGTCTATCGGTTTTGCTTAGTGTTATGCTGTCTAATCAATCTACTACTCGCGCAGAAACGACATTGCTCCCCGCCATCGCATACAAACCTATTTCGGCTACTCCTTCGAGTCGTACTGCACTTCGGCCGTCCCGTCTCCCAACGGCGGACCCAGCGTAAACATCCCACAAGCGCCGGGTGACCCGCCTGGCTGGGGCGGAGACGTCGACACCAATGTGCAATGGTGCAGCGTCGTGCGCACGAAACTCGGCGCGACGAGGCTGGTTATCGGCGGAGAGGTGGATTGTGTGCGGGGTGCGTTGCGTTGCGTTCTACTGAAGCTGCACTAAATTTGTTGATGTAGGGAAGTACACCGGCGCGACGGACACGTTCGTCGAGCTCAAGACCTCGATGGTGATCCGCGGCGCGCAGGATGAGGCGCGGTTCGAGAAGTGCGTTCTTTTTATCTCTACTGTACCCCTCTCTCCCTTGATTCTTCTTTGTCTTGCCCCTTCATTCACTTTCGGACCACTTACACACTGCACCCGCCAGGAAACTGCTCAAATTCTACCTCCAATCCTTCCTCCTAGGCGTCCCCGAGATCCTTGTTGGCTTCCGCACCCCCGCGGGCGAGCTCACCACTACGCAGACCTTCCGGACGACCGAGCTGCCGCGGCTCGTACGCGGGAAGAAGGGCGCATGGGATCCGAGGGTGTGTCTCGGGTGGGGGGAGGCGTTTTTGGAGTTTGTGAAGGCGGTTGTGGGTGCTCGGGGGAAGGAGAACGGGGTCCATGAAGACGACAGGGAAGCGGAAGATCAAAACGGGCATGCGCATCCTGACGCGGCGGTGTGGCGCGTCAGTTTCCGCCCGAACACTGGTGTTGAACTTGTGAGACTTGACGTCGCGGGCGTCAGGGATGTGGAGTGCTCTGGAGGCGAAAAGCAGGACGCGGAGGAGGAAGAGGTGGAACGGGTAGGGTTTTTGCCACGGTGGTATTGGGAGGAAGTCACTGGGAAGAGTGAGAGTAAGAGTAACGGGGAGGGGACGTAAACACAGGTCCACTTTGGATGGATTTCAGGTCGCTTGCCCGTCTCCGTCTGGCCTGATCTTTGCAGAAACCACCGATTGTTGCGACAACACTTCAAGACAACTGTGCGGTGCGGTTAGAAATTTCCTTGCAGTATTTCCTGCAATGACATACGGCCTGTCCACTGGTCTCTTCTGCAAATTTCTAATAGTGGCAAAGTCCGTTCTTCGGTTTGTATATGTTAGCGTCTGGTTGATTTCCTCTCATCAACAGCGTATATCGTGAATTCCGAGATATTCTTCATCATCAGCGCCTTCACTGAGAAACGGATTGCTCATCGCCTCGTTACACAGCAAATCGCAACCTTTACTGGGGTTTTTTTTTCCAGGTGTAATTGTGTCGTCTGCTTACTCTACTATTAGCGACTGGGTACTGGGCCAGTCGGGGTAGTGGGCCACTTGGATGATATAGGGATCTATGCTGCCGAACTGGGTGGTTTGGTGCTCGGAGGATGGAATACGACCTATAAACATGTTGTCCATCAAATTTTGAACCGGAGTGATGCATTGATCAGAAGCAATGCTCCGTTTGGTTCCGATGGTAGGGTGAGAATCGATCATTCCTTATCTCCGAACGCCACTTGCCTTCTTCTTTTCCTTCGTTCTCAACCAATTCTCGACCGATTTTCATGTTTTCGGGCTCGTTTTGTTGCCTATATCTAAGGCAAAGTTCTGTGTCGTTGCTGGACGCCAGGCCGACCCGAAATCTTCCCTAGGCTGCCCAAGAACAGCCCGGCCTTCTCTTGACCCGCGCGAGACGGACCGCCCTATGGCGACCCACCCGACATTCCTGTTGGCCTAGAGTTTGGTATGTACACTGATTACATGCATTCAAATGCACTCCCTCTTTGATTTGGGCCTCTCCCGGTCGATTTCGCGTTCACCGAAGGGCCTTCCACGGAACCACCCAATTTCGTTGCCGTAAATAGATGGATTTTGTTTGAGGGGTTATGGACATGGAGGCGCTATATATTCACTTAGATATGTGCCATAGGTTCCCATCTACCCTCCCAATACTTAGCTTCGCCCAAGATCGGTCTGTTTGCCTTGTAGCGCACACGATTTCGTCGATACCGCAATTTCCCCCCTCCCCCCTTGCCGGGGGTACCAGTAATCATAACCCTTGTACACTTTTAATTCACATTTTAAGTGATCAGAATCATGTATTAGAACCCCCTGAGTCGTTCTGAGTACTCCCAGGTGCATGTTATTCGCCTCGACGACTGATTTAGGCGGGTGGCCCACTACCCCGTTCATTGCCATTTTGGGGTACGCCCGAGAATAAATTCGCTGACGGCTCAAAACACAACTCGAAAATTCCCCAGAATATCTCAGTTCACTCCTGGTATATCAATCCTCACTCAAGTGTCGAAATATGGGTACATAAAGCATCGTATCCGCTGGCCAGAGAGCAAAAGTGCCAAGGTGGCCCAGTACTAGGTGACATATAGTACTCATATTTGACTCAACCGACCTCTGATGCTTCAGTCTATGGACGAGGATATTTGAGACGACTCAAGTCCACAGGCTGCTCCAGTCATCTTAGCCTTAGACTCGTGGCGCCCTCATCTAGGGCGACTAAGCCATGGGATATTACGCGACAGTTCAACAATCCCGTCCTCTGAAGTCAGTGTGACGCAGCTACAACATGGATGATCTCACCTCCAGACTGCGCAATTCTGTCAATGACCCCCTTGGTCCTCCCTCAAAGGCCCTCAAATTCCTACCTGTTACTACAACAAACGAGGTATGAGCTTTAGTTGTAGCGTCTGTTTATAAGAGACTAACCTGTTACGTCATGTTCAATTCCGATTCTCACGGTTGAAATGCTGGTTCGGACTTGGTTGAGTTCATGGTCGTTTCTCGTCATAGAAGCCCGACCGTGGTCCGGCGTGGAAGAAACAACAAGTTCTTAGCGTTCAACGCGAAAGCGATATGGACTTGAACTGAGCCATCTCGGAATAAGTAGTAGACGTCTCGGGCCGAAAACATATTTTGGATTGTTTACAACACCATAATATAATACAACATCCAAGTACTCTAACTGGTATGCGCTTGGTCTGCAGAAGATCAACCCCGCATTAAGCCCGGGGCCCACGACAAGGGAGCACACCACCCCCCGGGGACTCTTCGACCACATGAAATTCGACACATGAAAGCCCACGGCCTCAGCAAAAAATCTCCCCAACACCTCTAATCCAGCCCGTTGAAGCGTTCGAATGTCGATGTTGAAAGACCAGTCGGTAGGCCCCGGTCCAAACTCCCTGGCCCGCGATCTAGCGAATCATTTCCGATAAAGGATCATCGATGTCGATTACTCTCTCCAGCGCGGACGCCAGATCACCCTCTCGGTGGTGAAGGGTTCAAGAGCCCCCCGGATTCGCCTCCGCTGCGTCTTTGGCGAGGACTGGGCATGACGCGAACACCTCCCATAACGCCAGGCTCTTCGGCTGAGAAGATTCGCACCGGACGAAGTTGGAGGTTGGTTGTGCGATGCGCTCCGCGCAGACGGGCCGACAGCATGGTCCCGCGGCCCCTAGTTCGCTAGCTAGCTCCCCGGGGGCGGAAAGCCATGAGCGTATCGTCTGCCGAGCGCGCTCCCACTCACGCCGGCAACTGCCCAAGCTCATGTGAGCTGGAGTCGGAGTTGAAATAGTCAGTTTCAACTCCGACGCCAGCTCACCTGAAATTGGGCAGTTGTCGATGTGAGCACTTCGTTACCGGAAGAGTCAGAGGCTCGGAGGGAGCTCGGATCGGTGTCGCTGGCATGCCGGTCGGTGTCGAGGCGAGTGTCGGCACGGTCGAAATGATCTGTGGAAACAGGTCAGTAACGGAAGGAGGTTCGAGTCTGGTGAAACAACCCATGCGCGGTCGCGGACACACCTGCAGGTAAGTGTGAGCTCAATACGTATGTAGGCGAGATTCAAGTTGAACACTAACCGTTGAGCTCAAGCCGAGCACTGAGAACGTTCGAGGTCAGGAGAGGGACGCAGAGGCGGAGAATATGGTGGTAAGAGAGAGAACCATCCGGGTGGCTGACATTGATTCGCAGTGAGACTTTATAGACTCCAAGGCGGTGTTTCTTTGGCTTGGGCCTTGCCGTCAAACACGTTTACGCACACCGCTCCTTGTCTCCACCACGTCTGTGTAATTTTATCACTGTAACTCTTGAATACCATGCAAGCCCTCCAAAAACTCGTCCTACAGGCAAAGTCCCGCAAGCCCTCTGTGACGAATGGCACCTCGAGCCATGTAAGCTCACCGATTCCTTTCGTTGCTAATTATTGCGCACAGGCTGCTGATACCTCCAGCGAGTCGCACTACTCTTCCGTCCTTAACGACCGCGCCGTTGCACAACGCGCCAATACCAAACTCCGAACACAATTCACCGAGCTTCGTACAATAAATTCGGGCGTCGGAGGCGGTCGCGCTCAACCTTGAAAGCGCGCAGACTGAGGCAAAGGGCACGTTGGATGCACTCGTGGAGAGGGCGAGGGGCGATGGGAGCGGACGGATCCATCGATGGCTTCTCAGCTCTAGAAAGTGTGTTTTGTATCTGTTTTACCCTTGGCGGCTTTGCAGTGATGCAGGACACACGTGCGTGTCGCGTCGCGTCGCGGGTACGCGGGTCTTGCGGCGCTTGTCAAGGTGTCGAATGTCGAATAGGCTCGCCGGGAATCCAAGTTGAAGCTTCTCTGCTTCGCGGAAGTGTTGCAATTGACGGCTACTTGCATGGGGATGCGCACCTGTCAGTCGTCGGCGGAGGAATTCAATGTGGGAGGGCCGCCGGGAGATAATTGTCACTCGAAATGCAGAAGTCTGACTCTAGCCTGGAATACTTACCCGGGGTTATTGTTATTGACGAGAGAGTTTCGTCGTGATGACTCGGAGAAAGTCAAGTCACCACCGTGAGGAACAATGCAGAATGCATATGGATTCGGATCTCCCACGAACAGCATTAGCTGGTTATACCGACGCCTATAGACGCCTACCAGTGCCCAGCGGAAACGCGGTAATTAAACATTAAACCCGACTGGATTAACGCGCTTTGGCCTCCTTGCGGGGATTAATTAATTGCAATTGTCCACAGCAATCAGGAGGCTTTTCGAGAGGATCAGCTGTTTGAGGGCGGGTGACCGAGGAGAGATAGGGGGCCGGCAGATGGTGGGAATTGGAAGCACATTGGCACTGGGAGGAGAGAGATTCGGAATAGGAAGGCGGGGGCCAAAGATGGAAGGTGCATTGTGCACATTGGGATGCCATTCGGGGTTCGGGGCGCAAGGGGATGATTGGCTAGACTCGGGGCGGAAGCAGACCGGTCTGCGCGCTCCGACTCCGGAGGAGGATTATGCATGAAGACGGAAAAACGGGTGGGTGCAATAGGTTTCCAGGCGACACACAGTGGTTATTGCAAAGAGGATGCAAGTGCAATCCGCGTCGCGGTCGCGGTGTTACGGTGGTGATCACAAGGTCACCACCGCGCACACACACAGAATGACATTTCGGGATCCGGGTGCCGGGAGGCGGTGAGAATTAGAAATGTGCGGCCACGGTGGTGGGCGGTGCGCGACGAGGAGTGCTGGCGAGCTGTACGACGACGCTAGGGGACGCGAGGAACGGCGACAGGCACGGTGGTACATTGGTCGGGAGTCGGGTGGTGTGATTGATGGACTGACGGATTGATACTTTGCTGATGGACGCCGCCGACGACGTGCAGCCACGAAACAACGACGTCGAGACCTTGTAGACGACGGGCTCAACACCAGTACAGCAATGAATATATATACACGAGATATAAGGGGACTCATAGCTGTAATGAATATTAATTTCCAATAGCGTACAGTTTGTTCCTGTTTGTACTCCCAGAGACGCGACGACGACGCGACTCTTCCGTTCTAACGTCCAACCCAGCGAGCACCACCCTCTGCTCGTCGTCCTCCACAGCGACCAGCACCCCGAGCTCACCGTCTGCCCCGGCCCCGGCCACCACGCGTCCAATGGCCACCCCGTCCTCCTCAGCCACGTCGCCGTCTCCGACGATGCCCTTCTCTCCGCCCCTCCAGCTCCCCGCTCCCTCACCCGACCTCCCTGACCAGGACCACCGCAAGCGCGCCGTCGAAAAGTTCAAGGCCCGCGCAGAAATATCAAACGTGAGTGCCGGGACGCGTCGTCGATGTTACCCGCGATACTTCCCCCTTTTTTCCGCGACGGGACCTTGCGCGGCCCACCGGGACCCTTGTCGCGCGCCTTTCTCGTCCCTTCGCTGTCCTCTCGCCCCGTTTTTGCACTAGAGACTCACAGCCCCTCTTATCCGTCCCCCTCGCAGGTCACCCGCAGCCTCCGCGCGCGTCTCTCCTATGCCTCCTACAAGGCAACACACAACGTCGCAACTGTCCCCTTGCGCGACCTCGAGGCACAGACCCAGACCCAAGCCCTCATCTACTCCCGCACCATGGCCGCAAAGCGCAAGGCCAGCGCGGCCCCCGGCTACTTGAATTCACCAGGAAATAACAACTACTATAACAACCCCGCCACCCAGGGCGGCGCGTCAAATTCACCCGGCGGCAGTGGTATGCGCAGACCCGGCATGGGCGCGATGGCTCCCCCGCAAAACGCCGGCCCGCGGACGTACTATCCGCCAAACGCCGCCGCAGGAGGGAGCGGCGACGGCGCCGCGCGCCACATGCCCGCCCAGAGCCTCTTCACGTCTATACTCGCGCCTCCGCCGTCTCAACAGGCCCGCACCATCCTCAACGTCGCCGATCCCCCCGTGCAGCCCTCCTCACGGCCCCCTGCCTCGCCGCGTCCACGCACAAGCGGCAAGCCTTCCTCCCGCAGCATCGCAGAGGGCACGCGTGCTATGGCCAAGACCCGCCGCGACGACAAGCCCGATCGCCGTAAAGCCAAGCGGCCTGTCGACAAGGGTAAACAGCGGCAGCGCACCAGCAGCGGGCGTCATGCGGACGTTGATGCGGACGGGGACGTCGATATGAAGGCCGCCGCGACGTTGACCTCGCTGCTCCTCAACCACCGCCCCTCCATCGGCAGCGCGTCCTCCCCGCGCTCCAGCCTCGACGACGACGAGTCGGGGCAGTCGTTTGCGCAGCAGTTTGCGCAGAGCTCCGCGCGCCACGGGCACGGGCACGCGCCGCAAAACAATCCTGGCGCGTCGACGTCCTCGGGGGCGGCGGCGCTGCCCGAGTTCCGCCGTGCGAGCGCGACGCCGCCGCCGACGCAGCCCGGGTCGCAGGCGTCTTCGCAGGGTGGCGGTGCTGGTGGCCGGGGGCAGGGCCAGACGACACCGCGACCGGCGCCGACGGACAACGAGGCGGCGGACCTGATGCTCTTCCTCGCGACGTCGCCGTCGCCGGTGCGCAAGGGCATCAACCCCGACCTCGCGGCGTACCGCGCGCTCAACGGCGGTGCGGCCAGCAGTGCGCGGCCGCGCGGGCGTGTTTTGTTCCCCACTGCCGCCGGGGACGCGCCGCGGAGTGGGAGTGCGAGCGGGCTGGGGAGGGGCGGAGATAGCTTTACGTCGAGCGTGTCAAGTATTGGGGGGGAGATGCGGGGATCGCGGACACCCACCCCGGCACCGCCTGCGCCGTTTGTGCCGACGCAGCTGTTGCCGCCGCCGCCGTTGCCTGCGACGATGCATATGGGGACGATGGCGGGGGTGTCGATGGCGGGTGGGCATGCGCCGAGTCCGACGCCGTTGCTGGTGGCGGCGCCGGCGAGTGCGAGTCCGAAGCCGGTTTATGGGCAGCCGATACAGCAGCAGCAGCCGGCGCAGGTGCAGCCTCAGGTTCAGCCGCCGTCTCAACCTCAGCCGACTCAGCCGCCTCAGCCGCAGACGCAACCTCAGCCGCCGACTCAGCCGCAGGCTCAGCCTCAACCTCAGCAGCCTCAGTCTCTGGCGCCGGCGCAGGGCGGACCGGGACTGGCGGCGGGGGGCGAGTTCAACTTTAGCGATTTCCTGCACGCGTCGCCACGTGCGGGGACGCCCACCCAGGTGCAGGCGGCTGCTCCTCCGATGCAGATGCAGATGCAGATGCAACCTGCGCCTGCACCGCAGCAGCAGCAGCTCCCAATGCAGATGCAGACCCACCCCGCGCTATCACAAGCCCAACAGCAGCAGGCTCAGATGCAGCAGCAACAACAGCAAAAGCCGGCGGCAGGCGGGCTGCGCGCGGACGTAGGCCGGAAGCTGTTCGAGGAGGAGCAGATGCGGCATCACGGGCACGGGCATGCGCATGGGAAGGAGCTGGGCGCGGGGATTGATTTGGTGCAGCAGAGTTGAGTTGAGTAGGTTGAGTGTGCATGCAAGTGCGCGTCGTCCTTAGATTCGGCGCGCCCTACTGCGACGACGGCGACGGCGTATCAATTCCTTCCCTTTTCGATTCCGACTCGACTCGACTGCTTCCTTCCTCTTCCTCTGTTGTACTCCGAACCAACCCTCCTGGAACCGCATGATTGATCATTTGTATCACCAGCCCAACCAACCAACCAAAGCCACTCCCCCGAAATCGAAATCCAAACCCAACAATTACTACCCGCCACCACTAGTTCCCCCTTCCGCCTCGACGACGACAACAAGTCATCGTCGACAAATGTAACACCAACCCACGCCCACGCCCACCTACGACCTATTCTATCTATTTTCGGCTTGAACGACGAACGAAGGACGACGCGGACACGGCAGAGGCGCAGGGACGGCGCCCTACCTATCTATACACGGGTAGGGCGCGGTCCCTGCGTGTTGCTTCGCGTCGCTTTCGAGGGATTCTCTTTTCTTTTCTTTTCTGAACGGTTGTTTATTATTTCCTTCCTCTTTTCTTTTCCTCTACGTACTCCTTCCTTCCTGCAACTTACTCCTTCCTTAATGATGTACATGATATGATATAGGGAGGGGAGTTGGGAGAGGAGGGGCTGGCGTGTGAGCGCCAGCCCTTCCTCTCCGTTACGCTTCCCTCCTACTTCCTACTTCCCGGTTCCCATATTTCCTTTCCATATTTTTACTCGCCTGCATACACACTTCCCTCTTACGATTCATGTCCATTTCTACTGCTACGTTTTGTCCGTGCTGGTCCTAGTGGTCTCGTCTAGTCTCGTCTACCTACCTACTTACGCTCGTCTGTCCTCAGTACCCAATGTTTATATCTTGTTTTTACTCAGGAATGAGCCAGGAACGAGTCGCTCAGCCCAAAAATAAGAGAGGAACTCAAGGAAAATTACGGGTAAGCCGGCCCGGAGGTTGGCAGCGGGCGGGCCGCGTGGGCGGGCCGTATGAGGCCGTACATCTGAACAGGAACAACTTGTTCGTTCCGTTCATTGGCCGAGATTGCTGGTCCCTGGACCAGTTCTGCTTGCTTGGGGTTCTCTGCTTGTCGGTTTTCCTCCCTTCCACCTCACACGGCCGCGAACGAAGCTCTGCACAACTTTCAATGCTCGGCTCAAGATTGGCGCAAACGACTGAGAAACTCAAGTTGAAGTACTATAGTCGTTGAAGTTTCTCAACATTATACCGGTTCAACGTTCAACCCGCAAGAAAAAAGAATGTATTGCCAATTCGCAATTCAAGCTCGCTTTTGGTCGTCCGCGGACCGAATCCCCCTTAACGGCAATCTAGAACGTCAGCTGGTCGTGCGGGGTTCACTTGAAAAACGAACCCCAGCGCTTAATGATGCCTCGCGCCCTCTCCGTTCCCCGCCATGACCATCGCCTCGCAATTGCAAGACATCAAGCACTACCGCAATGCCTACATCCTCGCGCTGTCCGCCGCCATGGGGAGTGTGTTCTATGGCTATGATATGTGAGTCGTGTTTCCCCACACCGTGCCACAATTACAATTTGCGGGCCCCACTGACCGACGACTCGCACGACAGCGGAATCATCGGCGGGGTCATCACGCTACCCGCGTTCAAGAGCTACTTTGGCGTGAACGAGATGAGCGCGTCGGCAAAGGCGGCGCTGAGCGGGAACATTGTCGCGATTCTGCAGGGCGGGTGTTTGTGCGTCTTCCACAATATATATACGGGGGTGGAATTATGCTGAATGACTTGCTGGCTAGCTTCGGTGCGCTCGGGGTGGGCTACTTCTCGAACCGGTGGGGGCGCAAGCCGTGCATGATCGCCGCCGGGTTATTTTATATCGTCGGGTCTGTCATCCAGGCTGTCGTTGGTCTGGGCACGAGTGAGAAGCGTGCACTGAGTGTGCTGTACTTTGCACGGCGAGTTTTTTTTCGTCTCTCATAAATTGTATGCTGATGGTGCTGGACTGTAGGTTTTTCGCCGGTCTTGGTGTGGGCATGGTCAGTGCCATCGTCCCGACTTATGTTTCCGAGGCCACACCGCGCGCTATTCGCGGACGATGCACCGGGATGATCCAGCTCGCCAATAACCTCGGGATTATGCTTTCCTGTACGCCAATTTTCGTTGATTAATACTCGCGCTGACTGGTCCAAGATTGGGTGAACTACAGCGCCTCCCTACACATCTCGCCGACGAGCGCGATCCAATGGCGCATGCCCTTTGCCGTCCAGTACGTCCAGTCCTTGGTCTTTTATCCAATTAACTCAATATTTACCTCTAGAGTGATCCCTGGTACGCTTCGTAAATCAATGTAATCCTCCTTATTCACGCAATCCAAGGCGTCCTCTTCTGCCTCCTCGTCCCCTTCCAACCCGAGTCCCCTCGCTTCCTCGTCGAGCAAGGCGACTACGAAGGCGCCGCCCGCAGCCTCGCTTTCGTCACACGCACCACCCCCGACGACAAAGCCGTCCTCGCCACCGTCGAAGAGATCAAAGCCGACTTTGCCGGCCGCTCCAACCTCTCCATTTTCCAGCAGTTCGCGCACATGGGCGACTCGCGCGCCATCGCGCTCCGCTGCGCCATCCCCTCGATCGTGATGTTTGGCCAGCAGTGGAGTGGTACGAACTACTCTCCAAGGCAGACGCTGTAACAACTGAACTCGTTCCTCGCTAGGTACGAACGCCATCAATTACTTTAGCCCGCAGATTTTTGCGGCGTTGGGGATTAGCGGGACGACGTCGGGGCTGCTTGCCACTGGTGGGTTCGCTTGTTATTCATCAGGTGATCGCGTTGCTGAAGGGTGATTTTGCAGGCGTCTATGGTGTCGTTAAGGTACGCGGCAGGCGCTTGTCTGCATCAAAAGAAATTTTGGATTGACACATCTTTTTAGGTCGTCTCGGTCTCGCTGGTGCTCGCCTTCGCGGTCGAGGGTATCGGGCGTAAGAAGTGCCTCATTATCGGCGGGCTGGGGCAGGGCGCGATGATGCTCTGGCTAGGCGGGTACACGGGCCTCCATCCCTCGACCAAGATCATCCCCTCGAGCTACGTCTCCATCATCTCGGTCTATCTCTACGCCGTATTCTACTGCATTGGATGGGGACCCCTACCGTGGGTCGTCGCGGCCGAAGTCGCGCCCAACCATCTCCGCACTGGCGCCATGTCGATCGCCATTGGGGTCAACTGGTGCGTCTCTCGTCTCGCGTCTTCAAAATATTTTTTTCGGACTAATATGTACCATCGATCCCAGGCTCTTCTCCTTCACCATCTCGAAAATCACGCCGATCATGCTCAACAACATCAAATACGGGACCTTCCTGCTGTTCGGCTTCTGCTGCCTCACCATGGCCGTGTGGGCGTGGCTCTGCCTACCCGAGACCACGGGCTACGCGCTCGAGGATATCGGGCTGCTCTTCGAGTCCGACGTGATTCTGCGCTCGGTGCAGGACGCGCCGGGAGGGAAGTGGTTTATTGGGGACAGGAGGGCGGTGCCGATTGAGAAGCTTAGGGAATTACATGGCCCGAGGGCGGAGGGCGAGGGCGAGCGGGATGTGGATGAGAAGATTACGGATGAGAGACTCGATTTGGAGAGTGGGAGGAAGGATTCGGAGGTCGATGTTATTTGACGTAGATACGAACACGATACTTACGAAGTTCTACACGAATTAATAGGGAAGATTACGCATAATTGCCTGTGCTTGCAAGTGCCGCGGAGAGGTGAAGCAGGAGAGCGGCCTGAAAAAGCAGCGATCGGTGGTGCCGTTGAAGTTCCATGGCGGTGAACCCCTTGCCCCCAAGGTCTGGAAAAAGTTCTTCTAAATGGGCCTTGACTTGCGTGGCCCCAAATTCGTCGTCATCCGCGAGCGCGGTAAAGTCTCCTGCCTCTATGATCTCCTTGAGGGCCGGATATGGATAACGGTTCGCCAGGGTCGCACTGCTCGAACCTTTCGGGTTCGAGTGGTTCGAACTACTCGCTGTGAAATCGAGATTCAGTGGACCTTGGGTACGATGATTAGGGTATATCGCAGTACCTGACATTGCCGTTGTCTCCTCCACGCCGGTTCCTGGGAGACCGGTCCACGTCCACGCAGCAAGTAGAACGCCGACGACCACGCACACTGAGACACTTACAAAGTACCCAAAAGAAATAGCGTGAAGGGCGGTTTGTTCGTCGTGATGACCGGGGAAGTTTCGATCTCCAGGCCTTTCCAACTGCATCGCGTTGTCGCCTTGGGCAACGACACTCGGACCACCGACGGAAGATTCCTCAAAAGAATTCCTTTCTGTTTGAGTGCCGGTGTCGGTCGTACGCAAGGGGAGGCCGGCCTGGATAACCCTGCATCGAATATCCTCCTTGATCTGCTGTGGCATAAAGTGCACACACAGGGTCACGTAGAAGTGGAGACAGCGGGGGTGAAATCGCAAGGAATCGATGAACTGCAGACCTGCTTTTTTTTGGTATATGATGGACTCGGGGCCTGTGGGCGTGGTAGAATTTGCGAGGCCCCCGCAAGTCGAAAATGCGGTCAAATTCTGCGCGCTCGGAACGTTGAACCATAAGACCAGCTTGGCAAATAAGTAAGAACTAGACAACGATGATATGACTTACTCCGGTCGGGGGATGGGTTGCATGAGCATTCTGCAGATCCCGGTGGACATGTAGAGACGGAGCCATTGATTGTCCATTAAAAAACTGGTCAATGGGCCTTTCGCTCGATGCGACGAAGGTTGGCGGAGGCCGACGGATGTCGCTGAAAAGGAACGGGAGGGATGAGGCCATGTCCTCTCGTACATTTTCCGGCACACGCTCTTGCATCTGGGTATGAATCCGGTGCAAGTTGCGGCACACCGCAGAAAATATTGAGGAGCCGATATATCGATGTATTATGTGCGTGGCCTCTAAGACCTCTTTTTCGCCCGTGATAACGCAGGTGGCGCCATCGGACTGCAGGGTGTCCATTCTGAACTACATTGTGGCCATAGTGAATGAGTGTCCGCTTCACAAAAAAAGAAACATGGTATTTACCTCAGGATGCCGAGGTCCATCGGCTGCATCCCCTTTGTGGGTGCGCAAGGCTCGGGTCATCAGATACGAAAGCCGACTCGGCAAGACTAAACAGATTCGTCGGGTCGGTTTTCATTGTAAAGAAAAAATGATGAATACACCCACGGCTTAATGTAGGTTTTGTGGGAACGATCCAAACCCCCGATCCAGCAAGAGCGGGTAGGAGGCTGCCGTCAAGCTCCGTCGGGGTAAGTTCAGGGCCCTTGGAAGATCCGAGGCGGATGTGATGAACGCGATAGGACGGGCTGTCGACATATGGTTCGGCAGGACGAGGAATACCGGGTATGCCGATATGGAGTGCGCAAGCAGCCGCGAGCATGTCGACGGTTAGCCGCTCAGCGGTATAGTCGGGAATTGGAGTGACGCCGAGGGGCATCCAGTCCGAGTCGATGTGGTCCACAACGGGAACCACGAAAACAAGTTGTCGCTCCACAGGGTCGTCGGACCAAACAGTGACGGTGAACGCTCCTTGTAAGGAATGACCACCGTCCGAAGTAGACATGGCGTGTGCCGCGGAAGACTGGTGAAGGAAGGAAACCCGTTTGTGGACCCCTATTTACGAGCTGAATCACTACATTTTTGCCCCTTTCATGCTTGTCCGGATTGCACTGGATTTTTGCATATAACTTGAGCATTTTCTGCTACTTGGACTAGAAGCTCGAGATTGAGTTTTGTTAGGATTTGACGTTTCCTTGCGGTCGCCTATCCCTCCTTCCAAACTTTGGGAACATCAAAAGGTCTATTATATTCTCGGGAAAACGAAGCGGCGACAAACTCAGCGCAGGACTCCGTGATAACTCCTATACCCCGAAGGCTGCCCAGGCAGCAGCGACGACACCGGTCTGGCAGTTACTACAAGCGGTCCTTGGCGTTGTGGCTGGAGTTGGGCCTGCGAGAATCTGGTGCTCGACGTCTCGGAATCGACGTCCGCCAACGTCAAATAATAGTCGCAAACATGCAACGTCGAATTTTGCGTGAAGAACTGTTCGATGCCCCAAAATGTCCCCATACGAACCTTCTTGGCGAGCTGTTGCACACGGTCCGGCAGTAATGAACGGAGGGGGCCCTCGCCGATACGGCCTGTGAAGCAGATTCTCGTATCCTTCGGCTCGATCTCGCTTGTTGAACTTACTGCGGTTATTGAATTACTTAACATGAGACGATGGATAGGGACGCACAGATAGTGGTGTCGCCGCTAGCCCCGTACCTTGACAATTCATACCACTCTCCACATTTGTCCGCATCTGTCAACGCAGCGGTGCCATGAAGCTGGGATATATGTATGGTCAAAGAATTAACGCAGTATCGAACCACTTACAACCGCCGCGACAATATGTCGTGTCTCGTGAATCATCGTTTTCGCCGCTGCAATCGCTAGGACATCGATTCCGCGCCCACCGTTTGGCGCGGCGTCAATGACCTTGTTCTTGACCAGATCTTCGATTCGGGGCAGAAAAGGAAGGATGTAGATGTCATGAGAGTCGTCAAGGCGGCCGTGAAGCGCCACCGCTGACGACAGATCCTCCGAACCGGGGTAGACCGAGGCGAATTTGTCCAGATCGTCCACTTTGACGAGACGCACAGAGGCAAGGGCTAGTCGGATGTCACTTATTATTGCGCTGACCGTGGCATTCGGTGTCTGCGCTCGGTACTGAGCGACCCAATCCCGCTCCTCCTGCAATCCCTTGTGGGGGTCTTGTCGCGCTGTGACAGAACCGGGCCAAAGGGTGATGATAGACCCGTAGATATCGAAAAGCGTGTCTTCATCGGCCGTGGCCAGTGAATGAAGGGTTCGGCAGCAGACCTATCCAACCTGAGAATTTTCGAGGGGCAGATGCGAAAGTTCCTCTTTCCAAGAAGGGATTGTGGCGGTAAGTGTATCATGGCCAACACAGTGGAATTTTGCTTGCTCAGCGAGGAGGTCAAGGAGAGGTTTGGGCGTCATGGGAGGCAAGGAGGACGGTGGGGGACCGAGCCCCTATTCAGTCAGGCGGCTGTGTACGAGGTTTCAAGCTGGCGAAACTTGGGCGAAGCTACAAAAAATCTAGTCTCTTCTAAACAGACGCTACAACATAAAAAACTCGTACCTCGTTATGTTATACAAAAAATCTACACTTGACCACGAACGACTTCCGGATCCCAAAATTTGGAGGTGACAAGCGCCAAATTTTGTTCGTTGAAAGAGTTGCGAGCTTCCCGACGCGTCCATTGAACGGGCGCGCCGCGCCTGTTGCGGGGAACACGAGGGTGAGCTCGTCGGATTGCGTGTACGCGAGGCTCGCGGCGGGGAAGTATACGAGCAAGTCGGCCGCTAGTTGCGCCATGGCGGCGTGCAGCCGCACGTCGAACGGCTTGTCGAAGCCGCGCGTGAACTTGGAGAAGCCGTGGCCGTCGACTCGTATGATCATGGGCTGGTCGTCGGGAAGTAGCTGCTCTGTGCCTGCTTCGTACCGCTTCATCCGATCCCCAAGGGTCTCTGGAACGGTGTCTGCAGGTGCGCTCGACATGGTGGCTTCAAATAAGTTGAATGGATTCGAGTCCAAGGTTCCTAGTCAATTTAAGTCATCGGTGAGTGAAAGAAGCTATTTTTGATGGCTGATCGGAGCATAGTACCAAAAGATAAACGCCACACCGCTGCCTTGTCGGACGCTACGATGTGTACCCACAACCTCCGAAACCCTACAGATTTTACTCGCGGGAGTCCGATAGAGCTGCCCGACCGGGGATCCATTTATATTTACCACCTGGAGGATTCGAACCTCCACCGGCTCGCTTCGGAATTGTGGGGATGGTTTTGAAGCGAGTGGATTACCAACTGGACCATGGTGGGTATGCTAATTTCATGCACATTGGTCTGAGGTATGCTCAGGACCGCAGGTCATCTTTGGCTTTGAATTCGTGGCGAGATCTTCGCCATTACTTAATTTTTCACAATAGCAGTTGAAAACCGACATTCAAACGACTGCAGAAAACGGATAAGACTCAGGATAGTTTGATGGTCCAGATTGAATGGACTTTTTTGTGGTCCCTCGAACTGACGGAGGAGATTGAGCAATGAGAATCTTCAGCATTTGAACTTACGGCATCTACTGACATTCGGCGTTCGGACCGAAGTCAGTACTTCTTCCCACCAGCCACAACGGGCCTTTAAAGCTTCGGGTTCAACTGAAACTGTGCGCTGTTCTCTCTTTCCGGGTTTTGGGGCCCTGAACAATGGTTTCAAGAGTCTACACTTCTCCAATTTCAGCAAGTTTAAACATTCAGCCCAACCAGCCTCCGCGTATGCGACAACCGCTACTACTGTGACTTCACGGGCTACTGAACCAGGCAGCTGAAAAATATTCAAGCCACTCAATACCCTTCCGGTATCGCCCGATGGTGATAGCACTTCCATTCCATTCTTAGCAAATTCTTAGTGCCTGAAAGTTGACCGCGCCTCCCACCTTCCTGCGGTGCCATGACCACCATATCCATCGACATAGCAGCCATATTCCGCGAAATCCGCCTCACGGTGCGCGAGATCACGAACGAGCGCGCAGCAGCGAATGAGAAGCGCAAGGCGGCGCAGCTGCTAGTGTACCGCGCGCTGTCGCTCCGCCCGGCGCTGGATCACATGAAGCCGCCCACGGGCATGCTCGCGGACGTCGACTGGTACACGGAGCTGCGCGCGACCTTCAGTGCAGGGATATTTCGTCGTTTGGGTGCGGGCTGTTTCTTCCTGCGGTTGCCGGGATTTATTTAATACGGATGCTCTTGCTTAGGACAGAACGAGCATTTTAAGCGGATGGCTTCACTCGGGGGCACGGGGGCGAGGGCGCGGATCATGCTGCTTCTCCTCTGGATTATTGGGCACCGGTTGTCCGAGGATTCGGTTGCGAGGCTCTTGTCCACAGCTTTTGGAGACGCCATCAAGCGCGACGACTCCGAGAACCAGGATTTAGAAAACGAGATTAACGCGTTGGTGTCGGTGAAAGAGGTCCTCGTTAGCCTGCGCAAGATGATCAAGAGGAAGCTGCCGCTTCCATCAGGTGGGTGGTTCATGAGATTGTATTTTAAATCATCAACTCTTAAACCATATTCGCTACAGATAGAAACCCCTTCCTGGGTCACGATTACACGCCTGAAGACGAAGATAAGCCCCTCCCGCGTTCAGAACTCTGGGGCTACGCCCTGCCGGAAGACGAAAGATACGAATACGACGTTCGGAACAATCCAGCTCTCCTCATCCGCCCGCTTCCCGGCAAAACCATCATACCCCAGACCAAGCTCACGATCCTCATCATTCAGTGGGCGGCGTGTAACTTTGGTCTCGGCAAGAAAGTATACTCTGCCGAGGATATCGACCCCGATGCCTTCTGGAATGCCGATCCTCCGCCAGCAGCAGAACACGATGGTGAGGATGAAGATGAGGACCGCCTCTCGCTCTCCAGCTTTTCCTCCCGCGGAAGTTTCGTGTTGGAGATCCACGAAGGCGCTGCAACCGCGCCGTACGATGCTGAGTGGCAAGACGACCCAACGGAAGACTGGGTGCACTCCCGCTTCTGCTCGGTCTACCCGCTTCATGGATGGGTGCACCGCAGTTTCGTGCGCGTCCTTCTATTCAACTCGTTTTGCGGGACGCAGACACTCCCTGAGCCGTCCGAGATACTGGGCGCTGTTCACGTCGCCGACCGTTTGGTTCAACGACTCCCTCCGGATATTTGGGACTATGCGCAGCAGTTCATTATCGCGCGTGCGCTCCTATTCTCCGAGGCGGAAAACAAGACCCAGACGTGGGACCCCGTTTTCGCGGAGCTGTCTCCCCGAGAACGCGGGAATACGGTCATTTTCGTCGATGCGCTCCGGTGGATCGAAGCTGCGCGGGACGTTGGGTACCCGCCCTGGCTCAAACAAACTGCAATTTTCTTGCAGAACCCGAGGGCATTGTGCCAAGACGCCCCCGATATCCTGGCATTGCCAACATTATCCTCCCGGGACACGCGAAGCAGCATGAACGTCCTCCCGAAGCTCGATCCGTCAACGTGCATCTGCGGCGAATGCGCACTCATTGAAGCTCAGCAGCCATCGAGTCTCGAGTCCTTTCGCTCGCAGTACCTCGTCGTAATGTCCTCCCGCCCTCAAGGCTGTGAGGCACTCGCGCGGACCTGGGAGCCATTGATATCCACGGCGGAAACCTGGCTGGACGCGCTCCTGTCGCGCGTCGAGAGTCAGTTCGCCTTGTTCCCTGACGTCGACCGCCGGATGGGCCCAGCCGTCCTCGAGACCGCCAACGCGATGGGCGTGGTCGTGGGCTCTCTCCTCTCGGACCAGGACCTCCTCCGGTTTTTCGTGGCACTCTGTATGCTTCAAGATCACATTCCCGTAGCCATCCCGAAACCCCCGGGGCCTTTTGGGCTGGGGTATGTTGTCACGCTGCCTTGGACTGCGGATCGCGAGGATTACAAGGCTGATGTTGAGGGTCCCGATCGCGTGTTGTTCGCGACCGGTGGATGGCTGTATGACTCGATCGGCACTGAGGGCATAACGCTTCTGCATCAGGGGGATGAGTTCAAGGTTGTGTATCGGACGAATATGCCGGGCAAGTTCTCCGCGGTGTGCATGCCGCAATTCAAAGGCGACTTTGTATCGCTCTTTCCTGACCTCCTTCCCGTCCTTACGCAAGGCGCTCTTGCAGGTTCGGAAGCTATCGAGGAGCAAGACAACACCATGGAGTTGACTCTGGTGTTGAGCCGCCTCCCAACCGACGGGTTCCCACTGCTTTCTGTGTGCTCAGAGACGGCGTTCGCCGCACCGCGTGGTTCGTTGGCGGCTCTCGTCCGTGTAAAATGTCTAGACCGTGTCTTGGAGACGGTTTGGAGGCCGGATCTCAAGCGTGGTTCGCCCTGTGAACATACGGCCTCTTGGAGACGCGCAACACGACAGTCACTGACGGCCACCGACCTCATTGGGCGAGTGCTACCTCCGTCCGACTCGTCGACAGACGTACCGACACTGACGAAGTTGGCTTTTGCGAGTTCGGATGAGGTGGCTGCTCAAAGCCAACAACGGCTCAGGGAGATGATGGAGGCGTTGTCGAGGCGAGTTGAACCGTTGACAGTGGCTGGGTCGCCGCTGGAACGCACCAGAGCCGTTATTGTGAGGTGCGGAGTGAAGGATGGACCCGTTGATGCAGTTGCTGTACTCTCGGCGTCCGTGCGGAAGAAGGTCTATATTTTCGATCGAAGGTGAGTTCGTTTTCTGCTGTTTCCGCATCACTGAGGTTGAACGCAGCGAATGCTGGGAATGCGCTTTGATTCGCATGTCAGAAGATGGCAGGAGTGTTGGAATATCGATAGATACAAAATATTGAGTGCATTAATAATGACGATGACGGGTAGTGTAGGTGAGCCAGCGCGTTTGCGCATGGAGGGCGGAACGAAGGTGGTGGTGCGGAGCAAAACCGTTTTCGGACAGCTCGTTTATGATGCTATTGTTGATCCAATCATTTGGTCCCTATTTTTGGTTGGTCCGAATAGATCGAGTCCAATGAAGGTCTGTGTAGGTAATTCTTTTTCAATGGAGAATCTTGTTTTGTGCAGCGAGTCAACACTCAGAACAGAAAGTCCAGTTGAATTCAGGGTCACGTTCAATTCGGGAGACGTTGTCTGTTTCTACCTAAAAGCTAATCAATTTGACGTTCGCTGTTCAAGACTTAGTATGAACACTTATATAACAGATCAGCCGGATAGTGCCACTTTTCAGTGCGTCTGCATTTCTTGGGCGATATGAGCGACTAAAATCTTTGCCAAAGATTCGTGCATTGGATGCAGTTTAAATAGGAGCACCGCTTTCGTAGCTCGGGAGGGCAAAGGTAAATGTGGCGCATCCTGGGACTGTATCTTTCTATCGCAGTATACCGACAACATTGAATGTATTCAGCCGTGGTTTGAAGTGAACCCGAACTTTAAAAAATGGTGCAAGCACTGCGGGGATCGTTTTCCGGATATCAAGATTTTTTCCCAGTAAGTTTCTCCAAGCTGGAGAACAAAGGGTTTTTTCTCCTATTTCCTCAGCGGGACCTTCCTGGCTGGAAAATCAATGGAAAATGCATTGTTTTCCGACAGGCAGAAACGAAATTTCTCCCAACGCGGACCGGTCATCCGAAAATTCTCCGGCGGTGAGAACAGCTAATTTCCCCTCGAGGAGAACAAGTTGTTTGTTCTCCAGCTGGAAAAAAGCATGATATTCCCCTTTGTTGGGAGAATCTTGGTGGGACTTGTAGTAAAGAAATCCAAACTGGAGTACGGTTTGATCGCCGCAGTACGAGATGGTGTCCGAGATGATCCGAACACCGCCACGATTTCTCTTTTGCCACCAACATTGCGCCTAACGCGTCTCGAAATCGGCGCCGCACGGCGCTGGCGACCTCAACTTGGGCAGCATCAATTAACTGGCCTGACGATTACTATTGGGACGTTGAACGTCAGCTCCAGCGCATCTCCAGACCTAGCTTCCGTCAAGCTCCTCGGCCAGCTTTGCGCTTTTGATTGCCCCAAGGTTGCCAAACCACTGTCTCCGAATCTCTCCGAATCCTCCCTTGCCACAATCCATTACAAAAAACAATGGCTATTCGGCCTTTATCTGGCCTTTTCTAAGCGTCCAATTTTGCCCAAGGCACAATCACTTCTGAGCGCTCTCCAGTCCTTTTTGACGGTCCCTTGGCCCTATAATCTGCGCAATACACTTATGTGCCCCTGATGCCTTGGAAGTTGTTCGGAACCTATCAATCCAAACGTACACCTTATCTCGTCAAAACACCTTTTTAACACCGACAATCGCTCTTGGCATCCTGTAAGAACGGGGATTTCATATCCACAACACTGCCAGTATTACCTTGGACCACCTCCGTCCCGACTTATTGGCGTTCACTCTCCACGGTCTTTCAACGCCGGCTGCCAGATGCTTCGCAGTGTTAATTCTTGGCCTACATTTTGACACCGAGGAGCCTCAAACCCGGATCCGGTGTTTTCCCGGATTCAATTGCAGATGCTCGAGATACCACTGAGGCGAGCTATGATAGTCCGTCCCAATATGCCGTTAGCACTTTGGTTGGGCGCCTGGTCCAAGTAAGAATATCACCCTCTCAGCTTTCAGCCTATGCCTTCGCGTCGCCATTTCGTTGTCGCCGGCTGCTTCATTTTCCTCCCCTTCATCTTCTGGCAGTTCTTTGTCCTCAATGATCAATACACACTTTCTGGTCCTGCTCAGTGGCCCGCGACGATATGCTCGGCGATTCTTCCTGCCACCCAAGAAAGTACTCTCGTCGTACCCCAGAAGAGGCATCGCGTCGCAGTAGCTTCGACGTTCGGGTTTCACTTCGACGTGTACATGGCCTTGGTCTGGACTCTCGAGCGCGTTATGGGACAGAGTCAATCGGGAGGTGAGGTGCAGGTCTACGCGCCGCTCCCGTTTGGTTTCAATTTCTCCACAATCGTGGAGAATCTGCAACTATACCACGGCAATGTCAAAAACTTTGAAAACCTCATCGAGGATATCAACAGCGGAGGGATAGACTTGGTAGTGCTCGGAACATGCGAATTCGAGTGAGCGTGTTTTACGACCTTTCTGCAACGCGCTTTCTCATCCGTTGCACAGCTTGCGTCCCGGCCAGCCCTGGCGGGAAGAGCTTTTAGCTGCGTGGGATGCCAGAGATTCGGCGAACAAGTTCAAGCTTGTGTGCATCGTCCACAACGTCAATGTAAGCTTAGCTTTCACGTTCTTTCTTCATTCGAACTAAGTAAAGCCTACAGGATACTCCATGGCAAACGATCATCACTCCCTGGGCTCAGCGAGACGCCATCCGCATCCTACCCATCTCCGAACAGTAGGTCGCTCCCGACATCGATAATCCGCACTTACACTTCCTAAATCCAGCGTCGCCGCCGCGTTTAGGCGATCATTCAGTATCAGTGCAGACAGCCCGGACACGTCAGTCCGTGCAGCTGGATACGAGTACATCCCCGTCGATGTGCACGTACCGGTTCTCGATGTCCCCGTCGCCGTAGATCGTAAGCCTGCACGGATCCTTTCGGATGCTGTTATCCAGGGCTCGTTTTATACCGATCGCCGTGATTATCTGGAGATCTTCGCGGAACTAAAAGAGTCACTTGCGCGTATGTGGTTCCAGCTTACTCTTCGAAGACCTCGCTCACCATGATGCAGGCGATCCGACGGTGTGGGGATATCTTCCGCTGGGGCCTGAGGAAGATGCGTCGTACGTCGTCAATACAAGCCTGCCAGACCCACCGTTTCGGCTGTTCCTCGTTGGCTCGGGCTGGCTCCAAATACCGCACGAGCTGGAGAACATTGTACTCATCCGTGCTGGGCTGAGTTACCCTGGTCCGTTCTGCCTCCCGTAAACCCTTCGTCGCTGACCTAGAACCCAGATTTCTATGCACTAATGAGCAGCATGGACATCTGCGTCACTGCATTCGAGTCTGCCGACAACGGATACTATGAGGCCCAAGCGAGCTCGACATTCGCGATGGCGGTCGAGTGCAATGTATTATGCCTTCTCCTCCTGCAAAATCCTGGCTCACCTTACTCTAGGTACCCCTCCTGGTCACCGAGCGCATCAAGGCTGCGTACACCTACGCGAGCGACAACCGAGCCGCGGTCACTCGGCCTGCCGCCATGCGTGAAGTCGAGGCACTGCGTGCGCTGCGCACCCAGGACGCGTCGTATTTCCTCCATCGCACGGGAATCGCACTGGACTCGTCCACGGCGCGGGCTGCCGAAGCCATGCTACGGCTAGGGTGGGTGCGCTCCCCGGAGGAGTCGCGGGCGTTCAAGGAGGAGATTTGGCAGGCGAACGATCGGGTTGTGGAGCGGATTTTGCGGGATCTGTAAATTTTTTGAGATCTCTTGGGCAGGACCTGGGCGATACAACTCTCAAAAGAGTCTCTTGTAAGATACATACCTCCAATATTTTTGTTTTCGCGAAACTTTAAATGAGTGCACGGACGTTGTTTGGCGCAGCGTCCTTCGCCTTCCGGAGATCTCCATCGGGAATCTCCGCCAACTGTGCACCGCGCACCAGAAATCCTTGTTCAGTTCTCCGCCATCCCGACGCAACAATGGGCGACCTCGTGGACTCGATGCTCGACTTGATGCGACGTCTGCCACCGACGCGCACAGAAGAAAACGTCACGGCGCTCATCGGGATCTGTCCAGAGTACGCCGACGACCTGCTGGGCAGTGTCGACCAGCCGCTCAAGCTGCGCACGGACCGCGCGACGGGGAAGGAGTACCTTGCGTGCGACTATAATCGCGATGGAGAGAGCTATAGGTTCGTTCGTTTCTGCGCCGTACGCTTCGTTGTACTTGCATCCGATGGAGAGATGGCTACTCGGCAAAGATTGGGCGCATCGTATGGCTAGGATGCTTATTGGATTATTCACGGGCAGATCACCTTGGTCGAATGAGTACGACCCTCCGCTAGACGATGGTACGATCCCCACACCGAAACTGCGCAAATTGGAGATTGCTGCGAACGAGGCGTTCGATACCTATCGCGAAATGTGCGCGCTGCTATTCAAATTCTATTCACGGCCAAGGAATTCACACCGTACTTTGTAGGTACTTCGAAGGTGGTGCATCGTCAGTGTACCTCTGGGACCTCGACGACGGTGGCTTCGCTGGTGTAGTGCTGCTCAAGAAGAGTGTGACCCTCCGCCTTCATTTTTTCTATAAATTAATTGCGCGCAGCGATGACCCCGACGACAATACACGAGCCGTCCGGCTCCTGGGACTCGATCCACGTCTTTGAGACCGCCGAGCGGGGCCGCCAAGCACACTACAAGCTGACCTCGACGGTCATGCTGCAGCTCGTGACGCGCAAGGGCTCGGACAGCGAGGCGGAAGAAAAGGCGGGAAATGGAAACGGGAATGGAAGTAAATGGAAGCATGAGGGGGAGGTGAGTCTCAGTGGGAGCATGACCCGGCAGGTACGAATTGTTATCTTGTTTCCGTCCGCGTTGGTTTATTCAATTCGGGGCCGCAGACGGAGCAAGATTGGCCCATCCTCGATTCGTCGTCTCACATTACCAATACCGGGCGGATGATTGAGGAGATGGAGATTAAGATGCGGAATCTGTTGCAGGAGGTTAGTCTCATCCCATTCTTTCCTTCCGGGGTAGCGTGTTGACCCAGGAAAAGGTTTACTTTGGCAAGACGCGTGATATCGTGTACGATTTGCGGAGTGTGGATGATCTTGAGAAGGCGCGGCGGCAGATTGAGTTGCAGAAGGAGCTGGTCGGCAAGCTGGGGAAGCGGTAACGCGTACTCGTATATTCACGGAAGAGAGAATCGCATTTGTACAATTTGTGTAAGGCGAGTAGTAACACTCACGAAGCAAACAGCCGAGACTGCCAAAGACTGTAATTAATATTGCGAGGCATGGAAAGAAAAAACTGAGTACACACACCCACACCTCTGCTTTGTGGAACCGTCCAGGCCTCAATGAGGACGAGGACAGAATAAACAGAGAAGACAGTAAGCAAACACAGATCGATGATGAGTCAAGTCACCTTCGATAATCCGTGCGGAATGCACATACGACACCCGGGGCGCTGAACATGACAGGCGTACTCGCCACCTCGTTTAAAAAAGAGCGCGAAGAAACACAAGGCATGGAAGAAAGTCATGCAGAACGAAGACAGACTGAGGGAGACTGAATGTAGGCTGGCCAAGTCGATGATGGTCCAGTACAGGAAAATGTCCTCGTAGTTCAAGGTGAACAGGTGGTCTGAAAGCTTTGAGAGGCGTATTACCGAACCAAGAGGGGAACTTTGAATCTCAGACGCCTTTCAGAGCGCCTTTTCACTTGGAAGAAGTCGAGCCGAGTCCTACACGCGGCGCAGCAAAAACCAGTATGTATTCGATGGCAGTAGCCTATCCTGTCAGGGTGATTAAGGAGCAAGACGACTGGGTCCTAAACGTTCCTCCAGAAAGAGAAAGGCGGCAGTAAATTTGCTTCCAAGTGGAGATATGGAGACTTCTCCTTTTTGGTACGCTTGGCGAGTCGATCACATTCACTCAACGGCCCACGGGCGTAGAATGGTTTGGAAAGCGTTTTTATCGGGCTAGTTCTGCGTCTGCAATCGGGTTGGCGTGTATAGTGATCTATGGCACGATTAGGAACTGGATCAAGATCAAAGATTGCGCGCACATGGGTCAGTTTGAACTCGTTGAGCGGCCGGTTTTTTGCTGTGACGGGTACTCTTTCCATTGCGTCGAGGGTCGAGTCCGCGCCGTCGATGACCTTGCCAAAAATGGTGTATTTGCCGTCGAGATGGGGCTGCTTTGCGTAGGTGATGAAGAACTGAGACTTGTTGGTGTCGGGGCCGTTGTTGGCCATTGCGACCATGCCTCGGGAATTGAACTGGATCGCATCAGATTGAAATGCATGCAGCGATGCGGACCCGCGGACCTTCAGCGTGGAGCGGATCTCGTCGGGGAAGGGTTTACCCCAGATGCTCTGTCCCCCCTTCCCTGACCCACTTGGATCGCCTGTCTGTACCATGAAGCCCTTGATATTGCGATGAAATATGCAGCCGTCGTAGTAATTCGAAGCACAGAGCGCAAGAAAGTTCTATTGGCAGTTGGTGAACAAGGGATGGTTTTACGCAGAGGAACACAAGCACTTCAGCGGTCTTGGGAACGGCTTCACAGAAAATTTCAATCTGAGCACCAGTAAGCAGCCAGAAACTTGAGACTTGTGATTGACAAGACCTTGAGCTCGCCAAGGGACGTGTGGAGTGTTACAGACTGAGAAATGATGAGACCAGAGCCCAGGAACAGGAGATTTGGATTTGCGGACCATTTGTGTTGCAGATTGAGATTCGGTCGCGGAAATCAACTTGCAACCGTACTGTGTCACATCGTGTGACATGTCAACTGATCGAGCAGCCGAGGCAGTGTCCGAATTGGGAATTCGTTTCCTCGACCTTTACCACCACCATCCGCAACTAGTCTCGATACCAGCCTCGGTACGCGTTCAAGTCTCATTTGCATCCCTATTTACTCATGAAAGCGCTGTTTACGTCCTTACTAGTCTATCGCTACAATGCGCACTCCGTCAATATACTCGACAGACTCGACTGTCGATCCAATCTCCCAAGTAATGCGCGCAGGCCATGCCTCGGAGTCGCAGGAAGAGCGTAAACTCCGTCTCGAGCACGAGGCAGAGGCGCGACGAGTCTCGGAACAAATCGACGAGGAGCTCAGGCAGGAGCGCGAGAAGCTCAGGCGCTCGCGGGGCGACGTCAAGGTCGGTATCCTTTGTATTGGAACGCATATACTCACAGTCCTGGATCCACTCAGCTACTGCTCCTCGGTCAAGGTGCGACTACCCGCTTGAAGCCAGTTTCTCGCGCTAACCCTCGCTTCTAGCGGAGAGCGGGAAGAGCACCCTCCAGAAACAGTTCCAGCTCATGTACAAACCAAATTCTATCGAGCAAGAACGGGCCTCTTGGCGCACAGTCATCTACTTCAACGTCGTCCATTCCTTAAAGCACATTCTAACTGCCCTCGAGGCGTGGGACGACGCCTTTGAAGACGAGCCCCGCGCCCAGCCCACCGGCTACTACGAACAGCACTCCTCCTCCTCCTCCCAAAGCTCCCAAGGCGTTCCTCCACTACCAAACGGCATGCCAGGTGTCCCGTCCCGGTCTGAAAGCCCCGCATACTCCGGCCGTAACAGCCGCATCGTGGCTCTGCGCAACCGCCTCTCACCTCTTCTTGCTACCGACGCGCCTCTCGCGGATCGTCTCAGCGGAGGTATCTCCGTCTCCGGGTCCGGCAAAGGCGGCGTTTTCGTACGTAGCGGATGGCAAGCGCGCACTGTCGATAAAGCGCTCGGAAAGATGAGGTCCCACGACGACCGCAGAGGGCGGGAAGGCTACATGCCCGAAGATGACGGCGACATTTTGCTTCAGGAAGTCGGCCGTATGCTCTCAGCCCTGAAAGACGATGTCCGGGAGCTCTGGGCACATCCGACCGTCAAGGGCTTAATTATGAAACGGAAACTCAAGCTCGACGAGTGGTCCGAGTTGTGCGTTTCCGTACACGCCGTCCGAGACGTCGGCGAGGACTAATGTGCCTTTCCTAGTTTCCTCAAGGACATTACTCGCATTGCGGCGTCCGACTACATCCCCACCACCGGTTCGTGATCCACCTTTCTTTCCGAAAAACATGCATATATTCATGTTTTTCCACGCGTTTTAGATGACATCCTCCATGCCCGCATCCAAACGATGGGTGTAGCGGAACACATATTCGACGTTGATCTTCATGGCAAGTCTGTCACCTGGCACTTGTTCGACGTTGGTGGTGCTCGCGGCCAGCGGCATTCATGGGTATGCTGTGCCTTTTCGCATCGGCCTCCTTGAACTTATGATAATCAGATTCCCTACTTCGACACGGCCAATGCTATCATTTTCGTCGCCCCTGTCAGCGCCTTCGACCAGGTAGATTTCACACCTCTATCAGTTTCTTGCAACTGACTCTTCTTCACAGTATCTCGAAGAAGACCCTCGAACGAACAGAATCGACGACTCTCTACAGCTCTTCACCCAAGTCTGTTCCAATGCCCTGCTGAAGAGCGTCCATCTTGTGCTGTTCCTGAGTATGTTCTTGTGATCTACTTGCTGCATGGCTTCCTGATCTTCTGCCACAGATAAGACCGACCTCCTCAAGGCCAAGATTGACAATGGGCTTAAAGTTCAGAAATAGTGAGTTATCGATCTATGGGCGTCGATCTCTGATCTTCAATCTTAAATCAGTATCACCTCTTTCGGTGATCGGGCAAACGACTATGAAACGGTTGTACAATATTTCCGTGCACATTTCTTGCAAGTGCACCGTCGGAACAACGAAAACCGGCGTGTACTTTATACCCATTTCACGAGTGTTGTCGTACGCCCCTCCCTCTTCCTTGCCGCCGCCCTGCTCACTCGCATGTCGTAGGACACGAAAGCGACGCAGCGCATAATTGGGAACGGTACGGACTCTGACATAACCATCTAACGTAAAAAAAAACTGATTATTGATTCTTTGCAGTGCGGGACTCCATCTTCCGGGGGTACCTCCAATCCGCGGCGCTCGTCTGAGCGACCCTGGGCGTTTATTTATTCAGAACGCGACTTTTTTTTCCTTGGGTACATTATGCTCCTACGTTAATGCTCTCGCTCTCCCTCCTCCGTCTTTCTCGAGGCTCCAGCAGCCCGCACGCAAGCACCGTGTTACAGTTATCTCGCTCGTCCGTCTCGTCGTCCGTTCTAATCTCCAATTTGCTTGCCCTGCCGTACGCCCTTGTCTGTGCAATCCTCGCTACCTATACACATACCCACCTCATCATTTCGACTGCATTACGATCACAGAACGAATCACCCATCCACGCACGCACGCACGCACGTCGAATCAGGACTGATAAAGAATACGAATACACTATGTTACAGTATAGCCATTGTACACCACCTCCACCCACCTAGTTCCGCCTCTCCCTGTCAGCATACTCGTTCGGCCTGCCATTGTTGTTATTCTTAAGTAGAACAAAAAACGACGTTGTTGTATTCTTTTTGTATGGTCAAACTAAGTCCTTGTGGCTTCGGATGATTCGAGTTGTGGCGGGGCCAGTGGACTATACTCAATGGGCCGCAGGAAGACCGCAAGACCGCGAGAAGGCCTCAGATCCGTACCTGCAGTGCTTGCAGTGCTTCGGCGACGGGGACTCGAACTAAATTTGAACGATGATGGGTGGGGTCCCGGGTACATCTCTGATATGGCGTGTGTGGGCTCAAGAGACCAACTAGAGCGGATAAATCTTCCGTATATGGATTCTCCATCTTTCCCCCGCCTTTGCAACGGCACTGCAACAAAAAAGAGACTGGGTAATCTGTCAGATATATTTCACCGACATTCAATGGCAAGTGATAGGTACGAGATAGATGGTACAGCAAGCCTCTGACTCCAGATTGGTCGGTAGGCACAGCAGCTGTTGGCCCCGAGAAAAAGAAGTAAGAATCCTGTTTCGCGGCGCTCACGGCGGGGTTCCGAATGTGGGGCGTCGTAAGTTGATTGAATTAATTGATGAGGAACCAGATGGACTCCTGAGCCGGCGGGAACGGGGTGGGTCGGGGTTGCTCGATGCCGAAAGGTTCCAGTGATCATGCAAGGTCAGTGCAAGGTCTGTCGACATTGACTCTTGAGCGAGACTTCGCCGCGTTTGGCGGATAGCCATCCTCTGGCATCCTGAGAGACAGACGAGAATGGATGGCGGGGATGCCGGCCAGAATCTCCCTCACTCCGCAGTTGCTCTCAAGGGCGGAGAGGAAGCCGAAGCCGTTCCTAGAGTCGAACTCGAAGCACTATAATTACCTTCGACGTGGATCCGTAGATCCTGCCGGACCGAATGCACCGTGCAGAGACGAAGAGATGTCGTTTTGGGCCGCTGGCTAGAAGTAGGGGTTTGAATTTTGGGTCCGCGGATCGCAAGTTCATGATCGCTACCGAGGAAAGTTGGCTGAGGAAACATGAACGAACAACTTGTTCGCCAGGAGGGTGATGGTTGCGACGGTATTGCGAGTAGAGCAAGTTGAGGGGAGCTTGATTGGTGCCAGAAGCATGGAGATGGACAAGAACCGCTGCCAGTCGGGTGCGGACGTAGGTGAAGAGCAGTGTCGACATCGAAGAGGAAAAGTACTTGTCAGAGGGCGAAGGAGACGCCAGGGACTCGTCGTGACGGTCATTTGCCCGGGCATATATGGTCACGATGACAGGTTGGGCAGAGACAGGTGCTAGAGTTTCAATGGATACAGAAGCGATTCTGGTGAAGGCTTGGAGTGAATGAAGCGCACAGAAAAGAAATCATTTAGCCAGACGGTGGCAGAAGGGTCATTCACGTTCAGCGCTGTCTGATGTGCCTTTGTCGAAAGAGTACTACTAGTCAAGTCAGAGTTGTAAGAATGCAGAGAATGGGCATACCGTATCTATTCCCTGCGTTCAGATCGTATTAATTTGAAGCCGTGGGTCTCTAGGCCGATGAATGGGCTCTCGACGTCGTCTCCCTGCAACAAGCACAAGATTCTTATGCGCTGTGTCTCCTCCATTTCTCATATTTTTATACCACAGCCCTATTCTGCTCTGGTGTTTCTCGCAACAACCAACTCCCATCCAAGGGGCCCCTGTCCGTCTCCCGCAATGCCCAACCCTCGCGGTCTAAGCTCTTGCGCGCCATCGCAGTCTACGTCGATATCCTCAATTAACGCTTCCACCTGGGCGTAGTTTTCTCCTCCCTGATGAACCCCGTAATCAGCAGCCGCATCTCGACGCCGTAGAAGTCAGCCCCGAAGTCGTGGAGTAGGTGCGCCTCAGCCGACCGCACCGTGTTGTTGTAATACGGGTTGTTCCCGATCGACATTACCATGGGATATATGCTGAACCCGGAGTGCGTCTCTGGGTGGTTCGGATGAGACGGTGGCAGGCGCAGGGACGTCCAGCCAAAGTACACTCCGGCCTTGATCGGCGATCCACGGTGTGAGGTTGTGGTCGACGGGGAGGTTGGCGTTGGGGATGCCTAGTTCTTTGGAGCCGCGGCCGAAGCCGCTGATTTTTGCCTTCCATCTGCAGGGGTAGGGTGCTTCGGGCCCCGTAGAAGGGCCGATGATGAGAGAGCGGGCAGTGGCCATTGGATTCTTCAGCAATTCTTCAGTGTGATAAGCACACAGGGGTTTTCAAGTTTTTGTTGTCGAGTGTTACGTAGACTTTACATAATGTTATCACGGCACTCGGTCCGGAACGCCGTACGGTCACATTTTCAACACAATGATTTTCGAGCGCGATACATCGCCCGACTTCCCCATTTTCAGAATCCCGACAAGCAGTGTCGTAAACCAATCCTGGGGCCCGGTACCGCGGCTCACGCAGTAGTTGAACAACTACGACTTCGTTTGGATTGACTGAATTTTCTGGTGTCCATTTTAGTGGTCAATACCGTGCGCGCTTTTGGTGCTCCGATCCCGCAGTTTGCGTTTTATCCTCGGGAATTATACGGTAGGCGGATTCAAGGGGATCCTGACAAGGTCCTGAACGCTCTGCGCAGTTGTTCTGCTGGGGAAAGGAGTTGGGCAGTCCAAATGCACGTTACCTCTCGGATGCTCTCGAACGCCGGAGGCTTCTAGTTCATAGACTCTGTCGAGATTGGCGTTGGAAATGGTCTCGCCGACGAGTCCGGGGGGCACGAGTATATAGTACTTCACACCTCGCCTTGTCTATTGTTCTTACCCTGTATCTCTCCAGTCCAGTCCCATTGGATACAAAATGCCTCCCCGTCCTCCGCCCGCTCCCCCAGCAGGATTTGCCTGGTTGGCGAAACTTTCAGCTCCACGAGCCTGGACGTACCTGAAACCAAGGGACTGGGGGGTGTCTACCAAGTTGCCAATGCAGTTGGCACAGACGATGCCGTGCCGTGCATTGCCCTGTACGTCCGCCTCAACCAGAACGGTATGTAATGCTTCGAATAAAGCCTGTGATTGATTCTGCAGCGGAACTAACGGTCTAGCAGATTTATATGTCGCCCATGTCGACAGTAATGTCCAGAGCGTCAAAAAAGACATACCCGCTATCACAACTGCTACACGTGCCCACTGGCAAGCGGTCGTGAAAGCTCATCACATTGTCATTAACCAGCAATATCTCTCATATTTCATGGTGGCTGGGGAAGGCGACCCGGTTTTCGCCGAGGGGTTCACTGCTGGGATCATTGCTGAGCTGGGCGGCGAGCCAGTCCAGCCATGGTCAACACTTAAAGGATACACTGGGTTCATTTATCCCTCACAAGCACCAGCCTCGACTCCCCTCCTCATTCAAATGTCCCAGACGCCAGGGAACTTCAACTGGCAGGCGGACCATGTCGCGGGCGCTGATGCCTGGACGCTTCAGAAAAATGCAGGAGTGATTACTTTCTAGAAGTAATTCAGGGTGGACTCGGATGTGTAACATGTATGTATCCAAATGCGTTCTGGGTTCGTTCCTTAGGCCTTAGTACGCAACCGAGGGCAACCATAGGCAACCATACGATGATCTTCAACTCGATCCGCGAATCTTTGACGGGCGGTGGTTGGTAGTGGTTGGTTTTGGTACGCATAATTGTTACGTACATATGATTACGGCAGTCGTAGTTGAACAACTACTAGCTTCGTTTTCAACAAGCAAGGTAGGAGCGTGTCACCGGTTGAAGCGTCTGGCGCGAGAGACCAATCGACTAAGCTTTGCTGGGATTGATGCCAAGTCCTGAACGCTGTGCGTATGTTCTGCTGGGGCAGTCCAACTAAATGCGCGTTGAGGCACGTTGCCTATCGGATGCTCTCGAACGCCGACTCTGTCAAGTTCCTAGATTCTGACTTCTTGTTCCTAGACTAGATTCTGTCAAGATTGGCGTTAAAATTGCCAGGTCTCGCCGGTGAGTGCGGGGGGAACGAGTATAAAGCAGCTGTGGAAACTTGGCTTGGAGTTACGCTTTCCTTCATACCTCGCCTTGTCTATTGTTCTTACCCTGGGCGTTGGGTACGAAATGCCTCCCCGCCCCGCTCCCCCAGCAGGATTTGCCTGGTTGGCGAGGACTTTCAGCTGCACGAGCCTTCACGTACGTGGACCAAGGGACTGGGGGTGTCTACCAAGTTGCCAATGCAGTTGGCACAGACGATGCCTCGCCGTGCATTGCCCTGTACATCCGCTTCAATCAGCACGGTATGTACGCTTCGAAATAAAGTCTGTGACTGATTCTGCAGCGGAACTGATGGTTTACCAGATGCATATGTTGCCCATGTCGACAGTAATGTCCAGAGCGTCAGAGCAGACATACCCGCTATCACAGCTGCTACACGTGCCCACTGGCAAGCGGTCGTGCATGCTCATAACATTGTCATTGTCCCGGAATATCTCTCATATTTCATGGTGGCTGGGTCAGGCGACCCGTTTTTCGGCCAGGGGTTCACTGCTGGGATCATTGCCGAGGTGGGCAGCCCCCCAGTCCAGCCATGGTCGACACTCAGCGGATGCACTGGGTTTCATTTATCCCTCACAAGCACCAGCCTCGACTCCCCTCCTCATTCAAATGTCCCAGGTGCCAGCGGAATTCAACTGGCAGGCCAACCATGTCAGGGGTGCCGATGCCTGGACGCTTCAGAGAAATGCGGGAGGAATTACTTTCTAGAAGGTAGGTAGGTAGGTAGGTAGATTACCGGCGCGGGTCCCGTTAAGAAACAGCCAGGGCCCGTACTACATACATGCCGTCAATTGTATGCTACGGATACCTTCATCTTCGACCACTTGAACACCTGACTGAACAGTCCACACCTCCAACAACTTCATATTTGCCTCTTTCTGGGGGTATCCACCAACATGGACTTTTCACTGGGGCCTTGATGTTCCGTCTTCACCTCGTTGATCCAACGGTATTTTATTTTTGGTACTTGAGAAAGCGAGGAGAAGTGAGGCAAATATTTAGAGATCTTGACGCAGTCGCGTGTCATCAAACTTTCGCTCAGGTTGTCTTCATTTCTGTTGATATAGATTGAAATAAATTGGTTTGTGCTGACACCCCTCCAATTCACACAACGGCATATGTCTGACTGGTACAGCACAACCTGAAAACATGAAATTCACAAGTCGGTAGCCGAGCGGCCCCGGCGCCCGAGCTGGTTATTAAACCGCGTGATGTTGATATTGATGCTCTTGTCTCTTTCCCCCACCATCCTGCTCGTCGACCTCACTGCTGTGCCCGTGTATGCCACCCCATCTCGTTTCCTCGGCAACCCTCTCCCATCCTACCGCAGCATTCAAGCCTCCAAGTGCTAGGCCAGCGCAATTGGCATCTCGTCACCCAAAAACCTACCTCAAGAATGACATTCAAAACCCTCTCTTCATCCAGAACTCTCCTCAAGCTGCAAGACCCCTTCCAGAATCCCTTCAAAACACCTCCAGGCATTCCAGACTCTGCACACGGACCCTCAGCGATCTCAAGCGGCACTGGACTACCATAGATATGTGTGGGGGGCAGAATTGTTTTGGGTTGAAGTGCCAGCAGAATGGCAAAATGGCAGGGCACAATGACGGCAGAATACGGCAGAATACGGCACAAAACACACAGAATTTTGTGTTCAAAGAAGACTTGCAATATTCCAACTCTTCTGTGTATCGCTTCCAACAATCTCAAACACCTCTTTGGCCGGCATTTGTGTCTCCCCATGCTCCACATGGTCGCCAACAGAGAATCCAGCTGATGAGATCGGCCAGATCCTTCGCGAGATCTCCGTTGATTCCAGGCTGGGAGCACAAATGCATATGCCCGTGCAACTACTGGGTGAAGACTTCCCTTGTTGAACTTATAGCATATAGTATAAGTATTTGTGGTGGTTTCCACGTGAAAACAATGTAAAATTCATCCAGCACCTGACTGTGTGTCGGCAAATTCTGCCAGATCCTGCCAGACCCACCTAGATTGTGCCATTGTGCCAGCCATTCTACCCTGCCGGTTCGGCAGAATTCTGCCTATCTGCCAACCACACTAACCATAGAAGACACCGCTGACGAAAGGGTTCGTGAATCTGGCGG